>CM076970.1:52351514-52369014 GCA_039105355.1 Benthosema pterotum | reverse complement strand
GTCAAGACAATAGACAGTGCAATAAGACAATAGTCAAGACAAAATATAGACGAGACAAACAATAGTGCAGCAGACCAGTAAAGTGCTAACTGTACACCTAACTTGAGGTGAAGGTGCTAAGCTAACCAGGTGTGATAAAGTGGCAGTAGTGTGAAAGCTAAAGACAGCTAGACAGGACTAGACAGGACATATATATATACTACAACTAGAAACTACAAGAAACTATACACTACTATATACTAAAACTATATAAAGCTACAACAAAAAAAACTACAACATACAGCCTACTATATGAGGTGAGGTATACATGTCCAAATGCGCAATGAATAATGGTTGTTGATAGAAGCAAAAACACTGTACTATAGCATTAAAGTCAGTTGTTGTTGTGGTCTGATCAGACACCAGGTTGCCAGGTTGAAAGCAGGTTAAGGACAAAGTGGTGGCTGTCTCTCCTCCCTCCCTGGGGACTATGAGATGTCCTCACATATCCCATAATAACCTCTGTTTTGGGGGCAGGCGGGCAGCAGCAGGAGCAGCAGCATCACTGGGGAAAAAATGCTGTTTATGTTGTGAAAAATGAGTTGGCGGGTGTAATGATGGGGTCTGTTGGCTTTTTGGTCCGTTGTTGTGGAGGCATGCCGGGCCGGTAAGCAGGGGCGGATGTAACATTTCCTAATTTGAGGGGCAGGAGAAAATGGTATGGGTGCGGCCCATGAAGCCGCACCCATACCATTTTCAGTTACAGGACTTTTATTGGGCAAGTGTAAGCATCAACAATAACATCAGTTGTTGTTGAAGTTGCAACAGACACGCAGCATGCATAAAGCTAAAGGTCTGACTCAGAGAGTTTTCTGTTTTCAATGATGAAATGCTGTTGGTTTAGTGGTGACACAGCTGTAGTTAGTAGCAGTAGTAGTGTTTCAAATCATTTTGAATATAGGCACTTTAATTTGAAATATCTTGTTGTTGTTTTGCATGCCCTGCCGGTAAGCTTGTGGCTGTCCTGTCTGAGGCCTGGATGGGAGTGGGAGTGGGAGTGGGAGTGGGAGTGGGAGTGGGAGTGGGAGTGGGAGTGGGAGTGGGAGTGGGGGGAAGTGTTCCGGAAACCTCCATCCTCCACCTGAGAAGGAAACGAAAACGAACACTCCTTCCTGGAGGGGTGGGGGTGCACTCTGGTGAACAGTGTGCTGCCAGATGTTGACACAGTATATTTTTTTTGTTAAATTTTGCCTTTATGAGGATTAAAATGTTTTTGTTGTTATTCTCCATTCATCATCATGTCATGAATGATTATGAATTGAATACCCAGAACCTGAATGGAATTTCTTTGAACTTTTTTTTTTTTTTCAAACGCCTAAATTGCAAACTGTGAATGGGCATGGAACTGTGAGAGAATCACTTCAGGAAACAAGTCCAAATAAGCGGTGACTGTACACCAGTACTGTACACCACTATTAAAAACAAATGCAACTACCAATATTTACCAATATTTACAAATACTTTTAAATATAAGCACTGAAATATCATGGGTTGTTTTGCATGCCATCATGTTTGGTGGGGCAGACTGGGTATTTAGGGGGACATTGCCCCCCCATACCTATGCCTAGATCCGCCCCTGACCCCATGGGGAGTGGATGTAACGGAATGTGACCCACATGGGGGTTTAGTTAGCTTACCTTTATCCCCAACCCCTACCCACCTCCACCCACCTTGTTCCCTAATGCACCCCCCCAGCCCCAGGTGCTTCTCCTCTTTCAATTCACCTCAATTCAAAGGAGCTTTATTGGCATGGGAAAACAAACATACCCTGGTTGGCATTTACATTTCCAAAGCAAAAGGCCCTCTCCCTTCCTCTCCTTTCTGTGTGTGTGTGTGTGTGTGTGTGTGTGTGTGTGTGTGTGTGTGTGTGTGTGTGTGTGTGTGTGTGTGTGTGTGTGTGTGTGTGTGTGTGTGTGTGTGTGTGTGTGTGTGTGTGTGTGTGTCTCTGCATTTCAAAACGCTTTATTCTTGGCTGCATTAAATGAGTTTTTTTTTCTTTTACTTTGGCCAAAGCAAATCATTTTCTCTTTTCTTCCTTAGAATCTTTGAATAATTCTTTCTTTCTGTTGGTTTCCGCTTTCCCTCTCTGTTCTTTTCTGTTTCTTGTGTGTGTGTGTGTGTGTGTGTGTGTGTGTGTGTGTGTGTGTGTGTGTGTGTGTGTGTGTGTGTGTGTGTGTGCCTGCCCGGATGTAACATTTCCCAATTGGGGGGCGGTAGGAGAAAATGGCATGGTTGCGGCCCCTGCAACCGCAAGCCGCCCCCATACCATTTTCAGTTTTCAGGACTTTTATTAGTCAAGTAAAGCCTCAATAATAACATCAGTTGTTGTTGAAGTTGCAACAGACACGCAGCATGCATAAAGCTAAAGGTCTGCCATCATGTGGGGCAGTCTGTGCCCCACCACTTAGGGGAGGCAATGCCCCCCCCTAAATGCCCAGACTAGATGCCTAGATCTGGCCCTGTGTGTGTGTGTGTGTGCGTGTGTGTGTGTGTGTGCGTGTGTGTTTAGTAGCTACTGTTTCCTACTGAGGGGGGTATTATCATTGAAAGGTTTCAGCTTGCTGATGCCTAGACGGAGCTGCAGGGGGCATCCTATAGCCTCTAGTTGGGGACTTAATGGGTCGGTTGGTTGGAGGAGAGAGACCCCTCTCACACACACACACACACACACACACACACACACACACACACACACACACACACACACACACACACACACACACACACACACACACACACACACACACACACACACACACACACCACACACACACACACACACACATTCTGCCAGACTCTCCCAGGCAAAGCGGCGCTGCCATAAGGAACATCCTGCTCTGAACGGAGGGGGAGGCAGTGTTGCCAACTTGGCGCATTTGTCGCTATATTTAGGTTTTTTTCAGCTTTTTTTCGTGAAAAACTCCTGACGGAAAATCTGGTGCTTTTTTGGCTGGTGAGTTGGGGCGAAATTGGTTGACAGGCACCAGAGATAAAACACTCATTTTTCACCATTTTTCCCTCTTATGACAGTGGTTTTCAAACAGTGGTCCCCTGGCTTAATAATGGACAGTTAAGGTTAACCAGATGTAACTCTTTGAGAGCGTAAAAATGAAACCAAATGGACCCTTGCGGGTCCACTTGGTTTCATTTTTACACTCTCAAGAGTTAAAATACTAGTCTATTCGTCCTGTGTGTTAGCCCATGCAAATCTACGTAATGCATAAGATTAATGGTCATTTCATTTATTGTCTAGTTGTGTGATTCCTCCCGTCTCTAGTTCTAGTGCTTCCCTCCCAGGCAAGCATCTAGCGCTTTCTAGTGCATTTTGGAAGTTCCACTACCACTATCCACTACTAGTGCATTTTGGATTTGGGCAGTTTGGCAACACTGGGGGGAGGAGAGAGAGAGAGAGAGAGAGAGAGAGAGAGAGAGAGAGAGAGAGAGAGAGAGAGAGAGAGAGAGAGAGAGAGAGAGAGAGAGAGAGAGAGTCCCTCCAGTAAATCAGCTCAAACAGAAAGTCGGACTCGGGTTAGAGAACCAGAGCGACGTACAGAGAGAAGAGAATCAGGCCTGGTGGTGGTACTGGAGGAATCTCCTTCCTATATATCGATCCAGCGTGAGGATCCGGAGCTTGTTATAAGGTGACTGACCGTCCGTCCGTCAGTGAGTCGGAACCAGCAGCGACCCCACGGACCGCCGAGGAGCGACCTGCCGAACCTGCCTATACCTACCTACCGCCAGCGTGCAGCCAGGCAGCGCGGGGCGAAGAAACGGGATTTTAAGGCACCAAACACTCACACACACACGACCTCCTCCTTCTGCTTGTTCTACACAGCAGCCAGCCACTACCACACACACACACACACACACACACACACACACACACACACACACACACACACACACACACACACACACACACACACACATACCCCACGGATGGTGTGGTCCGTGGCCGCGTGGTCGTGCTTTATATCGGGAGCCGTAAGTTGTGTGGATTCTACCAAGCAGCAACCATCAATAATAACTGAAAGAAGGAAAAAGGAGAGGAGCGCTCCTTTTGTTTGGTCTCTACTCCCTCCAGAGCGGCGGTGCTGACTGACTGACTGACTCCCAGCCAGCCAGCCAGCAGCCAAACAGTAGCCAGACACTGAGGCTGCTCCACCGGCTAACAGCTCCCCAGCCAGCCGCTCCGCCGTACCGCACCGTACCGGACCGTACCGCGGGACCAGGACCAGCCACCTCCTCCACCTCCACTTCCACCACCTCCCCCGGTACCAGCAGCATGAGGCAGCCGGGGCTGCTGGCTCTGCTCGCGGCGCTGGTCGCTGCTCACACCGCCACGGTAAGACACACAGAGAAAGAACCAGCATGCATGTATGCATGATGGATCCCATTCTGCTCCTCCGATATGATATGATATGGAAGACGGAAGGTGGTACATTCCCTTTGTTTGTTTATGTATGTGTGTGAGAGGGGGGCTTTTATCCCCTCTATTGCTATTGTTTGCTTTAATATAACAGGAGGGAATTGTGGAGGGAGGAAAGCAGGGGCATTAATGATACGTTTTTATAGCGTGTGTGTGTGTGTGTGTGTGTGTGTGCGTGTGTGTGTGTGTGTGTGTGCGCGTGTGTGCTTGTGAGACACATGCACAAGCAGCAGCAGCAGCCTGCTGACTGGCTGCTATGTGGTCGGTGGTCTCAGAGAACACACATCAATGCTGTCTGTCTGACTCCCAGTCCCTAGACCCCCTCTCCCCCCTAGACCCCTCTCCTCTCCTCCCCTCACTCATATCATCTGCCCTCCTTTCAAACCCCCTCCCCTTTACAGTCACAGCCTCCCCTCTCTCCCCTCCTCTATATTATATACACGACCCCCCTTGGTCTTTGTGTGTGTGTCGGTTTTTAATATTATTATTATTATTATTATGGGGGTCTCCTCCTCCGCTCCGCTCGGTGGGCTATTATTGGGGGGCAGTCAGTGGTGCGTCCTGTTATGTAGAAATGGAGGGAGAGGAGAGGAGTAGAGTTAGAGGGAGGCGTGTGTGTGTGTTACTGTGTGTGCGTGCGTGCCTGACTGTGTGTCTCCCTGTAATTAGCGGGTAATCTCTAATTGAGCTTGATGACGGGGGTCTTTGTGCCGGAGCCCCCCCCCCCCCCACCCCTCCCCTGCCGCTATGTGTCTGCCCCCAACCACCCACCCACCCTGGGGCGATGGATGGAGAGGGGTACTGCGGCGGGCAGGGAAGCGACCGGACAGAGGGGTTTGATGCTGGCTGCTGCCCCTGGGCCAGGATAGTGGGCGTGGAGGGGGGGGGGGGGATGAAGGGGAGAAGGGATGGGGGTCTCCATCATCCAGTGTCGTTTCCGAGGTTTGCGGGAGGGGATTTGTCGGATGACCGGTTGACCTACTACTGCGGGGCTCCGTCCGGCGCTTGGCTCCTTCGGCCAGCTAGGAGAGGAGAGATAATGGGGTGTGGGGTTGGGGTTGGGGGGCTAGCCTCGGGTTGCAGGCAGGGCAAGCCCCCCGCCACCCGCCCCCTGATGGGGGCGGGGCATCTCCCACATTAACTGGGTTTGTGTGTGTGTGGCAGGCGGAGAGAGAGAGAGAGGGGTGGGGTTAGTAGTCGGGAGGAGAAGGACCGCCATCCGATGCAGAGAGAGATGCGCGAGAGAGAGGGAGAGGAGAGGAGAGAGAAGATGGGATAGGATGATGTCATCGGAAGGAATCGCAAGAAGGAGCTGATTAGGGATGCGCGAACACCCCACCCCCTCTCCCCATCCCACCCGCCCACACCGTAACGCACGCACAAACACACCTCACACCATCGCACGTCGCACACACACCAGATCGTGCACACCTTTTCCGTTCAGGCAAGCAGGCAGGCACATCCCCCTCACACTGACTGTCAATTCAACTCGCTGACTGTCTGAGTCATTGAGGGAACACGGCACAGAAATAGACACAGAAGATGCACGGGAGGAGTAGGCTACACTCGTTTTCTGGGGGTTTTATACACACCAGGCGCATGCACACACAGACACAGACACTCACACTCTTGTACTGTGTAGATAGATAGGTGTGTGTCTTTTATATAGCTCAGGAATCCAGGAGAAGTTTGCAATCATTCCAAGTCTAAATTGTGTATAGTCTATTTATAGCGCTGCCCAGACCGGTGCTGTCCGGGGCAGGAAGTAAAAAAAACCTCTTATCTCCGTGTTTGTTCGTGAATTAACACCATGTTCATTTAACGCAACACAACAGCCTCGAAACGAGCTTGTAGATCTGCCCTACGCTTTCGATACTGTGGAATTCGAATCCTAATGATCCTGTCTGCTCTTGTTGAAGCAGTTTTTCCCACACGTGAGGTTTTCAGCAGGACTTAGAAATTTGGCCAGGCTAATATATACAGTACATTCCCTCGGAAGCAACACACCACCATCGAAACGTTAAAATGTTTCGACACCAAGGTGGGGGGTGTGTTGTGTGTGTGTGTGTGTGTGTGTGTGTGTGTGTTGTGTGTGTGTGTGTGTGTGCGTGTGCGTGTGCGTGTGCGTGTGCGTGTGTGTGTGTGTGTGTGTGTGTGTGTGTGTGAGTGTAGTCTCGTAACACTCAATGGCCCGGGCGAACAAGCAAGTCAGAGCAACATGCTCTCCCATATTATTCCAACACAAGTTTGTGTAAAGTCGTCTTTCTCTCTTTCTCTTGGATCAGAGCAGGGCAAGGTTGAGATCTGAGAGCAGGCTACAGCCTTCTTCGTCGCCTTTATTGTAAATATATACGCGGCTGGGACAGAGAGGACATGGCTGGCTATTCTGTCTCCACAGCGGGTGGTGTCTGTGTTTAGCGTATGTATCCGGTGTCCGTGTCCAGTGTGTGTGTCTGGTGTTTAGTTTAGGACAGTGGAGGCGGTATGTACAGTATATACAGTACAGTATATGTATAGTCACTATAATAGCGTGTCACTGTGGGTGTTTAATAATAACCCACAGATGCAAATAGCCTGCTTCCTGCATCCTTTAGAGACCCAAGTAAATTGAGAAAGGACACAATCATCTGTGTCACCGTCCTACGGGGGTCCTCCTCCTGGCTGGGATGCAGGACTGTACTCTGGACTGTACTCTAAAGCAGTGTTTTTCAACCAGTGGTCCGGGGACCGCCAGTGGTCCTTGAGAGAGTTCCACGTGGTCCCCAGGCTAAATAATGGAAAGTTGGTCAACCAGATGTAACTCTTTGAGAGCGTAAACATGAAACCAAATGGACCCTTGCGGGTCCATTTGGTTTCATGTTTACACTCTCAAGAGTTAAAATATTCATCATGTGAATTAGCCCCGAGTCTACACAACTAGAGAATGTAGAAGATTAATGGTCATTTTGATCTGTATGTTTGACTGTTTCGTTTCCCCAAATCCAGCCCGGAATGGTGGACAAAAGCGAAAGAAATCTTTAGTTTTTCGGGTCTGTGGGACTAAAATGTCCTCAAATGGTGGTCCTCCATGGCTCAAATGCTGAATAAAATAGTGGGCCCTGGGATTCAAAATGGTTGAAAACCACTGATCTAAACGTTGTTGAAGTAGGACTCACAAAACACCCCTTCATGGTACCCATCCTAAAAGATCCCCCCCTCTGGCTGGGATGCAATACTGTACTATGGACTGTACTGTACTCTTAAACGTTGTTGAAGTATAGGACAGCACACACAAAATGTCCCTACACGGGACCCATCCTAAAAAAGACCAGGACCCGTTTGTTACATTGAAAAGCTGCTGATTTCACACACATGACAACAATGTCGTCCAGTGTCCTGCATGCGATGCTGTTTCTGTGGTCGGCTCTTTCCTGTAATTGCCGGCAGATGATTTCCAATTCCAAGCAGTGCCAGTAAAGTGAAACGGAACGTTTTCAGTGGATCGTTTTTCTCTTTCTTTTTTCTTCTCTCTCCCGTCCACACCAACACCAACACCACCACCACCCCACTCCACACCACAACCGAGTCTCCAGAGAGTCACATTGTGAGGAGCTGGTGGTGGAGATGATCTGCTATTTTTGGAACTAACACACACCCCCACACCCCTCCTCACCCCTCAGGATATTAGGCAACCAGTTAAAGATCACATTTTAACAATTTATTCATGTCCACATAATATATAAAGCAGAGCACACAGGGACACGCATATATTGTAGTGTACGGCAGTGTTTTTCAACCTTTTTGATACCAGGGAGGGACCACTATTTAGTCAGCATTTGAGCCACGCAGGACCACTATTTGATGTCGTTTTCACGCCACAGACAAAAAACTACATGTTTTGCCCACGAATCCAGGCTTTTCACGAACAAAACAGGCAAACTATAGTAAATCAAAATGACTATTCTTTCACATTGTGTAGTAGACTTTTTAATTAATTCGTGCTAATTCAGATGATGAATATTTTAACTCTTGAGAGCATAAACATGGAACCAAATGGACCCGTAAAGGGTGCAATCCATTTGCTTTCATTTTTACGCTCTCGAGAGTTACATCTGGTTAACTTAGCTGCAAAAAACTCTGAACTAAGCAAGTCTTGTAATCTTAAATCTAGACTTTAAGCATGATTGCTCTTGTTTTAAGAAGGATATGCTAACCAACAGCAAGTTGTATAAGATTATCAACCTTGTTTTTAGAACATATTTCTATTTACAAGAATTCTTACCGAGTACAATTCACTTACCCCACGGACAGATTATTTTGCTTGTTTCTAGTACTATTACACTCAAATATACTGTGTATATATATTTTTCTTATTTATTTAGACTGCATTTTTGCAGTGTGGGAACCACCTGGAACCTCTCAAGGACCACTGGTGGTCCCTGGACCACTGTTTGAAAACCACTGTAGTGTATGGGTAGGGTTTGCATTCACAAAATCACAGTATGTATATATATGTGTGGGTGAGGTCTCTATAAGTAGCACTGTCTCCGCCATATGTGGTGGAAATCCAAATATAGCAGAGACTCAGCAGTCAGCACCACTACTCTGCCAGTCTCCTTCTTCTTGTTACCTCCCTTTCTTACATTTTTCTCTGGGCATCCTATAGTTGTTGAAACCCTCTAACAACCAGTCTGTGGATATAATGTCCTAGCGGAGCAGGGATGGGCAGTTTTGAAGGAAGAGCGCCTCTATAATTCCACAGACAGACACTTCACTCACAGATTGCAAATGACTGTAAAATAGCTGATCTTTAAGCTTGTGTTGTGGATTGGGGGCTATTTTTTGCTGTATGTGTGAATTGTAAACCCGGCCTAAACACTTGGCTGTTTAGTGTGGTTGCTGAGGCAACCAGACTATTGATGTGTAGGCACTTTTTTTTATCATTCCGCCCAAAGTTTGGCACTCTGCTCCTCCCACAGTTTTTGGCGCATGCACCCCGATCCATGTGTCAAATGGACCGGCTTCCTCAGGAGAAGTGCGCTCGCATTTTTCTAAGAGGTCCGTTGTCTCTAAGAGTCCGAGGGAGCGACCAGAGAGCAAATATTTTTGATACTTCCAGGAGATAATACTCATGACAATACTTTTAATTGCGTCACGCCAGGGCAACCCTGATTAGCATTTAGGCTTTTTCACCCAAAACCCAAACTGAAACGATAGGGATTTTTTTTACCATTGCGGTTCACTGGGAGACAGAGACAGAAACTCCTTATATGGTCACCACACTCACCAAACATTAAATCTGAAGTTTTTCAGAAATCTTAGGCCAGGCCTAAACGGGTTAAGCACAAAACATGCTGCAGTTGTGATGCATTCTGTGCTCTTAGATGAACTACTTTTGCAATATGTGATTTGAAACCATGAATGCTATTTTGCTATATTTGAATTGGAATCCTAAATAAGCAGTAAGCTGCTTATTTAATTTCAAATTAATTTAGTTGTAGTAATGTTGACCTTATGAACTACCTGCAAATCCAAATACATCAACGACAAAATACATTTTAACCCTTCGTGTACTGAACACGTTTTGGTGTTCTAAGCATTATGTTTTAACTATTGAAAAATAGCAGATCTACAAGCTCATAGCGCGCCACCGAGTGGCGCGCTATGAGCTTGTATCTCTCATTTTTGAAAAATCGTGAAAACGTGGTGCAAACCTTTGAATATTATGTTATTCAGAAACTAGAAATCTAGACGGGACACAATGGGTCAATGCTAGTAATGAGCTGAAATTGACAATCCATCAGTATTGTGACGTATATGAACCTGCAGACAGCATTAAGTGAACGTCTTGCAGGCCTAGGATCAGGTCCAGGGCTGGTGGCAGGTGATTACTGGGTCAGTGGGTCTCTGATCTCTACCACTCACTCCTCTGAGCTAATCTGTCTTTAAACTCTGCTAAGGATCACAGAGAGACAGGTGGCTGTGACACACTGACACACACACGCGCACACACATACACCAGGGGCGGGATCTAGGCATGGGCACGGGGGGGGGGGGGGGGGGGGGGGGCAATGCCCCCCTAAATGCCCTGATCAATGCCCCACCAAACACGATGTGATTGACGATTGACGATTGAAGATTGACGATTGAAGTGCTTACATTTAAAATGATGTGTGAAACACTACTACTGCTACTAACTCCAGCTGTGTCACCACTAAACCAACAGCATTTCATCATTGAAAACAGAAAACTCTCGGAGTCAGACCTTTAGCTTTACGCATGCTGCCTGTCTGTTGCAACTTCAACAACAACTGATCATCCGATGTCATTATTGATGCTTTACTTGAATATAAAAGTCCTGTCACCGAAAATGGTATGGGTGCGACTTCATCGCCCGTGGCGCGAAGCGACACGGGCGATGAAGCCGCCCCCCATACCATTTTCTCTTGCCCCTCCCCTCCAATTTGGGAAATGTTACATCCGCCCCTGACACACACACACACACACACACACACACACACGCAAACAGAAGTGTTGAGAATGGGCGCAGGTGTGTGTGACAGTGTTGTGTGACGCTGGCACTTGGCAGCAGAGAGGAGCATCATCATCACAAAGCTGCTGCTGCTTCTCGCAGGCCCAAACCTGACAGATCTGGACCCCCCTCCTCCCTTTCCCCAGGGGAGGAGGAGGGGTCCAGGGCTTATTGGTTATTCGTAGAGGCTGTTTTATATTCTTTCTGCTGGGCTGTGATGATGCAGGCGGCTGGCCGTGGCTCAGGGTTGGTAGAGCGGGTCGTCCAGTGATCCGTGGCTCCATGGGCGCTATGGAGCCCGACCGAGGTGGAAGTTTTTGGGAATATTATGATAACTGATGCGCAGGGCCGGTTCTAGGCAGAAGCAGTAGAAGCAGTCGCTCAAGTCCACAACCCCTAAAGCTCCTCCTCCATTGTGTCCTTGCCCAAGTGTCCTTGGGCAAGGCACGAGGTAAACATGCTCCGTCGCAGTCGCCACAGAAGCCCAACATAGGGGCATGTCATGTCCCTTTTAACTCATAGTGCACCATCATCATGTTCGTCGTTTTCTGCTATATGCCACGGCTCAAGCCAGTGCATTCAGTAAAAAAAACAAAACTTATTTTGAAGCGCCAGATCTCCTAAACAGGATGTGTGATAAGGTCATGGTGTTTCTGGTGTCTTGACTAACCTGTCCTCTCACCATCTGAGCAAAAAGTTCCATGACAAAAGCCAGGAAGTGACGTCTAGCCCTAGTTGATTTACCCGTGCGCCAACAACAACTAGAAGGAGATTCTCAGGAATGGCTTTTGTATGCATTGGAATGAATGGGTGTGAATGGGACAAAAAATCAAAATGGCCGCACCCATTCTGTCCCAAATGAAAGTCAGCAACAGGATGATTGTCAGACGATGCGCTCGGATTAATAGATGGATTAGAGAATGAAATCTACATTTCGTTGTGTTTCGCGCCAACCGCGTGATTGGCGTGCGTTGCCCCACGGTAAGAACACGACTGGCGGTCAAAGAATAAGAAATCAGACGTGGAGCCGAAGAGCCAATGGGGCTCCACCTGTTCCACTGGCGTCACTGGTTTCCATGGTGACGCTCCTCTACAGCGTAGCTCTCGTCCACGTTGTTAACACGATGCCAAAAGCTGCATTTTGCAGTTGGAGGAGAGGGTCGGACAGCCGCAAGCACAGAGCCATTCATCACTGACATCGTAAGTTGCGCGTTGGACCAGTCTTAGATTGGCTATTGTGGGAAGTGAAACTTCACCTCTCAATGAATGGAGCATTGTTGAAGCTCTGTGGGTAGAGTAGGCACTGCACTGCACACGGCGCATAGAAAAGCACTATAAACACGCAATCCATTATCATTATTACGAGGATGTGTCGCCCCGCTGAGAGCCGCTCTGCACGTGAACACAATGGGCCCGATTTTGGTTACATTAGCCCTTATGCGTAATTAACGCACATAGCATTGGGGAAGAGCGTTCCCCCACTAAAGTCGCTAATTTCGTACCATGCCATCTCCCTTAAATACCTCCTTTACCCGTTAAATTATGCATAGGTGTGGTTTGGGCGTTTTTTAGCTTTCATCCAATCCGTTGTTGGTCTTGCCATTCCCTTTAATTCATCCCTTATCTATTTCCCTTATCCCTACTGCTATGTCTGACCCTCCGAAGCACGCAGCCTGGCTGCGGGCTTAGGACACACACATGCATGAGTAGCCTATTCTCAAAGATTATGCTCTCATTTTGAAACAATTATAGCTCAGTCAATTCTCAATCATTTCTTACCATTCAACATGTTATGTTGAAAAAACATGTTCCATGTTTTTTTTGCTGTATGTGGCGTGCATTTATCCCAAGTCTGCAAAATGTTATAAAGTAAATTGCAAAAAACTCTGGAATTCGCGGCAAAAAAAACGTTTTTTTTTTTATCATTGATTTCTCGGTCAATTCTGGACCATTTTTTACATTTTCAAAGTGCAGCGTGACGGGAAAGACCTTCTCTCTCAGATGCTGTATAGAATATGTGGGTAGGTCTTCTCTACGATGCGGGACCGAGCAAACTGCAACTGTCGGGGATTAGGCGGAAACGGTCCGCCTAATCCCCGACAGTTATAGTTTGCCCGATCCCGCATCGTAGAGAAGACCTACCCACATATTCTATACAGCATCTGAGAGAGAAGGTCTTTCCCGTCACGCTGCACTTTGAAATGTAAAAATGGTCCAGAATTGACCGGAAATCAGTGATCAAAAAAACATTTTCTTTTCGCGAATTGCCGACTTTTTTGCAATTTACAGCATTGCGTCACAAGTTAATGAATGTATTTAATTATATTATATACTGTACATTACCTAAACACAAGGAAGTGACCGACAGCAGGCAATCTACAGCTGTTCATAGACAAACAGCACAAATAAGGAGATGAATTGAACTGGCGCCTTTCCACGTGGAGTTGTGGACATCTCCAAAGGCGCACAGACGCGCATCGTGCGCACGTGGCTCTGCCTTCGCGGATCGGTTAAGGGGTGGTCTGATGTGGCGTTATCTAGTTCCCTAATCTATTTGACGAAATTAGCAACTTAAGGGACTGCGCAACAAACACGCCCATGACCACACCTCCAGCCACGAATAACGGTGTCGGCATAAAGAATAGTGGCTAAGGGAAGAGAAAAGGTAACCAAAATAGCAATAAGGGAATTCGCTGCGGGTATCGGGTAACGTTAGGGGACAACGGGGGGAATGAAAATCGGGCCAATGTGCGCTGGATGAAATGCCTTGTATGTTGGTTATTTGTGGCGTCGCAGTATGATGGATAATAAATCATCCTAGTAGACAACACACAGTAGACGCATACACTGTGAGTTTGGCCACACATATAGCCTACAGAATCCTCTTATCTCCAAGTTTGATGTTTTTGTGTTTTGTATCGTAAACCAGTGGTTTTCAACCAGTGATCTGGGGACCACCAGTGGTCCTTGAGAGAGTTCCAGGTGGTCCCCAGGCTAAATGATGGAAAGTTGGTTAACCAGATGTAAGTCTTTGAGAGCGTAAACATTCATGTTTACGCTATCAAAGAGTTAAAATATTCATCATGTGAATTAGCCCCAAGTCTACACAACTAGAAAATGTAGATGAAGATTAATGGTCATTTATGATCTGTACGTTTGACTGTTTTGTTTCCCAAATCCAGCCTGGAATTAGTGGACAAAAGTAAAAGAAATCTTTAGTTTTGGGGTCTGTGTGAGGCTAAAATGTCATCAAATGGTGGTCCGTGGCTCAAATGCTGAATAAATGGGCCCTGTGGGCCCTGGTATCAAAAAGGATGTAAAACCACTGTTGTAAAATAACGTCCCACACAAAACGCACCGAAAGTAGCAGCAAAACAACAAGCTGGAAAAGTGTCTGGGTTTGAGCTTGTAAATCTGCTACCTTCGCTTGTGTTTTGGGAATTTGGATGCTGAACAGTTTGGGGGAATAATATTATAAGAGGTTTTTTGCCTAACAGAGATGATATAGTCATCACAGCGTCAGCGCTGCACTATCTATAGGGTGGGTGAATCACATTACAACATGTCGGCTGAATAACAGGCTCTGAATGGGATGTGAATTATGATACGATGATGTGATGCTGATGATGAACGCTTCAGCGGTTGACAAAACATGACACTATTAAAAAAAACACTGCGGCAGCAAGTGGAGTTTGATTTCAGGTTGTTATTCTATCTTCATATTATTATTATTATTGGCTGGGTATTGCAGTTGTTGCAGTCATTGCAATGTCACCGCGCTGTTATCAAATAGATTTAACATCTATTTGTTGTACAAGAGCACATTTTTATCTTTCATTTTATAATGGACGTGTCTTTGAGAAACCTTTAGGCCTAGATTTTTTTGTCACTAACCCCCTTTTCTTCGCTAAACCCCTTATCCCTTAACTTCTTTGCCTTTTTAAGCAAAAAAAAAAAAAAAAATTCAGTAGTTAAAATGGCCAGTCTATCAAGCTCACAATGTGTCAATAGATTGACTCTTTAAACTATTGCAAAAAGTTCTTTTTTAATAGTAAAAAAAAGGCAAATAGGTTAGGGATAAGGGGGTTAGAATGTGTGAAAAAAAATGGAGCCCTTAGTGTCACCCCCTGATTCTTTTATTCTACATACTTGCATGGACATATTTGCACTTCCAAAATGAGTAGTTGTATAGTTAAAAAAGAAAGAGCTGTGAAGTCTCTTTAAACGAGAAGAAGTTTAGCTGTACAGTGAGTGAGGACGCGTCTGGAAGGAGAGAGATGGATGACAGTTCACTGGTGTAGAAGTGTCCAGGGTTATCGGTGTCTTGCTCATGGACACTTTGACACATAGACAGGCCCAGACCAGACCAGGGCTGGGAGGTGAAGCTCCGCTGGAACATTCTGATCACTACTAGACAGCCTGTCTAACAACTCCGCTACTCTGCTGTAGGAACGGTTGCGACGGCAAGCAGGTTTAGCTATCGAACACTAGCCTCGACACCCAGGCTTTCATTTTCGTTCGCGTTCCACGAAAACGGAAAGCTGGACTAACTTGTTACCCACAGTGGCCTTGAGGGGGAAGTCAACCTTCCGGGGTGGGCGTGGCTCTAATGATGTGACGTAGAACAGCAGTGGACGGGCGCGGGAGGGCCGGGGATGAGACACGTTGGTGAGATCAAAGCTCGATCAGATCAATCTGCCGTGTAGATCCCACGGCACCGCCCCCCCATGCCAAAATTACTTCGGGTAGGCCAGGCTAATCGAACACTGATTGACTTGATCCTATCCTCGACACTGATCATGTTTGTCATAGCGGGCGACGTAGCCGTTGTATGCTTTAAAGGGGAAACTCCACCCATTTTCAACAACAAATGGACCGCTAGGGTCCATTTGGTTCACATTTGTATCCTCTCAGGAAAGTTTTGAAAATGGGTAGAGGTTCAAGTCCTCTTATTTCACCACTGAAAGGCCTATTGTAGCCAAAAATGTCAGATTGCTGTGACTTTGTCATGAGTTCTGCTGTCAGAGCTGTGATAATTCTCAGCCAGAGCTTCCCCCACAGGGCCATGATGACAGAGAAGGCACTGGTATTGAGCCCTGAGGGACTCCGGACGACGGTCAAACCACATATGAAGGGTTGTTTTAAAAAAAGTGTTTAGAAGTACCAAGGAGGAGAAGGAATTGGATTGGTCGCCCTACAGCGTAGATTAGAAAAGATTGTCTCTATGAGGTTGTTCTGTTGTGAGTTATTACAACGATCTGTGGTTGGTGTTTGTTGTCAGGGGCGGATGTAACATTTTCAAATTGGGGGGGGGGGGGGGGGGGCAGGAGAAAATGGTATGGGGGTGGCTTAGTCAAGTAAAGCATCAATAATAACATCAGTTGTTGTTGAAGCTGCAAAACAGGACACGCAGCATGCATAAAGCTAAAGGTCTGACTCAGAGTTTTCTGTTTTCAATGATGAAATGCTGTTGGTTTAGTGGTGACACAGCTGTAGTTAGTTAGTAGCAGTAGTTAGTAGTGTTTCACATCATTTTAAATATGAGCACTTAAAATTGAACTATCTTGGATTGTTTTGCATGCCATCATGTTTGGTGGGGCAGTCAGGGCATTTAGGGGGTTATTGCCCCCCCTGCCTAGATCCGGCCCCGTGTGTGTGTGTGTGTGTGGTGTTGTGTGGTTGTGTGTGTGTGTGTGTGTGTGTGTTGTGTGCGCTGTGCGCGTGCGCCGTGTGTGTGCGTGTGGGGTATTTCCTGTGATGTTAGGTTGTTATGATGACATCATATCCTGACATCCTCCTGATCCTAAGTAAATTTAGATGGAGCCTGTTATTTTTCCCACAGTCATCTGTGTGTAGTGTGCGCACGTGCATGTGTGTTCATCCATCCGCCTTCAGATGAGCTTGTACCCAACTCTCCATCTGTCTGTGTGTGTCTGTGTGTGTGTGTGTGTGAGTGTGTGGGCACAAAAATAGTGAGTTTAGTGCAACTTGTGCTCCTGAAAGCTATGTTTTGGCATAGTGTGTGCGTGTGTGTGGTGTGCGTGCGTGTGTGTGTGTGTTGTGCGTGTGTGTGATCGAGAGATGTGGGGGGAGAGAGATAGGGGGAGAGAGAGAGGCATTGACTAGGGTTGGTGTTTTTGAGAGGGTCATGTTGAGCTTGTGGAATGAATTGGTGTGTTGTTGTGCCTCTCTCTCTCTCTATTCTCTCTCTCTCTCTCTCTCTCTCTCTGCTCTGGGGGCGGACAAAGCCCCCCATAGTGAGAGAGAGATAGGAGCCATAGAGAGAGAGAGAGAGAGAGAGAGAGCAAGGGAGGGGGACCAAATATCTTGAGTGGAAGCAGGCAGTGGTGTTCTAAGCATTTTGGAGGGCCAGGCAAGATCTTCCCTGGAGTCCCCCTTACGGACCCGTAACTGACCCGTAATGACCCGTAAGGGTCCGTTTGCTAAGGGGGGGGGGGGGCTCCAGGGAAAATCTCCGGTGACGTATACGCCCTGGGATCCTTATTAAAGCATGCCTGGTG
>CM076970.1:52303034-52351014 GCA_039105355.1 Benthosema pterotum | reverse complement strand
CCCCCCCCCCCCCACTCAGAGTTGAAAGATTGATAGTTCAGGAGGAAAATGGGAAACCAAATGGACCCTTTACAAGGCGCCTGTAACTCAGACTTAAGAGAGCGTTGCAAATAGAAACACATGGTTCTGGGTGAGTAGATGGAGGTGAACCACCAGCACAGGGGTATAAATCTGGTTCCTTCCCAGACTTAATGCCGGGGAGTCAAACTGCGGGTCCTTGAAAGGGAATAAAGCTGCCGCTCTGTGCCTTAGAGCGGCTAACGCACCACACTGCACTGCACCGCTCCGCGCTGCTGTGGCCAATTGTTTGTACATCTGTTAAAACACATGCCGCCGACAACGTAGAGTTTAGGCATTTAGCAGGCGCTCTTAATCCACAGCGACAGACAGTAGGCAAGAACAAGTCGATCTGTTCTGCGACTGAGCGAAGAACAATACTCTGAGCAGCGTTGGGAAGGAGGCTTTTAGATTACAGGGATGTCGAACTCAAATAAACAGCGGGCCAAAATGGAAAAACATTGGTACAAGTCGAGGGCCGGACTACGTTTCAACATGAATGAATTAATGCAATGCAACTGCAAGTATTAAAAACTCAAAATTGCATTGTTAAAGCTCAGATTCCTGTTCTATGATCCTCACCAAGCACTGCTTTCATAGTAAGGTAAAGTAAATCAAGTAAATTCAGTTTAGAAAGTAAAACAATTAATTGCATTGTGCAATCTACCAGAGGGCCAGTATTGTAGTTCAATATCATCCCACGGGCCTGATTTAAAGCCCCAGGCCTCGAGTTTGACAATCAAATAAGGTAACCAGACAGGAATTGAAGAGGGGATGGGGAGAATGTAATCTACCATGTAATCCCCGTTACAATGCTCCTGTTACTGTAATACAGATTTTAAAATGTACTCTAAGATGTTACAGTTACTGTTTTTTGTAATATTATTACGTAATCCTGTTACATGTAATCAATTACTTCTGCTTCCTTCCACTTCCACTATGTCAGGGGTCAGCAACCTGCGGCTCAGGAGCCACATGCGGCTCTAGAACACAGCCATAGTGGCTCCCTGGCTGTAGCATTATTACATACACACTGGTGTTATCCACCAACATAATATAAACATTTCAGTCACTGACAGCATCCAACACGCCATGCGCTGTCTGACAGTTAACATAGTGTTTACTATATCATTAATATATCTTTGAGATGTTGTGTTGACTTGATAAAATGATGATGTTTCCTAAAAAAGGAGGTCTGAAAAAAATCATTAACATGGCGAAACACAGCTTGATGACGTCATCAGGTTGTGTTTCACCATCTTTTCTTTTAGGATTTTTCTTTTAGGACCTTTTTTCTGAGAGTGTACAAATGGAACCAAATGGACCCGCCAGGGTCCATTTGGTTCACATTTGTACACTCTCAGAAAAACATTTTTTTGTGGCTCCAGACAGATTTTGAATTTAATTTTTGGTCGAAAATGGCTCTTTCAACATCTTGGGTTGCCGACCCCTGCACTATGTCAAGCTCATGTTCTTTGTACCCCGCCTTGTTTGTTCTAATCCATCTACCCAGAGCCAAGGCCTCACTTCACTTCAGACCATTCAGGTTTGTCATCTACCCCTGAGGCTACAGTTGAAAGGGCAAAGCAAAACGTTGAAGTCAAAAGAGCAACGACACTCAATGGAAGAACGGATGAGTTCAAAGGACGAGCAACAGTCATTTTACCTGACACTCAGTCTGACGCATTATTATTTCGTTTCAGTCCATTATTCAGTCTGAAAGCCCTGTCAACGACTGCAGGTTATGGGATGAGTGTTGTCAAAGCAGCAGTTTTCAGTGATTGGTTCATACTAACAAAAAAACAAAAAAAAAGACTATTTACCATAGGTCAATTTAATAGCCAGATTGATACGGTCACAGCAGTGGAAGTCTGGCATGTTTGTTATTTGAGACGTCTGAGTGACAGGGCTGAGATCGGACTTTTGAGCATTACCAGAACTGAATCGCCAGAGAAAATAAGGTGATTCAGGGGTGGTGCCAGGGAAATAGTCATCTAGGAGAGGGGTTTTCAACAGGCGGTCTGGGGACCACTCGTGGTCCCTGAGAGGATTCCAGGTGATCCCTAGCTAAATAATAGTGGGATGAAAAAGGTTGAAAATCGCTGATCTCGGATCATAAGTGAACCAAGAAACTTGAAACAGTACTATATCTGCACAATTAAACTAGACGCTATAGGATGCTATGTCTGTCTATATAATATACTATCTATCTATCTATTTTAGCCTCTGCGTGCGCGTGCAAGATCGTTGAGGCTACCACTGAGGAATCATTTAGAATTTTAGGCAAACAACATTTTTGTAAAGCATTTTAACAACAACCCAGATCTTGTATGGGTCATCTCAATGCTGCTACTGCTACTGCTGCTGCTTGCACAAATCCTTTTCAGATGGGGGTCTCTCCGCGTACGGCACGGTCAAATACATATTCATTTGGGGGGGGTCCTTGACATGTTTATCACCAGCGTCATAATCCCAGGCATTTCATGGGGCGGGTGGGAACAGGGTATTCATGTTACATAGAGACCCAGGACCCAGCGCACAGGGACTCAGTTCCTGACCCCACCAACCCAGAGCTGACCTCTGCGGTCAGTGTAGAGGTCCGGGAGGTAGGTCTGGGGGTCACTGAGGGTTCTGTCTTATGATTCATCTGTCCTGTGGAGGATGGATGCCACGGCCGTGTGATGTTGTTTATAGACACACACATGCATGCACACACGCACACGCGCGCGCACACACACCCGAGGGGATTTCCATCTGAAGCAGCAGCATGATGATGAGCTGGACTCCACGATCTGCAGACACCAGAATGCAAGGACTCTATTCAAGGGATGTGTGTGCACGTGACAGCAGGACAGGGAATACACACACACACCCATGCACACACACACACTCGACAAAGATATTATGTCATTGCTGTTGAGCAGAAACCATGCATCTGCTGGTAGATCCAGGGGCGTGCACACATGCTCTTGCCCTTTTATCCATTCGGCAAAATACAACATGTCTCTCCTTCCAGCCTACAGGCTCACAATGGGTCCAAGTTTCCCCTTATAGTATTTCAGCTCCTGCCCTCCTCCTCTAACACTCTCCGCACGTCCTTGGGTAGACCTGCTATTTTTGATGAACAAAACAGTTTTGGACATAAAGTATGTTGTTTCCATGTGACAAACAAGAAGATACAGTATGTTGTTGTCACTGTGGGGTGGAAACCTGGTATGTCAAAACCGTTCCTTATTTATTATCTTATCTAAAAACATTAAAACAGTGGGAATCACCAGATCTACCTCACCATGTAAACTTGTAGATCCGGTATTTTTCACTGTACCATTAACATACAAAAACAAGTCATTTTAAAAGTTGGCATGCTCCTGCCGTGTAGTGTTCCACGTGCATCATGCCACATACTGTAGTGTAATGGACTCTGGCCTGACAGTGTGTCGCGTGTTCAAGTCCCATTCATGAATTTTGCTGCATGTCTCTCCCCTTCTCCATCTTCACTTGATACAAGCAATAACGGCACAAAAGGGGAAAGAAACGGGTATCTAAAATGCATGGATCTACAGTATATTAAAAGTTGAAATAGGATTTGTATCTGACAGAATATTAATGATATATTATTCACCCTGTAGAAGGCGGCGGTTGTAGATTTGCTTTACAGTGAAAACATTTCTTTGTTCTCTATTATCACGTCTTAATGAATTATGTTCACATCACTAGTTACAACGAGTGTAGAACTCGGTGACTCTTCTCCTCGCTTATCTTTTCCTTATTAATATGGGCTGTGCATATTGCACCTCCTTGTTGAACTTTGATTATGTACAATATAATATTATAAATTATATTTTATTCAACAGTGTGGGAGAAAAAAAAAAAGAAAAAGAAAACCAGAAAAGCAAAACAACTCGGTGTCAAGATGTCAAGAACATTATAAGTTTTCATCTCTTAGAAAAAGATCATCGGAGCCGGAAAAAAAACGGTCTGTGTTGTGTCTGCAACGCAGCGACTGATTCACTGAGTCTTATTGTTGTGGTTCTTGGCTCGGCCTTCTCAGGTGTTTTCGGTATTGACTGTATTTGTTTTCCCCTCCAGGGTTTGTAATATATATATATTTTCTTTTCTATTTGCGGTATCTTATCTTCTTTCTTGGCACGACGCGGACTTGTTCATCGTTGTTCGGCGTCCAAGAAGGCATTCCTCCACTGTCTGTCTGTCTGTCTGTCCGTGTGTCTGTCCGTGTGTCTGTCTGTGTGTCTGACTGTTTGTTTGTTTTATTGCAGGAGTTTTTATGTGAAGGCTAGCGGTACATGGCGTACCGTACGCACCGGTAACGCACAAGCACATACTGTACATGTTATCTGCTTTTTTTAGGGGATTTACCTCCCAAATCCGTAGCTAATTTTAAGTTATTTTTTGTATTTTCTGAAAACTTCAAATAATAACAGATTTAGGAGGAGGAGTGTGCGTTAAGAGATGCACACTGGCAGACTTACCAATCCATTAAAACTGCGAGAGCATCTGTGCCGTTTTATCTTATTTTAGCTATAGATCTTTTTTCTTCTTCAGAAAACTCTCAGCAATTAGAACATATAGTGGTTTAGTGCTTCTCAAAAACTGTACACAATCATATCTGCATTGCAGGATTGGTTTTATTCCCTGTAATCGGGACACTTATTCTCGTTGATTAACTCTAAAACTCTACTAAAAACTCAACCAAACAAACTCCCTTTTTCAGGAAATAATGGCAAAGTATCGAAGTACAGGGACAGTCTGTTCCTCAAGTTGATTACAAAACCTTCCCAAAAAGACATCTATTAAGAATTAAACCAGGCAATTAGTGCCGAACGCAGCCAAGAGATCTAAGACCAAAAAAAAAAAAAAAAAAAACGATGAATGGCGGATCAAATTTGGGAGGGCGTTTTCAGTTCATTAAATATTATGACACACTTTTCACAGGGTAATCCTGACAGCCAGGCATTTGCAGTGATTTCACACCGACGCTAAAAACATCCACCACACACACGTTCCAAACACGACCTGTGGAATGTTGGTAATACTCCTTATTACTGCCGCAGCACAGAACACGAACAAAAGACTCTCTTTTTGCTCCAGGACAGGTATTATGTATATAGTATATATAGTTGGGGGAGAGGGTATCTTCAATCACTCCCTGCTGAATGTGGAGTTAAAGGGGAAGTCCACCCATTTTCAACATGCTAATATGTCATCAATATACCTTAGAGGTGCTGGGTGGACATGATAAAAAAGTTCCCCCATTCTGTGTTCCCAAGAAATGGAGGTCTGAAGAAAACCACTAACATGGTGAAACATCTTGATGACATCATCAAGATGTATTTTTTTCACCATGTTAATGGATTTCTTTAGACGCTTCTTTTTTCTGAGAGCGTACAAATGGAACCAAATGAACCCGTTCATTTGGTTGCATTTGTACACTCTCAGAAAAAAATGTTGAAAATGGGTGGAATTGCCCTTTAAGCCAGTGTTGCCAACTGCCCAAATACAAAATGCACTAGTGGCACTTCCAAAATGCACTAGAATGCGCTAGAGCAGCGGGTTTTCAACCATTTTCATACCTCGGCCCACTATTTATTCTGCATTTTAGCCACAGATGACCAAACTTGATGTTGAGTTTAGTCTCTCTGACTAATTTTGGAGAAGTAACTGGCAAAATGTTGGTCAAAATATCAATTCTTCTACATTTTCTAAGTGTGTAGATTCTTGAAAATTTCATTCCAAAAGGTCCTTTCTAGGAAGGAAGGAGGACTCTATCATAGGAGGAAAAATGGTGAAAAACAAGGGTTTTATCTCTGGTGCCTGTCAACCAATTTCACCCCCAATTCACCAGCAAAAAAGCACTAGATTTTCCGCTAGAGGGGTCTGGAAAAAAGCTAAATATGGCGACAAATGCGTCAAGTTGGCAACACTGACACCAAAACAAGGTTATCTTCAATCACACCCACTGAATGCTAAGTTAAGCCATCCTCATCCTGAGGGCCCGTTGAGGGGAGCAGGGGCGGATATAACTTGCCCCATTTGGGGGGGCAAGAGTACATGTTGGAGGGGCAAGGGAAAATGGTATGGGGGCGGCTTCATCGCCCGTGGCGCGGAGCGACACGGGCGATGAAGCCGCCCCCATACCATTTTCGGTTACAGGACTTTTATTAGTCAAGTAAAGCATCAATAATAACATCAGTTGTTGTTGAAGTTGCAACAGACACGCAGCATGCATAAAGCTAAAGGTCTGACTTGGAGAGTTTTCTGTTTTCAATGATGAAATGCTGTTGGTTTAGTGGTGCCACAGCTGTAGTTAGTATAGCAGTAGTAGTGTTTCAAATCATTTTAAAGGTGCAGTATGTAGGATTGTGGCCAGAACTGGTACTGCAATCACTTTCAAAATACTGTTGAGCGGTGTGTCCCCTCCCCCTTCCCCCCGACTAGAGGTTGCCAGCTAGGCTGCAGGAACGTAGACTGCAGGAGCTTCCATGGCAAGTGATGAATCCTACACAGTAATGGTTGTTACACATTGGAAAAGGCAAAACGACTCGAAAAAGCGACCAAAAAAGGCGAAATATTTGCCGGCGAATTTACTGGCGGGTGCCTGTAGGCCTACACATCTTAAGTGCGACTCGAATAAAACGATTAAATTCGCTTTTCCACTACTCCTCCTCCCCTCCTTCTACTGCTCTCCTCTCTGCTGCGTTGTCATTGATATATTTTATTCACACCACGGAAGGACGCACGCAGGAGCCGATCGAAATGTTGGTCATAAAACTTTTTTGTATCATGAGTCATGACCGGAGATCGAGTTCATTAATTAATTAATCCGACGGGCTAAGCGCTAAAAGGCTGAAATACAAGTTGATCGTCTATTCAGCCAAATTAAAATGCCATATCATCTATCAGATCATATCCCTCTACAGATTAGCCTAATTAGTCGCCGTGCTCTTTTGTCTATAGCCTATAAGTAGACCAGTGGTTTTCAACCATTTTCACACCAGGGCCCACTATTTATTCAGCATTTGAGCCACGGACCACCACTCGAGGACATTTGCTCCACAGGCCCTAAAATTGAAGATTTCTTTTGCTTTTGTCCACAATACCAGGCCATTCTATTTCTATGACCATTCTTCAACATTCTCTAGTTGTGTAGACTTGGGCTAATTCACACTATGTATATTTTAACTCTTCAGAGTGTAAACATGAAACCAAATGGACCCGCAAGGGTCCATTATTTGGTTTCATTTTTACGAGCTCAAAGAGTTTCATCCGGTTTAACCAACTTTCCATCATTTACCTGGGGACCTCCGGGAACTCTCAAGAACCACTGGCGGTCCCCGGACCACCTGTTGAAAATCCCCGACGTACATCAATCAAATATATAGATCAAGCAGTGACAAATTAATGCGCAGCAGCTTTCCCGCTGTCTATAGGCACCACAGCCAATTTCAAGAAGAAATGCCAGGACTACTTACTTGGTAAAGCTCCCAACTTCTCGTGGCTTCATTTCAATGACGGGTATATCCATTTGGGGGTCCGCGGCCCGCAAGATAAGAACATCTTACGAGCGGTTATCCTAATTAAATTAAGCATGAGAGCGCGGGTCGCTCCCCCTCCAGACCCCTTGCCCTAGACAGAAAGCTGTAGCCTATATATAGTTCTATATTATGCACAAACTGTCTACCAGCTGCCTGCCTTATTATGAGAGTGATAAGATTCGTAATAAGATTCGGGCTCGAAGTTTGGCCATGGATTGATGCGCAATACAATATCGCATCACATAATAGGCTAAGATTGTTTCCACCTGTAGCCTACCGTTGTGTTTGCAGGGACAGCGCTAAACGTTTTATTTTCCTGTAAATTTGCAGTAGTTGAGAGAAATGCACAGACAGTGTTTCAAAACCAAAACAGATCGCTATAGGTTGTGACATTACATCTTTCCCATCCAATGCGTGGTGCGCTTTGGATATGGCGACGTGCAATATGGAACAGTGGACACTGTGGTTTAATAACACACACACACACACACCACACACACACACACACACACACACACACACACACACACACACACACACACACACACACACACACACACACACACACACACACACACACAAAATAAATCTTCAGTTTTAGGGTCTGTGGAGCAAATGTCCTCGAGTGGTGGTCCGTGGCTCAAATGCTGAATAAATAGTGGGCCCTGGTATGAAAATGGTTGAAAACCACTGATCTAGGCTACTCTATAGATAAAAGAGCACGGCGCCTAGATTCAAACTCATGATACAAAAAACTTTTATGACCAACATTTCGATCGGCTCCTGCGTGCGTCCTTCACGGTAGGAACAAATAGACAACACAGCAGAGAGGAGAGCAGTAGAAGGAGGGGAGGAGGAGCGGAAAAGCGAATTTAATCGTTTTATTCGAGTCGCATTTAGATGTGTAGCCTACGGGCAGCCGCGACTAAATTCGCCGGCAAATAATAGTTTTATTTCGGACCTTGTCACGACGTAATTCCAATTCATAACGAGGTCTTTTAGGTTTCGGAAGGTTAGACATTTCTTTATCTCAAGTTCAACACGTTAGTAGCAGCTGCTGCGGTAACTAGAGCTGAGCTGGCAACCTGGATGCCGAAAAACTTCTGACTTCGTGATTGGGAGATAAGTGGAGGGTGGCGCTTCGGCCAAAACAAAAAATGACAACAACAACATCAGTTGAGGGCTGCAACTGCACTTTTTAAACGCGTTTATCCTGACTTGCATACTGCTGTCAGTGACACAAGTATTGGAAATGAACATGATTTTTAAATGTCTGTTGACATATCAGGGCCATTTTATGATTAGTTTTATTAAAATTCTTACATACTGCACCTTTAAATATAAGCACTTTAATTTGAAATATTTTGGGTTGTTTTGCATGGCATCGTGTTTGGGGGGTGTAGACTGGGTATTTAGGGGGGGCATTGCCCACCCATACCCATGCCTAGATCCGCCCCTGAGGGCCCGTTGCAGGGGCGGATCTAGGCATGGGTATGGGGGGCATTGCCCCCCATACCCATGCCTAGATCCGCCCCTGAGGGCCCGTTGCAGGGGCGGATCTAGGCATGGGTATGGGGGGCATTGCCCCCCCCCTACCCATGCCTAGATCCGCCCCTGAGGGCCCGTTGCAGGGGCGGATCTAGGCATGGGTATGGGGGGCATTGCCCCCATACCCATGCCTAGATCCGCCCCTGAGGGCCGTTGCAGGGGCGGATCTAGGCATGGGTATGGGGGGCATTGCCCCCCATACCCATGCCTAGATCCGCCCCTGAGGGCCCGTTGCAGGGGGCGGATCTAGGCATGGGTATGGGGGGCAATGCCCCCCATACCCATGCCTAGATCCGCCCCTGAGGGCCCGTTGCAGGGGCGGATCTAGGCATGGGTATGGGGGGCAATGCCCCCCATACCCATGCCTAGATCCGCCCCTGAGGGCCCGTTGCAG
This sequence comes from Benthosema pterotum, assembly GCA_039105355.1. NCBI lineage: Eukaryota > Metazoa > Chordata > Actinopteri > Myctophiformes > Myctophidae > Benthosema > Benthosema pterotum. The sequence continues at coordinate 52,341,462 of CM076970.1, read as the reverse complement.
GGGCCCACATGCACCCGGCTCTGTGTGCGTTGCTACAGCCCCAGTGTGATGCTAATTGCGAGGGAGCAGTAATATGGAGGAGCTCCACTCTGCTCTCTGAGCTCCAGACACAGGAAACCTGATGCCTTTAAAAGCCAATAAAAGGGCATAATGGAATCTGGAGGGGGCGACCGCGTCCAAGACCAGTCAATCACATCACAACATGAAGTACTGCTGCACTGTGTGTGTGTGTGTGTGTGTGTGTGTGTGTGTGTGTGTGTGTGTGTGTGTGTGTGTGTGTGTGTGTGTGTTGTGTGTGTGTGTGTGTGTGTGTGTGTGTGTGTGTGTGTGTGTGTGTGTGTGTGTGAAATGAAAGACCCTGAAGCCCTTTAAAGCGATGACATGCTGGAGATATATTATAATATACAGTGAATGAATCCCCGAAAGAAGGAGTAGAGAGAGGGGCTGAGAATGTGGGTGAGGGGGATTTGTAGCTTTATGAGTGTGTGTGCGTGTGTGTGTGTGTGTGTGTGTGTGTGTGTGCGCGTGTGTTGCTATAATTGTAAGGACACACACACACGCACAAAACAGTACAGAACTTGACATTGTGACCGTTTTCCGGTTGTCTTTGTGAGTTTTGGAATTACAAACTGTTCAGTGGAAGTGTTCCTCTACTGAACACTCTGTAGTTGTTGTGTGGCATTGAGATGCACATCAAAAAGCTCACAAAACATCCACAAACACAAAAAATCTATTATCTACAAGTTTGCAGATCTGCTATGTTATGACTCTTGTTCGGCTATTTTCAGTTTTCAGTCCATGCAAGTTTGCACCAAATTGTGCACATCTCTTTCTGTGTGTGTGTGTGTGTGTGTGTGTGTGTGTGTGTGTGTGTGTGTGTGTGTGTGTGTGTGTGTGTGTGTGTGTGTGTGTGTGTGTGCGCGCGTGTGCATGAGCATGAGCATGTGCACGAGAATGAGTGTGCAAGTCTTTTCTGAGAGAAGCCGACCAGCACAGAAGTGTTGAAAAGACTTCTCATTTGCGATGATAGCGGGGGGAACTCTGTGGCGCACGTATGTGTGTATGCGCAGTGCACGCGCGCCTCTGTGTGTGCGTGCCGTGCACGCAGCCGGGCATACATGTGTGAGTGTGTTATTCCTCTCGCTAGGAGATGGGAATTTCTATGAAAGGCAGCGGTTGCCCATAGCAACGGCCTTCATTGTAAAACCCGATCCTTGGAATACACACACACACACACACACACACACACACACACACACACACACACACACATAAACTTATGCACGCATGTGAGTGAGTGAGCGTGCACGCACGCACACGCGCACACACACACAGAAGGCTACACAAGCACACAAGGGCTGTAAGCAGCGGAGGTGTTATGTAACGCCAAATAAACAACCCAGAAATCAACATCAAAACAGTGTACTCCTACGGGCCTCCACTGTATTTATCTAGCCCTCCCTCACACACACACACACACACACACACACACACAAACACACACACGCACACACACACACACACACACACACACACAAGCTCTCTCGTCATTTTTGTCAACCAAAATTCTACAGCTGATGTGGTGCCTTAATTGTGTGATAACGAGTTCAGTGATTTTAGACTGTACTTTGATTGATTCTGACTGCTAAGAACAATAAACAAATAGTCCAACCTACTACTAGGCTACTGCCACTACTACATGATATAGTAGTGGTAGCAGTATGTTTGTTATAAATAATGTTATGTTATAATGCTTCCCATATATGGAATTTCAACTAAATAGTATAGACGAAGCCACTCAGTCAAATCAGAGCCGCTTTAACACACAGCATATGAGCCAAACTGCAAATACTACTACTCCTAGGATATAAACTACTACAAACGTATAATTGAACCACTAAGACCCCTCAGCAGCACTCTACAGATCCCTGAGGTACACACAACTAATAGTAGCTTACACCGTTTTCTGGAGGCAAGATAACATATGGGAAATATCTGCCTAAGTTTATGTAAATGTACGGAGGTACTTTCCCCCAACTGAACTCTCTCTCTCTCCCTCTGTGGTATCAGGCCTGGATGTAACATTTCCTAATTGGGGAGGGCAGGAGAAAATGGTATGAGGGCGGCTTCATCGCCCGTGTCGCTTCGCGCCACGGGCGATGAAGTCGCATCCATACCATTTTCAGTTACAGGACTTTTATTAGGCAAGTAAAGCATCAATAATAACATCAGTTGTTGTTGAAGTTGCAACAGACACACAGCATGCATAAAGCTAAAGGTCTGACTCAGAGAGTTTTCTGTTTTCAATGATGAAATGCTGTTGGTTTAGTGGTGCCACAAGTTAGTAGCAGTAGTAGTGCTTCAAATCATTTTAAATATAAATATCTTTGAAATTTGGGTTGTTTGTTGTTGTTATTATTGGTGGTGTGGCAGTCATGACATTTAGGGCGGCATTGCCCCCCCCATGCCCATGCCTAGATCCGGCCACCTCTCTATCATCTCTCCTCCCCCTCTGTTTTCATGTTATTTCTTATCTCTCAATCCGCTCCCTAAATTCCTCCTCCTCCCCACACCCTCCCTCCCCTCCCCTCCTCCCCCCCAAAGCCAATACACACATACTTGTATAAACACACAAGCACACCCCATCCCTAAAGTGCCCCATACAACCCCCCCAGGGGGGCGTTTACCTCCAGATACCCAAGGGGCCCCTCAGTCTTTAATGCCCCCCCCCCCCCCCCCACACACACACACAGTAGGCCTACATTTAGGGCGTCTGTTCCCTAAAGAAATTAACTTTTACTCACTGTACTTAAGTACACTTAAAAAGTGCGTAGGTTTGACCAGGCTGTTCTTTTTTAGTCTTCTAATTCTAAGTGCAGGAGTGGAGAGAGTATATACTGTGTCCACCTCTGACAAACTAGCACACAACAGGACAACACATACAGGATTTATTTGCAGACACTAAAAACTTTGGTTTCTTTCTATTTTGAGGATTTGCTCGCGGCGTTGCAAGTAGGTTAGGTAGAGGATAGCTGAACAGCACAGGCCTATATGTGCTTTATACTTTTTGTACATTTTGTGCACGTGTCCGACTGTCCGTGTGCGTGTGTGTGTGTGTGTGTCTGTCCGTAAAGTGCACGACCGTGTTTATATGCGCATCGTCATGTCGTCTCTGTCGGGTCATATTACGTCCAAAACTGATACCATTCATGCATGATTCCAAGGTCAAATAGCTTCACATTGCGTTTTGACTTTGAGATGTAGTAAACTACTTACATTAGAAACTTACATTAAGCATGAACAAAATAAAAACATCACATACTGTACTGTACATACAAAGTAGTTCATGTGAGTCACACATACATAACAGTAGGGAATTTGTTGTATATAGGCTAGTTAAGCAGTTTTTTTTGCCATGGCAGTAGAGCTACGTCTTTCTTATCATTATTAAAAATAGTTATGACCGATGCCTCTTAGGTTGACGTCTCTCTACGTCGCTTACCGTCGCTGGTTTGATACGATCCCAATGATAACAGCAGCGAGCAGCGACCGCATATTCCATTTAGAACGGACCATAATAAGGGACGGACCAACCGGAAACCGGAAGTGTGTCGCCAAATAACGGGAAACATGGACCGAATTATGAAATATGACTTTTAGATGAAAATCGCTGGCACTAGCTACCTCAAAAAATATGAAAGAGGGCTGGCACTGGGTGTGTTAAGCAGTTTATACAAACGGTATAAATTCTGCATAAACTGCTATCCAAGTCTACATAAAATACTATCGAAGTCGAGACTTTTTCTGCGCCTGTAGGAGTCTGAAGAGGCGTGTTTTCAGAACTGCAGCACAATATTAGGAGTGAACCTGCAGTTCCTACTGCAACGGGAAGTTTATTCCATAGTTTTGGGCTCAGAAGGGAGAAGAGTTTGGGCCAGGCATTTTTCACAAAAGCACCTCCAGCGTCGGTTGAACTGAGTTTTAGGGAGGGTTTGTAAGGTGCTACTAGCAATATATGGTGGTGCATTTTTTTTTCTTTGGTTGCTTTTTTTTTCTTTGGTTGCTTTGAATGCGAGCATCAGAGTTTTGTACTGTGTGCATGTGCGTGCGGAGAAGTGGGTGGACTTGTGAGATTTTTAGCTAGTTTAAGACCAAGTGATCTGCCTGCCAGTTGGAGGGGCTTAAGTGCACTTGTACAACATACCTTGAATAGCATTATATGTAGACATATCACTATATAGCTATTCCACTGTTATATTCTTAGCGTACATATGATTCATGATAATATCCATAGTGTACTTTGGATATATTGCCATGCTTTTTGTTCATGGCAAATGTAAGCCGCTCTGGATTAAGAGTGTCAGCTAAATGCCTTGTAAAGTGTAAATTAAAGTATGGAGGTATAAGAGCTTTCAGGCTGACGACAGCCATTGATATACAGTGTGTTTATCACACATGGTTGGTCTGTCTCTCCACCATGCAGGGGCGGATTGGCCATCTGGAGTACAGGGAGTTTTCCCGGTGGCCTGTGCCAAGTAGTGGCCTGGACATTTTTTTTTTTTTTTGCCATGATCCAACTGCCATGATCCAAAATGCACTAGTGGCACTTCCAAAATGCACTAGAATGTGCTAGATGCTCGCCTGGAACATACATTTCAAAATGACCATTAATCTTCTACATTCTCTAGTTGTGTAAATTAAGTTGGGCTAATTCACATGATGAATATTTTAACTCTTGAGGGTGTAAAAATGAAACCAAATGGACCCGCAAGGGTCCATTTGGTTTCATTTTTGCGCTCTCAAAGAGTTACATCTAGTTAACCAGCTACTCCCCCCAGGGTGGCCTGGCAAAGGCAAAATTGTCCCGGTGGGAAAATATGTGCCAATCCGCCCCTGCCACCATGTATAAACTTTACAAGAACACTCTCCAGATGGGTCTACACCCGTAGCTACAACAACACGCTGATCTACAAGCTCACAGCGCGTCACGGCCGCACAGCGGCCTGAGCTTGGAGATCGGCTGTATTTTTGCCTTATGCAGCACACACACACAGACACACACGCCCCCCACATGCGCGAGCGTGCGACTATAAGTATAACCCGCTAGGCTTCCGTAGTGAATTCATGACATGACGCCTGGCAGCGGTGGATCAGCAGACGTTAATTACAGGGTGTGTGTGCGTCTGTGTGTGTGTGTGTGTGTGTGCGTCTGTGTGTGTGTGTGTGTGTGTGTGTGTGTGTGTGTGTGTGTGTGTGTGTGTGTGCGCCTGTGCCTATCTCAATGAGCCTAATCACTGGTTTTGGCTGTGTCGACTCGCGTATGTGCATGCTGTGTGTGTGTGTGTGTGTGCTTGTGTGTGTGTGTGCACTTGTGTGTGTGTGTTCATGTGTGTGCATGTGTGTGCGTGTGTGTGCGTGTGTGTGCGCGTGTGTGTGCGTGTGTGTGCGTGTGTGTGCGTGTGTGGATACACTTCCATGTGCTTGGGCACACACACACACAGCACAGCCACAACCAGTCATTACACTCATTGAGATAGGCAGCCGTGCACGGGCACACACACACGCCCATAATGCCATGTTGTGTGTCGCTATGTCTCCTTTTCTTTCTATTTTACATGAGCCAGGCCTTGCATTTTTTGAGGGGGATCTATAAACAGCTTGGTGCCGCATAGTTAACGAAACCGCAGCGCGTAGGACAGAGACGCCATGCCGGCATCCCTGGCTGCGTCCTAACTCATGCCCCCAGGCCAAAACCATCTGTACCAGAGCAAGTCGCCTTCAATTGGGTCTCCGCGCCGCACAGAGGGGCTGCCAGCCTGCATTTGTTGCGCTCCCGTTTCGCTTTGTGAAAAAAAAAGTCTAAAAAGAGTCAGACCAGACGACGACAATGTAGCAGTACTATTAACCCAGTGGTTTTCAACATTTTTCATGTGTGTGTGTGTGTGTATTTATTCTGTATTTATTCTATTTATTCTGCATTTTAGCCACAGATCACCATTTAATGACATTTTTTCTTTTGTCCACAATTGCAGGCTGGATTTGGGAAACGAAACAGTCAAACATACAGATCAAAATGACCATTAATCTTCCACATTCTCTAGTTGCGTAGACTTGGGCTGATTCACATGATGAAAAATTTAACTCTTGAGAGTGTATGGGTGTATGGGTGTTTTTAAAGGGGACTTCCACCATACGAATGGAACGAATGGAACCAAATGGACCCGAATATCTTGTTCCAAATTGTTTCGGAAACAAACACTTTTAAGTCAAATCTTTTCTTCTGGGGTTTGTGCGCTGGAACAACAACATATTTTGAGATATTTTGTGTTCAGCGGTCAATTCCAAACAATTCTTGGGGGTCCTTGACATGAACCACCGTCTGACACAGAAACATGAGCCGTTTCAGAAAACTGTTTTAGGCTTTAGAAGACTTTTTCCTTTTTTTATAGAAGTGTCCTCGGAGACCTAAAGAAGTAAAAAGGTCTGGATGTAGTTTGGCACCAAAAGCCAACAGACATGCGGTCGGTTCGGTCGGTTGGTCGTTGCCTCAGCCGCTAGCTCAGTGACTGCCTGGGGTTGGAGTTGGACAGACTAAAAACCAGCCTTGTATTGGAATGCGTACAGCATTGAATGTGTAATTATGGATGGACGACACACAGGCGTATTAGGTTTCCTTACAAAGAGGTTGGGAGCAGAAAAAAACCCTAAAAACAGCACAACAGTTAACCTTAGTGCACAGTGGTTTCAAACCAGTGGTCCTTGACCAGGTTCCAGCTAAATGATGGAGAGAGTTGGTCACCAAACGGATAGATCCTTAGATAGATCTTTAGTTAGATCTTTAGCTCTTGAGAGCATAGAACAATTTTACACTGTGCCATTTTTGTTAATCAATTTTCAATAAGTGATAGTCATTAAATAATTCACATCATTAAAGAATGTAGAATTCTGAATGATATGTTGAATCAAATGTTTGCCTGTCCTCTCTCCTAATAGTGCCAGCATCAATAGATCATGGAAACAAATGGTAAATGGTGCATTTATATGCATTCATGCACAGATACAGCGATGGAGGTGGAAACCCTGCGAGGCACAAACCAGCACATCAGGAGCAATTTGGGGTTCAGTGTCACTTCCTGGCATGTAGACAGGAGGGCGATCTGGGATTCAAACTGCCGACCCATAGGATCTACCTCCTGGGCCACAATCGCAATTTTTTGTTTGTTTGTTTTGGCTCTGAGAGTCTCTCCGTGTCTCAAGTGCCATGTACATAATGGCATGGATATGAATGGCCGTTGAAATGAAAACCACTGGTGTATGTGTGTGTAATTATTGCATAGGGAGGAATCAGTTCTGTGTAAAAGAGTCGAGGGGGAGTGGGAACCCAAAGCAAAGACAAACAACACGACAAACAACCTCTCAGAACGTTGGAGGAGGAGAGGAGGAGGAGAGGAGAGGAGGGAGGTGGCATGGAGCTATAAGGTCCTTGTTCTGACAGAGTGGAGCCAGCCAGGTGCGTCCTGCGCTGTTTTGTGTGTCTCTGTCTGTGTGTGTGAGTGTGTGTGTGTGTGTGTGTGTGTGTGAGTGTGAGTGTGAGTGTGAGTGTGAGTGTGTGTGTGTGTGTATGTGCGCGCGCGTGCGTGCGCATGTGTGTGCGTCCTGCGGCGGTGTGTGATAATATATTTCCAGTGAGTCAGGTAGAAACCCGATACCGAAGCTAGCTGACATCACTCTTTGTGCCGTATGCGCTGTGCCCCTGTGTGTCTGTGTGTGCGTGCGTGTATACGCGCGTGTGAGTGTGTGATCTTTCCCCCTGCGGCCACACACCCTAGACATCACACCCAGAGCAGCTCTGAATGAATGGCTGCTACTAGCTGCTGCTATGGCCTGTGATTCATGGCTCTCTTACAAGGCCACAAGGTTTTTGTATAAACGAAGGGCCTCCTTCTGGCCTCCAGGATCACTCCACTTCCCAAGGATACCTCCTTACTTTACTTCACCCTGTACTGCCCCCCCACACCACCCACACCACCACAACCACCCCCTCACCCACTCCAGTTGAAACAAGATATATAGAGTCATCTAAAAAGTCCCTGTATGGCTCCTAGCGTGGTCGACTGAAAGGGTGACGGCACCAGACCTAAGGCCATGGTTGGGGTGTGGGTGGGGTCACTGAAATCAGCAGTGGGTGGTCAATGTGATGCCTGACCATACTTGTGTCTTAATACAGTGTTTTTCAACCTTTTTTTCCATACCAGGGCCCGCTATTTATTGAGAATTTGAGCCACGGAGGACGATGCACCACTTGATGTTAGTGTAGTCCCTCGGAGCTAAAAGCAATTAGGATTTTGAAGATTTTGTCCACAATTGAGGAGTAATTCGGATGTTTAAATATGATTTAACCCTTGAGAGCGTAAAACGATACCAAATGGATCCGGGAGGGTCCATTTGGTATCGTTTTAACGCTCTCAAGAGTTACAGATCTATAAGGGTCAACGTGATGCATGATCCTGCTATACTTGTGTCTTACTCTTAACACAAGAACTGAGAAAGCAGAGACGACTGCCGAAGCAAACAACCCACAACACTCCATGTTATGAATATCCTTCGAGGTGCAAGGCGCAAAAATGCAATGTTAAAAAGAGAGAAAAATGCTAGCACTCAATAAATGTCCTTTCTATGTATCCACGCTGAGGAAGACCTTTGTTGTCGAAACACATTCGTTGCTGCACTGTGGATGAGGTAATAAAAGATACATAGAAAAGGACATTTATTGAGTGCTGGCATTTTTCTCTCAACACAAGAACTGCCATTAGCTTCCATCTCAGTCAATTAATTGACTCTATCCAGTTCTTTCAATCGCCTGTTATCTCCTAATCCGTGTCCCCATTTTTGGTCAAAACAGCACAGATCAGTCATGAGTGACTTCATGGAGGCAGCCAAGTCACCCAGAGGTAAACGGACAATGCATGGGCCACATCCTGTGTGCTGATATAATATGTCCCCTTCCAGCCGGAAACTTGGCTCTTTGAAACATGAGTGATGAGTTCCACACTGAAAAACACTGGCGGCAGCTGACTAGCATTATAATTATTTCAGGGTGATTTTCATTGATCCGAGGCACAAATACTATGGCGTTGTGCTCCAAAGGTCAAGCCAAATAATTATGGCAGGTAATATACGACAGGTCGGCTTGAGGAACAGAGATTTCAGCTGGTGTTTTTCTCCCAGACCTGGCGACTAGGCTAGCTAAATTCTTGTGGTCGTAGTGACTACATTGGTTGTTAAAAAAATATATCATCTTACAGGGATTCTTAGTTTTAAGGGTAACTGTTGTGGAATATCACACTCGTGCATTATACCGTGATTTTGCCCTGCAGGCAAAGTGTTAACTTTGCCGATATTATCTGTTTGTCTCTTTCATGTTGTGACTCAGACTGTTTTTTAAAGAGGATCGCATTGGAAATAATAAGCCTGGTGGGGTTTTGTATTTCATTGTGTTGTGTCTTTTTTATCCTGGATGGTGGTGATATTGTTGTGTGTACTGTACTGTATGTTCATGTGGGAACGCTGCTGCTGCTACTCAGGGGCGGATCTATAGGCATGGGCATGGGGGGGGCAATGCCCCCCTAAATGCCCTGACTGCCCCACCAAACATGATGGCATGCAAAACAACCCAAGATATTTCAAATTAAAGTGCTTATATTTAAAGGTAGGGGAAGTGATTTCACTTTTGTCAGATATCACCCAAAAAATATTTTTTTTCTGATAAAATGCTCTATTATAAGGTGTGGAAACCACATATGGAGTTTCCCCCTCCCCCACGTTAGCAGAGGAGCTAATAAAAGTTCCCCAGGTCACCACAATTCTCCTCCAATCAGGAGAGAGCAGCAGGTTCACATAGTGTAGCTACTTTTGGGGCCCCTAGTGCACCAGGCTGGTACTACACCATGAATTTCAAATCACTTCCCCTACCTTTAAAATGATTTGAAACACTACTACTGCCACAGCTGTGTCACCACTAAACCAACAGCATTTCATCATTGAAAACAGAAAACTCTCTGAGTCAGACCTTTAGCTTTATGCATGCTGCGTGTCTGTTGCAACTTCAACAACAACTGATGTTATTATTGATGCTTTACTTGACTAATAAAAGTCCTGTAATAGAAAATGGTATGGGTGCGGCTTCATCGCCCGTGGCGCAAAGCGACATGGGCGATGAAGCCTCACCCATACCATTTCCTCTTGCCCCTCCAACATGTTCTCTTGCCCCCCCCCCCCCCCCCAAATGGGACATGTTACATCCGCCCCTGCTCCTGCTGGGTGTGCTCTGTCTCTCTTTCAGTTTTATTTAATCCCCAGATAAACTCTGATTCATTCACTCATTCATTCATTCAGGGTTCACAGAAAGTTCCACAACAACAATCCACCCAGTAGTGTTTTCCCCCTTTTTCTTTTCTCAATGTTGTTTGTCCATCCAGTGGATTCAGTGGTTTCTCAACAATTTGGAGCCCTAGGCAAGATTTTTCCCTGGAGCCTTACGGGTCCAGGGAAAATCTCCTGTGACATCATCACACACCCCCCCCCCCCCCCCCCAAGGGATAACAAATGTGAACTATTTTTAAACTAAAGAGCATATGTGTTTTAAATGTTCAATTGTAGTTGTAGAGCAGGGGTTTTCAACCTTTTTGATAGCAGGGACCATTATTTATTCAGTATTTGAGTCACGGACCACCATTTGATGACAATTCTAGCCCCACAGACCCCAAAACTAAAGATTTCTTTTGCTTTTGTCCATCTTCTAGTTGTGTAGACTTGGGCTAATTCAGATGATGAATATTTTAACTCTTGAGAGCGTAAAAATGAAACCAAATGGACCCACAAGGGTCCATTTGGTTTCATTTTTACGTTCTCAAGAGTTACATCTGGTTAACCAACTTAGCTGGGGACCACCTGGAACGCTCTCAGGGACCACTGGTGGTCCCCGGACCACCTGTTGAAAACCCCTGCTTTAAAGCATGTCTGGTGGTTGCCCCGGTGTCCCCCTGGCCCCCTCTCCTCATGGTGCCTGAGGCAGCTGCCTAGTCTACCTAATAGCAAAAATGCCCCTGTGTCCATCATTAGAAAACTAAAGGAGCGGTAAAAAAACAAACATATCCTGTGGATATCAGGGTAAACGCATAGATCTTTCACTTAGAAATATCGACAGAACCCACATGTGGTGAATCAGTCCTAATGGGTGCCCTTTACAGCACAGTATTGAACCAATGAGACGTATTAAAAAGCGCTTCCAACTAAACCTGCATGCACAACTTCTAAATCAATAAAAATGGACGGTTGAATGAAGAGTTATCTCAGCGTGAGCTGCTATAACTGCTATAACTTCAGTTGAGCTGGACAAATACAAGTAGTATCTGACAATATGATATCAACTATTAAAGTTAAAGGGGGATCTTTTTAGTGGTCCCATGTTTGTGTTTTCTATCCTCACAAATCATCTAGTTTGAACAATCAGTCTTTCATATCATATTGTAGCTTTAATGTAAATTGCTCTCAGGAACAGCTAGTTTGATTTTGGCCTCATAATGATGAATGAATGCATAACTCCTCCTCTCCTTCAGTTCCAAATTTGTATTTCCACTTTGTTTATAATGTCCACTATTGTTGATTTTCCGAGTTGACACGGAATTTAAACAAGCCTGTTTCTACCTAGCACCAGTATTATTACTATAAAATACAGTATATACTATAAAATATCTGGCATATCAGTGCTCCCACCACCTCAGGACAGGACAATGAACAACGTACTGCAGCTAAACTGTCCATGAAGAAATGACAAGGACTGGTTATTTCAATGGCGATTGAGGCTCAAGCCATTAGGAATAAGCTTGAGGGAAATAATAACATATACAACATGATATCTAATATAAAAAACAATTTTATGAATCCATGTAATTTGTGCTTTAAAGGTTTGTGGTCTGTCCTGCATACAGAGAATATCCAATAGTGATACATAATAATAACAGCATTTTTATAGCACTTTCTTTCCAAGTGCTCAGAGCACTGTACAATGGTCCATTCATTCATACATACATTAATCATCAGTGAGGAAATGCGGCGAACAGCCGACGCCATGCATGCAGTGTCCTCACATACCACATATACCACACACGTTGGCGCGCGAGCCTCCGCCGACCAACATGCGGTTCGGTTCAGTGCCTGGCCCGAGGGCACTTGGACATGTGGACAGGAGGAGCTACAGTACTATGTAGGCTAATAATAACAGTCTGATGTGGAAGTTGTACAATCGTGTATTTACTATACTGCGTACAGTAGTTTAGATGTGGCAGGTGTGGTAACACAAGGTAGACTAAGTGTTGCCAACTTGGCGCATTTGTCGCTATATTTAGCTTTTTTTCCAGACCCCTCCAGCGTCAAAATTAGCGAAAAACCCCTGGCAGAAAATCTAGTGCTTTTTGGTTGGTGAGTTGGGGAGAAATTGATTGACAGGCGCCAGAGATAAAACCCTCGTTTTTCATCATTTTTCCTCCTATAGTCCTCCTTCCTTCCTATAGGATCATTGGTAACCAAATGAACCCTTACAGATGCATTTGGTTTCATTTTACGGTCTCAAGAGTTAAATTATATTTAAACATCTGAATACCTAATCTTCAAGAATCTACACATTTACAAAATGTAGAGGAATTGTTATTTTGACCAACATTTTGCCAGCTTATCTGTCCTAAATCAGTCCGAGAGACTAAACGCAACATCAAATGCTGGTCCTCCTCCGTGGCTAAAATGCAGAATAAATAGTGGGCCCTGGTATGAAAATGGTTGAAAATCCACTGCTCTTGCACATTCTAGTGCATTTTGGAAGCGCTAATAGTGCATTTTTGACTTTGGCAGTTGGCAACACTAGGTAGAGTAAGTCGTCATACACTAAGTGTCCTTGGGCAAGACACTGAACCTTATACATCGACTCTAATGAGTTGTCGGTGTGTGTGCTTGCCATGTGGGTATATACCGTATACAGTATGTGTGAATGTGGGAAGTGAGGAAGGATGCTGGCATTTTCACCTACTGTGCCGTGAATAGTATGGACCATTGTATAGTGCAAGTGCTTTGAGCACTTGAGACAAAAAGGAACGCTATGAAAATGCAATCCATACGCGGTGCAGATGCAGAGAGATATTTATGCGCTGTACAGTTAAACGGGCCGAGCAGCAGTATATCCTGGCCAACGGCGAGACGAATATGTATGCACATTGTCTAGTGTGATATTATGTATTATGCACGCATTCATTTTTAACTTTAAGAGCCGTTAATAAATATGCTAGCAACGTACGGCTGACACGGTGGTGGGCGTCCTGAATGTTAAATGATTTACGGCGCGCTGGGTTTCCTCCTCGGGATTATCTGGTTCACAAGATTACTCACGATTGTACGAGTGTGTGTATGCGTGTGCATGAGTGTATGTGTATGCGTCTGTGTGTGTGTGTGTGTGTGTGTGTGTGTGTGTGTGTGTGTGTGTGTGTGTGTGTGTGTGTGTGTGTGTGCCCGCCCCCCTGTCCAAGCAGAACAATGGGTGTTGGGGGGGCCTATGCAAACAGCGGACGTTGGATAACAATCAGTCACTATTAGCCGCGTAAGATGGTGATTTGATAAACACATTCGCACATCCTGACCTGATTTCACACCGAGTGTGTGTGTGTGTGTGTGTGTGTGTGTGTGTGTGTGTGTGTGTGTGTGTGTGTGTGTGTGTGTGTGTGTGTGTGTGTGTGTTTGTGTGTGTGTGTGACACACTCGTACACGTGCTGCTACTGTGCGTAGACCCAGATCTCTAGGGGAGGAGGAGGAGGAGGAGGCGCCACAATAAGCTGTTTTTCTGGCTGTAAACTGGCCGGTCCAGTTTGCTGGAGGATGAGGAGGAGGTGGAGGAGGAGGTGCATGGACCCCCTCCAGGCGCTATAGCTAAAGCTAGCCTATAGCGTAGCCTCAGTCACTCAGCCGCGGCGCGGCACAGATAGAGAGACAGAGATCCATTGTGACGATCTGCAAATCTTCAAATGCATTCCCCACGCAGTAACACGAGAGGCTGCTGTATGCGGCATGCACACACACACACTTCCCTCCTATGCGTTCTTATCACTTTAGAGCAGTGGTTTTCAACCAGTGGTCCGGGGACCACCAGTGGTCCTTGACAGGGTTCCAGGTGGTCCCCAGGCTAAATGATGGAAAGCTGGTTAACCAGATCTAACTCTTTGAGAGCGTAAAAATGAAACCAAATGGACCCTTGCGGGTCCATTTGGTTTCATGTTTACACTCTCAAGAGTTAAAATATTCATCATCTGAATTAGCCCAAGTCTACACAACTAGAGAATGTAGAAGATTAATGGTCATTTTGATCTGTATGTTTGACTATTTTGTTTCCCAAATCCAGACTGGAATTGTGGACAACATCAAAATAAATCTTTAGTATTGGGGGTCTGTGTGGCTAAAATGTCGTGGTCTGTGGCTCAAACGCTGAATAAATGGTGGGCCCTGGTGTCAAAAAGGTTGAAAACACCTGCATTAGAGGACGTCAAAGATTTGAAATCGTTAACACAAAGCCTTAGGACTTATATTCAGTTGTGTTACAGCCAGGGTTGGTACTGTCACCACTGGCTCACATTTAGAAATGAGATGAGATTGCATAGTGTAGGTAGTCTGAATTTAGATTGTCATGGTGTTTCTGATTAAATGTGCAGCGCTAGCTGCTGTCTTGCATTGTGAGCTCATATAGATTTAGCTGATATTCTCTCTGCATGCAGGGATGAATCAGCCAGAACTTGCATTCAATTCAATATTCAAACTAGGGATGGCCCAGTATTGCAGTGGTTCTCAACCAGTGTTCCAGGGACCACCAATAGGTCCTTGAGAGGATTCCAGGTGGTCCACAGCTAAATGATGGACAGTTGGTAACCAAATGGACCCTTATATAAATCTGTAACTCTTGAGAACGTAAAATGCAACCAAATGGACCCTCGCGGGTCCATTTGGTTTTGCTATTTGGTTTTGCTATATATGATTTTGCTATTCCCAGTTGGTACACTTCATATAAGATTGTTTTTCATTTTTGTATTATATTTTTTTTCCTGTATCGTTATTTAGTATCAGTGTTTTCCAACAGAAATTGTGTTATCGGGTTCAGATCGGAAATGAAAAAGTATATTAAACAATACGGAATGCACTTCCCATAGCAATAACAACTGCAGACTCACTCCAAACACACAGACTCTGGCTCCATCTTTTTATTATCCGCTACAGTCCAAATAAACCCCAGGAGATTACATCTGGCCACAAATGATCTAGTGAGTGTGACAAACTGCCATATTGAGCCTCTGGGTCAGACATGCCCAAATATGGCGTATGTAAAGTGCAGTGTGGTGTGCTGCCTCCTTCACATTCAGTAGATGCTGTGAACTTCTGTAGCCAGATATAATTTCCTGGAGTTTAGTAAGACCGACTCATGATGACCATTTTCTTTCTAAACGTATGAAATATGTTCTTGCTTAGTCACTCTGGATTAAGAGCATCTGCTAAATGCCGGAATAGTAAATTGTTGTAATTGTAAATAGTAGGTATATATGATTATAGGGTAGTTGTTGTGAGTCAGTAAACCCCCAAACCTAAACCTCTAACTAAACCCCCTGATCCTGATCCTCATCCTACCCTGAATCATTTCCTCTTGAATCAGATTTTTCTCTAAACACATTTACTGCAAAACCATAAAAAACCTTTCAGTTTCACCCACAGTACCAGGAAGACTCAAACTGCCCAACTGTACGCACGCACACACGCACACGCACACGCGCACACGCACACGCACACACACACACACACACACACACACACACACACACACACACACACACACACACACACACACACACACACACACAGAAAAAACAACTCATTGTTGATGACGGTAATTGTGCTGCTATTCAATATGTGTGTTCGTGCCACAAAGCTAATGTCTGCTGGGTTCCCAGAGGGGGAGTGGGTATGGGGGGGTATTAGGGGGGTTATTGCCACCATGTGTGTAGGGTAATATCTTCCCATAGAAGCCTCAAGCTGCTGCTGCTGCTACTGTACTCCCGTCTATTGTCTTAGATACAGCTAACCTCTATATGCATTCTGCATCGTGTGATGGCTTTACAATGTGGAGGCTAGCAGGATGAGGAGAGGAGAGGAGAGGAGAGGAGAGGAGAGGAGAGGAGAGGAGAGGAGAGGAGAGGAGAGGAGAGGAGAGGAGAGGAGAGGAGAGGAGAGGAGAGGAGAGGAGAGGAGAGTTGTTTTTGTCGACTAAGACTAAAGACTAAGTCTACTGCTAAGCTTTTTGATATTAAGTCAACTAAGACTAGACTAACCAAAAAATAATTAACTATTTCAGTTCATTTGATACTAAGAAACAAAACAAGACATGTTTCATATTAAACACTGTAAAATCCATATCCGCTTTTAAACCTATAATTAATACAATACAAGTATTTGTCTATTAAACACTGAAAGATGGAAAGACTAAGACTAAAGATGAAGATGACATGACGGCAAAAAGGTTTTGGATATTTCATCAACTCTGACTAGATTAACAAAAATGAATTTCAGAAGACTAAATGGGACTAAAAGACTAAGTGTGTGTTATTCAAAAGACCAAAACTAGAAGAAGAGAAGAGAAGAGAAGAGAAGAGAAGAGAAGAGAAGAGAAGAGAAGAGAAGAGAAGAGAAGAGAAGAGAAGAGAAGAGAAGAGAAGAGAAGAGAGGGGATATAGAGAAGAGAAGAGAATGGATACAGACAAGACAATACAGTGAGTATCATCATGGATATGATAGCAGGGGTTTATGTATTTAGCTGTGACTGACTGGAACCCATGGCCCCAGGCCTGTCTCCAGATGTATTATGGATGGAGCCCTCCAGGCCCACAGAGCTCTGAGCCCCTGCCTCTCTCTGTTCCAAAGCCTTTAGGAGCTCTACGCTAGTCAGCGCTGCTGATGCTGCCTGATCTGGCCTGGATGCCGTTCCCTGGGACAAAAATAGACCATAGATCAAGAGCTTGCGGATTGACTGTTTTGGGGCTCCTCTTCTCCACAGTTGAATCGAGTTGAATTGCAGTAAACCAAAAGATATTCGATATTGTTCAAGATTATGTCTTTGCAATTGGAGCTGCCGACTGGAGGCCAAACGATACCCACTGCGTCCCGCATCCATTCAAACGTTGTCCTAAGTGGAAGAAAACGTCTGGAGTTTTACTGGTGGTTAGATCTCGAGAGAAGAAAGAGCTGCCTGGGACTGAGAATGGTGGATCCTGATTTATCGAAATACAATAGTAAATTGGTGCTTTCATATAGGGATTTGTTTTTCAAGATGAAACCCACTAACCTGCTCATCTGGAGCAATCAGGGGGTTCAGAGTCTACAAGCTCATATCGCGCCACCGAGTGGCGCGATATGAGCTTGTATCGTTGGCGTGATATGAGCTTGTAGATCTGATATTTTTTTTGAAAAATTGTGAAAATGATGCACACATCTAAGAATATATTCTATTTGACACCTGATTGTAGTTTCTGACACTCGATTCTAATTTCTGACTAGTTTCTAGTTTCCGACACATTCTAGTTTCTCTGAAAAATCCTCTCTGAAAAAGTGAAGTTCCTGTCTCAGTGATGCTCAACATATTTCATGCCAAGGACCCCCAGAATTATCTATATTTGGCTGCGGACCCCCATCTGAAAACATGTTGTTCTAGGGATCCCCCAGAAGAAACGATTTTAATTATATATATACTAAAGCCTACACTCTGCTGCCCTGAAATAAAAGCATTTAGATTTTGGGAAAGATTCAAGATTGTTTATGGTGTTGGGGTCCAATATTCACTGACCAACAACACGGAAGCTGCCATGTGTTTCACTATGTTCATTATTCTCCCATTAGAGGTATCACAGCCCCAGCTGCTTCCGGCTTCTCAACAGCCATCCGCCTACGGCAGCCGGATACGGGAAGTTAACCGGAGATAGCTTTTTATCTTTCTATTTTTTCCCCTCTCTTTGGTCTTGGCAGTAACACAGAGGGGTTTTCCCAGCCAGGCATCCTCTCTCTCTCTCTCAGTTTCAACACCTTCCTCCATCAATACTTTCATCCTGCAGGGAAATAAATAAACAAATAACGGATGCCGAGCTTCTTTAAATAAATAAAAAAATAAAATGATATAAACACCGGTGTGATTTACACCCCCCGCCCCCTTCATTTGGACAGCTCTCCGTGCCTGGGCCCCGGGCCTGAGTCCAGACCCGTATCGATAAAGCCTGGAGGCCTGGAGGTCCGCCTGGGAGCCATGCATCATGTTGACAGGGAGTGGAGACCTTCGATAAGGTCCAGGTACTACCAACCAGGGACGCTGCCCTGCCTGGACCTGCCTGAATGCTTGCCAGGCTCAGGTCCGGTACGGTACGGTCCGGCCGCTTGTCACGCAGTTGCCCTGAGGCAGGGGCGGATCTAGGCATAGACATGAGGGGGGAAATGCCCCGCTAAATGCCCAGACTGCCCCACCAAACATGATGGCATGCAAAACAAGATATTTCAGTGCTTATATTTAGAAGTATTTGAAATACTACTGAAAATGGTATGGGTGGGGCTTCATCGCCCATGGCGCGAAGCGACATGGGCGATGAAGCCTCCCCCTCACCATTTTCTTCTGCCCCCCCCCCCCCCAATTGGGAAATGCTACATCCGCCCCTGCCCTGAGGTTGGTCCAAGCACCAGGGCAAATATTGGAAAAAATTGACCTTCGCTTTCTGAAGGCACTGCTGTCCAGAGGTGGAACAACCTGCTCCCCCTTCTCTTAAAACAGTAGTTTTCAACATTTTTTGATACCAGGACCCACTATTTATTCAGCATTTGATGACATTTAAGCTCCACAGACGCCAAAACTAAAGATTTGTTTTGCTTTTGTCCACAATTCCAGGCTGGATTTGGGAAACCAAACAGTCAAACATACAGATCAAAATGATCATTAATCTTCTACATTCTCTAGTTGTGTAGACTTGGGCTAATTCACATGATGAATATTTTAACTCTTGAGAGTGTAAACGTGAAACCAAGAGTTTCATCTGGTTATCACTTAGCCACTGGTGGTCCCCGGACCACTGGTTGAAAACCACTGCCTTAAAACAAGCAAATCACTGGCCTCCTTTAACACCGCTTTGGACAGGGAACGCATATCAGTGTTTAACCACTTTTAACGCTTATTTTAAACGTTAACCAATGAAAAATATCAGATCTACAAACTCATGGTGCGGCACTAGGGATGTCCAGATACATTTCTTCATTTCTGATCCGAACTCAATATCACAATTTCTGTGTTATCCGACACAAAATACTGATAACAGATACTGTATATATATATAATATTACAAAAGAGAATGGAAAAAAATATCTTATATGAAGTCCACCAACCGGGAATAGCAGACTCCTCACTCAATTTTGCCATTGGGAAATAAATGTTGATGTTAAAATTGGAAATGGTAGTTTCACAGCCCTGTATTCAACCGTTTACCCTGTCTCTGTGCACTGTATGCTGTGTATAGTATACACTGTGTATACCATTTCACAGCCCAGTCTGTGCAATCTCTGCCTCTCCCTCTCCCTCCCTCCCTCCCCCTTGGTAGAGCCAGCTGGGCAGGTTGGACCACAGCCAAGCCCACCGTCACTAACACTATGAGAAACAACAGCAGAAGAGGAGGACAGAGAGAGAGAGAGAGAGAGAGAGAGAGAGAGAGAGAGAGAGAGAGAGAGAGAGAGACAGAGAGAGACAGAGAGAGAGAGGAGAAGAGAGAGGAGGTGGGGGAGAGAGAGAGAGAGAGAGAGAGAGAGAGAGAGAGAGAGAGAGAGAGAGAAAGAGAGAGAGAGAGAGAGAGAGAGGGAGAGAATCGAGAGGAGGTGGGAGAGAAAGAGAGAGAAGGTGGGGGAGAAGGAGAGAAAGGAGAGGGGGAGTGTGATGAGAGAGAGGAACTGTGAGTCAGAAAGAGAGGACGATATAGATAGACGAATAGAGAGAGAGGGAGAGACAGAGTGGGGGCAGTAGTGAGTAGGCAGGTAGGTGCAATGTGTGTCAGTGAGTGTTACCAGGTGACACAGCCTGGTTAAGACGCAGACAACCTTCAGCATGAGATTAGCCTTGAGCGTAGCACACATACATACACACGCAAGCGTGCATGCACACACACACACCTCTGAAACGGCTGCTCTCTAATGATTCAGACACACACACACACACACACACACACACACACACACACACACACACACACACACACACACACACACACACACACACACACACACACACACACACCACACACACACACACACACACACACACACACACAACCACCAGGGGCGGATCTAGTCATGGGCACGGGCCCAATCCTCTAAATGCCCAATCTGCATGCAAAACAACCTAAGATATTTCAATTTAAAGTGCTTCTATTTAAAATGTGAAACACTACTACTGCTACTAACTAACTACAGCTGTGTCACCACTAAACCAACAGCATTTCATCATTGAAAACAGAAAACTCTCTGTGAGTCAGACCTGTAGCTTTACGCATGCTGCGTGTCTGTTGCAACTTCAACCACAACTGATGTTATTGATGCTCTACTTGACTAATAAAAGTCCTGTAACCGAAAATGATATGGGTGATGAAGGCGACACAGGCGATGAAGCCGCCCCATACCATTTTCTCCTGCCCCCCCAATGGGAAATTTTACATCCGCCCCCTGACACACACACACACACACACACACACACACACACACACACACACACACACACACACACAACACACACACACCACACACACACACACACACACACACACACACACACACACACACACACACACACACACACACACACACACACACACAGAGTCGGCATGTTGTCCAGATCATATCTCGGTCTGCAGTAACGCCTGCTGCGCTTTTAATTTAAAAGAGATAAGAGATCTAGAGCTCCATTTCCGTCGTCACTCACTGAAAAAAAAAAACTTAAATTCCCCTAAAATTCTTTACCTGTTTTACTACTTGAAAAACAAGTTTTGAATAGTTCTACCAGAACAGGTAGAAGGAGAGGAGGGATTATACCAAGCAGGATGCATTGATGACATCATTATGAGGCCAAAAACATACGAGCCGTTCCTGAGAGCAATTTATATTAAAACTCATCTGAAAGACTGGTTCAAACTTGGTTATTTGTGGAGATAGAAAACAAAACAAAAATAAATAAAAAAAAGTTGAATTTCACATTATTCCCCTTTATAGCCTATAATTTAGGCATTTAGCAGACACTCTCAAGCCAGGGTGAGTTACAGTACATAGTTTTCAGACTGCGGCGGAAGACGGGGGGTGATACTGCGTTTGTGATTGTTCAAATAGTGTGAGAATCATGATCTCAATCGTTGTCATCTGGGAAAAAAACGCGCGAGAATTGACGTCAAAGTGGTATTAAAGTGTCGCCAGCCAGACAGACAGACTGACTGACTGACTAAGACGCCTGCTGACGGAGGTCCAGACGACAGCCACTCAGTTTCTGTCTCAGCGGTATGACGCAGACCGGATGGATGGATGGACGGATGGACAGATGGGTGTTTGTGTGGGTGTTTGAGTGGGGATGAGTTTTTTAAGTCACTTCAGTTGGTCGGGGGACAGAAAAAGCCGTGGTTGTTATGGGTCAAGCGTAGCAGGAAGGCCAACGACGCTGCGACAGCGCTAACACATTGTTATCGTCATCACAGCGTCTGGCTGCCAAGTGCAGCTGATAATATGAACACATTCTCATCCTCCAGACAGACAAACTGGAGCAGTGAATGATAGCACAGCAGGGCGGATGTAACATGTCCCATTTGGGGGGGGCAAGAGAACATGTTGGAGGGGCAAGAGAAAATGGTATGGGTGCGCACCCATACCATTTTCAGTTACAGGACTTTTATTAGTCAAGTAAAGCATCAATAATAACATCAGTTGTTGTTGAAGTTGCAACAGACACGCAGCATGCATAAAGCTAAAGGTCTGACTCAGAGAGTTTTCTGTTTTCAATGATGAAATGCTGTTGGTTTAGTGGTGACACAGCTGTAGTTAGTACCAGTAGTAGTGTTTCACATCATTTTAAATATAAGCACTTTAATTTGAAATATCTTGGGTTGTTTTGCATGCCATCGTGTTTAGGGGGGCAGACTGGGTATTTAGGGGGGCGTTGCCCCCCCCATGCCCATGCCTAGATCCGCCCCTGTAGCACAGGCCAGATTGCTGTTTAGCAACATTTGGACGCTCCGATGAGACAGGAGGATTCTTCCTTCACCGCCCAAAGACAGATTTACGATTTAGGCAGCTAGCAGATGCTCTTAATCCGGAGCGACGTTCATTAAGGAATGAACGAAAGAAAAAAGCATGGCAGTATATCATATCATACACAAGCTACTAACGTAACAGTAGGAGATCCGCGTTGGCTAATTAATAACACTCATGTATGTTGGTCATATGAGGTAATGGATAGAGCCATGATACAAAATCCATTCAGAAACTTCCAGTGTTTATTCCACATCGTGAAGAGGAAATAAACACGGCTGCTACAGGAGTTATGTGGATTAATGTGCTCTCGTGTCAAACTGTGGAATTTTTGCCCACGATGCAATCAAAAGTCACTATATATTAGTATTTAAATGGACATTTTATGAACATTTTATGGCTGAACCACGACTAAACCAAAAGTGAAAGTGTGAGTGCCAACACGCTATTGACATGGTGGAGAGACAATATATATAGCACTGGAAATAGATGAATTTTAACTACATCTCACCTAAGCTTATGGTGGGGTATAGAGGAAACAAGCAATATGATTGTTTTCCCACCACAAAATAACAACCAAAACACTTTTTTTGTAATAAATCAACTGCAAAATAAATGTAAGAAAGCCTTCTGTGGTGGAATTCTCCTTTAGGTTTACTTAAAGGGGAATTCCACCAATTTTCAAAAATTTCCTGAGAGGATGCAAATGTGAACCAAATGGACCCTAGCGGGTCCATTTGGTTCACATTTGTACCCTCTCAGGAAAAGGGGATCTGAAAGAAAACCATTTCACATGGTGACAATACATCTTGATGATGTCAGATGTATTTCACCATGTTAATGATTTTTTCAGACCTCCATTTTAAGGAAATACAGAATTGGGGGAACTTTTTTTTTTATCATGTCCACACGACATCTCTAAGGTATATTTAATGCCATCTTGAAAATGGGTGGAATTCCCCTTTAAAAAAAATCTAAATGAAGTATGTTAAGACAAGTGCCAAGTCCAGGCCTGGGCCTTGGCCTGGCAGCAGTGCTGATATGCAGAGTGTCTCTGTGACACTGAACAGAGACACACAGAGCCATGCAGTCATCTTTTATTTTCTGTATTTAGCAGAATAGGCTCTTAAATCTCAATCCCAGAGCGAGTTCAGAGAAAAGTAAGAGAGAACACCACTACTAGGTAATACATCACCTGCATAGAAACACTCATCAAGGAGCAGAAGCCAGATAACAACCTACTGTACTGTTAATCATCATCCATACGTTGAAACTGCCGTAGAGCCTCTATAGAACAGTGGTTTTCAACTCCGTTGATCCCAGGGCCCACTACTTATTCAGCAGTTGAGCCACTGAGGACCACTATTTGGGGACATTTTACCCCTCACAGACCCCAAAACTGAATATTTAATTTACTTTTGTCCACTAATACCATGCTGGATTTGGTAAAACAGTCAATCATCCAGATCAAAATGACCATTAATCTTCTACATTCTCCAGTTGTGTAGTTCAGATGATGAATATTCTAACTCTTGAGAGTGTAAACATGAAACCATGGAAACATGGTTTCATGTTTACAGTACACTCTCAAAGAGTTACATCTGGTTAACAAACCTTCCATCATTTAGCCTGGGGACCACCCGGAACCCTCTTAAAGGAGAATTCCGGCCCAAAAGTTTTTTTGTATCTTTATTTGCAGTTAATTTTTTTGAAAAAAGTGGTCCAGGTGTTATTTTGTGAAAATACTCCTTTATGGCTGTTTCCCCTACCCCAAAATAAGCTTATAATGGGGCCAATGGGCATTGTGCAAGTTCACCTATATACATCGCTCCAAAATGCAATTTTTTGCTATATATTGTGTCTCCACCATGTCAGTAGTGAGTTAACACTCACACTTTCACTTTTGATTCAGCAGTGATCCAGCTGTCTCAAAACCTGGGGGCGTGGCACATGGTTTATGGCTGAACCACTGCTGAAACAAAAGTGAAAGTGAAAGTGTGAGTGTTAACACACTACTGACATGGTGGAGACACAATATATAGCAAAAAATTGCATTTTGGAGCGATGTATATAGGTGAACTTGCACAACGCCCATTGGCCCCATTATAAGCTTATTTTGGGGTAGGGGAAACAGCCATAAAGGAGTATTTTCACAAAATAACACCTGGACCACTTTTTTCAAAAAAATTAACTGCAAATAAAGATACAAAAAAACTTTTGGGCCGGAATTCTCCTTTAAGGACCACTGGTGGTCCCTGAACCACTAGTTGAAAACCCGCTGCTATAGAGGGTGTGCATGTGCATAAGATTAGTAGCGAATCGAGTTCCGGTGGCAAGTCAGTGATGACTACACACAAAAATACCATTTAAATTCTTCACTATCAATAACACCTCATGTACTGTGGGTTTACAGGGCATAAAACAGTGGGGTGGAATGAGGTGTTTTTTCGCCTGTGATGTGATGGTTTCCCCTGGTGGGTGTAATTTAAGAAACAGCACATGCGTGACATGACACATCCCCGAGGGCTGCATGGGGACTATTAGCACGGTCCACGCTCCTATTCTGGGCACGTTATTAGAACAGGTGAACCTGTGCTGAACTATTACATAAAACATTCATCGGCTATCTGTTTTTAACCACAGAGGAAAACAAAATAAGAACCACGACTAAAACCAATACCGACAAAACTAGAGTAAACTACACTAAAATGTTAAAGAGAGGGTGCCATGATTTTTGTATTTTTCCCAATTTTGTACATGTTTAAGAGGTGACAGTATGTAAATAGACCCCTTTGTGTGTTTTTTATGTGCAATGATGTCTTCCCTTTGTATTTAGGGGTTCTTCCTGGGGGCTGAACCTTTCCAGTTAAACGTACCAATGAAAACTTCAATATAGTGACATCACATGCTCAGCCCCTCCCCTAACTCCTCCCCCTTTATCATGCAACTAAAGCTGTGGGTGTGGCTTCAGTTCAGCTGGATCTCCACCCATCACCACCCACCAGGCAAACCAGGCATACTTAATGAACTGGTAGGGTGGAATCATAAAAATGATATTTTAACAGGCTGGGTGGAATCATAAAAATGACAGTTTAACAAACACTGTACACTTTTTGGGGAAAAAAATTCTTACTTTTCAAACAACATTAATACCTGATGATCATGTTTTAGGGTAGAAAAAATCATGGCACTCCATCTTTAAGATGCATGCAACCAATGTTAGGATGCATGCAACCAAGTTATACACTTGGTTGCATGCATCCTAAATAGCAGATCTACAAGCTCATAGTGTCAGCTTGTAGATCTGGTATTCTCAAACCCTTGTAAAATCTGCCGTTGCGACATTAAATCAACACTAAATCGACTGCAAATTTAGTCAACTACAACTTAAAAATCAGCACCGACATTTCACAGAAAATAATGTGAACGACTAGGCTGACCTCAGTCTGAATTGTTGTTTCATTTCACTGTGTTTCACATCATTATTCAGTCTGAAGTCCCTCTCCACCACAACAGTCTCTGGGATGGGCTTTATCATATGGTGAAAAAAATGTCTATTTTCATTCCAGAAAAAAAAACTATATTAGTTGCAAATCGGTTATTGTATCTTCCATATCGGCCGGGCTCTAATTCACACACACTTTTCACACACCAATGGCAGCAGACACCATGCAAGGCATCAACGAGCACATCAAGAGGTTCAGTGTCTTGCTTGAGGGCACTTTGACACGTAGACAGGAGGAGGAGGGATTCGAACCGCCGACCCCACAGATCATTGTGCAACTTGCTCTACCTCCTGAGCCACATTTCACCACATAGTCGATCTATATTAAGCTCACAATGCATGGACTATAGTGGTGCACACATACACCGTTTCTCCACCGCACCACCGAAAAACCCATTTCTGTTCCTCGTCCAGGCATGAACGACACAATTTCGTTCCCCCGCCACACGCCTGCTGCCGTGCTAAATTGTACACGCGGCGTGTGTGTGTGTGTGTGTGTGTGTGTGTGTGTGTGTGTGTGTGTGTGTGTGTGTGTGTGTGTGTGTGTGTGTGTGTGTGTGTGTGTGTGTGCCCTGCCCGCCCGCCAGAAGAACAAGAAGAAGTAGAATGAGAATCAGGGACGGATCTAGGCATGGGCATGGGGGGGAGGCAATGCCCCCCTAAATGCCCAGACTGCCCCATACACCAAACACGATTGTTGCCAAGGGCATGCAAAACAACCCAAATTTCAAAAATATTTCAAATCAAAGTGCTTATATTTAAAATCATTCGAAACACTACTACTGCTACTAACTAACTACAGCTGTGTCACCACTAAAACCAACAGCATTTCATCATTGAAAACAGAAAACTCTCTGAGTCAGACCTTTAGCTTTATACATGCTGCGTGTCTGTTGCAACTTCAACAACAACTGATGGTATTATTGATGCTTTACTTGACTAATAAATGTCCTGTAACCCAAAAATGGTATGGGGGGCGGCTTCATCGCCTGTGTCGCTTCGTGTCCCGGCCGATGAAGCCGCACCCATACCATTTTCTCCTGCCCCCCCGTCCCCCCAAATTGGAAAATGTTACATCCGCCCCTGACAAGAAGTAGAATGAGAAGAAGAAGCAGAGGAGGAGGAGGAGGAGAAAAAGGAGTGTGCGGCTCGGTGCTATTCTTAGCCAGTTCTTTCAGATATTGCTGATAGAGGAGACCTCACTACAGTACAGCCATGCAGGCATACAGGCAGCAGATGGGAAAACTCAGACACACATTAGTTTAGTGAAAAACAGGACCAAACCGACCAGGCCACGAATACCAGCTTGCTTTAGGTTGTCGTTGTTATGGATTACACACAGGATCGAATAAAGTTGATTTTTGCTCTCTCTAACACAGGGGAGCCCAACCAGTAGATCGGGCTCTACCAGTAGATCTTGGCCTGATAATGAGTAGATCTTGGGAGATGTGGGGAGGAAAGAAAAAAAATGAGGTGGAAATGAAAAAGGAGCGATATTTTTGTGTGTACTGTATGTGTGTGTGTGCGTGTCTGCGTGTCTGTCTGTCTACGAAGCAGCTCATTTGGAGGATTGTTGTCTGCTGTCTGTGAATTATGCCAACAGTATTGTTCAACGTGTAATGGACTGTTCTGCAACTTATAATGGACTATTCTGGACTGTTGTTATTATGATTGCATTTGCAATGGCAGTGTTTGCCCAAGTCTGTTGTAGGCCTATTTATGACAAGTCCGTTGTACCTTATGCTTATATGGACATAAGTGGTAAAACAACGTAGTGTTGTGTTGTTGTGAAGTTACTGCAGGCCGGCAACGATGCGTGTGGTTTGAAATGTTGATATTGGACTGGTAGATCCCGGAGGGGTTGGCTGCTGAAAAGTAGATCTTGGGTCAAAAAAGGTTGGGCACCCCCTGCTCTAACACAATAGTTGCACTACATGCAGGTGCATGTGTAATATAAATATGAATGAAGGGAATTGATATTTTGTAGATAAACGATTAATAGAGCAAGTGTTCATATTATACTGATTGCGAGTTGTGACCCGATAGGGACAGAATGGTAAACAATATTAAACCCAACATCACTCGGGTTCTGGATTTGTGAAAGCTACGACTCCTCTGTCACACAACAGTAATATATGAAGAGACTTTTGGCTCTACTTAGTTTATATATGGAATGTCAATTCTGTTCATTTGTATATTATACAGGGATTATATATAATGTGTATATTATGTGAGATATTGGCTGTAATTTGGGATATTGTGCATTTGTAATATGACATACCGGTAAGTGTTGGATGGAAGGATTTTGAAGCCTCGTTATTGGCGAATACTATATCAAAACAGAATCAAAATAACATGATGGGGACATCCATCCCTAATGATTATTGCAATAGTGTGTTATTTTCTTTAAGGGATCAAGCAGTCCACGAAGTGGACCTTGATCCCTTCTTGATTCTGTCTCTTTTTTTCTCCTTCCACCAGAAATAGCTGTTCTGGCTGAACCGTGCAGTCGGTTTTCGCGAAAATTGGTAATCTGGTAGAGGGTGATGCCAAACGGTGATGATGCGAAGCCTGTGACCACTGGTCAAATGGTGGCGCTATAGCACTCAACTGAAATTGCAAACTTTAAACACTCATAACTCATGAACTGCTCGTCTCTCAGAAATGTAACTTATATTCACTTATGCGTCTGCTTATGTCAAACAACTTTTGTATTCTGACTTTTCACCTCTGACCTTTAGATGAACTGCCATCTTGAATTATATGTAAAACAGTTAAAATGTCTCTTCTCCTACAATCTTTGATCAAAATGCATAACAATGACCTACACATGAACTTTGGAGCCATACAAACATGGAATGGGTGTGAATCATGTTTTTAGTGGAAAAAATGATGTTTTTACGAGCCAATGAAAATTGCTCATTTGTGAAAATTCGTCTATTGCCCCTAATCTACACATGCAACGTAATCTGCTTCTGGGATTTTACAGTTTTGTAGAGGGGGATGCCAAATAGCACTAAAACCAGTCTTGCTCCAATCGCTCAAATGGGGGCGCTATAGCAATTCTTTGAAACTGAAACATTTGAACAAGCATAACTCAGGCTTCGTTTGGCTTAAAATCATGGGACTTGTTTCTACACGTTCCTTGATTCATGTGGAACACATCTGTAATTTCGACTGGTAAGCTCCACCCCCAGAGTGTCTGCCATTTTAAGCAGTTTGAAAAATGCTCATGTCTGATTTTATGGCTGGATTTTTGATCAATTTGCATGACACCTGCTACATGAGAACTTTGGCCCCATCCGGACAAAACTTCAGAAGCAAATTTGTTTTCATCAAAAATGACGTTTTTATAAGCCAATGAAAGTTGCTCGTTTGTGAAGAGTCTTCTTCTGCTTGTTTCTCTCTGGCAACACTGGAGCAAGTACATTGTGCCAGATTGTGTGAGAGGAATAAGCATGTGGAACTTGTTTCCATTTGTCACTTTGACCACTAAGCTCAACCCTCGGACTGCTGAATTGTGCATATTGTTCATATTGCTTACTGCTTGGTGGCGTGTTGTTGGGTTGTTTCATTGATGACAACAACTAAGCAAATCATTGTGCCTGGATAGCTCAGTCGGTAGGGTGCCTGACTTCGGAACACAAGATTGAGGGTTCAAGTCCCACTGCTGACAATACAAAGTCTGAGTCTCCAAAAACCCTGCTGTGTTTCCACAATCACATGATGTATTTCTTCCATGTTTCTATGGCTTATTTGTGCATATTTAAGGAGCGGTAGTGGCTCAGAGGTAGAGTAACCGGATGGTAACCACAAGGTTGCCGGTTCGATCCCGGGCTCCTGCAGAGTTAGTGTCGAGGTGTCCCTGTCCCACTGCCATCAGTGTATGAATGTGTGTGTGAATGGGTGAATGTGATGCACAATCTATGTAAAGCGCCTTGGATAAAGGCGCTATATAAATGCACCATTTACCATTTACCAAGCAGTCCACTGAATGTGTGTGTTGTTTCCAGTACGTCTTGTGTCTGTTGGGTAGCCTCATTGGTAGAGCGCATGACTTGGAAATGAGAGTTCCTGGGTTCAAATCCCGGCACGGACACCTAGTAATATGAGTCAATCATGCACAATCTCATGTGGTCTTCTACATCTAAGTTCGTGGTTCTATGTGTAACCCAGGGTAAAACTCAATGTAATGGTGGTTGTCACCATTCGGCCATGTTGTGTTTTGTCACTATTCGGCTGTGTTTCCACAATCACATGATGTATTTCTTCCATGTTTCTATGGCTTATTTGTGCATATTTAAGGAGCGGTAGTGGCTCAGAGGTAGAGTAACCGGATGGTAACCGCAAGGTTGCCGGTTCGATCCCGGGCTCCTGCAGAGTTAGTGTCGATGTGTCCCTGTCCCACTGCCATCAGTGTATGAATGTGTGTGTGAATGGGTGAATGTGATGCACAATCTATGTAAAGCGCCTTGGATAAAGGCACTATATAAATGCACCATTTACCATTTACCAAGCAGTCCACTGAATGTGTGTGTTGTTTCCAGTACGTCTTGTGTCTGTTGGGTAGCCTCATTGGTAGAGCGCATGACTTGGAAATGAGAGTTCCTGGGTTCAAATCCCGGCACGGACACCTAGTAATATGAGTCAATCATGCACAATCTCATGTGGTCTTCTACATCTAAGTTCATGGTTCTATGTGTAACCCAGGGTAAAACTCAATGTAATGGTGGTTGTCACCATTCGGCCATGTTGTGTTTTGTCACTATTCGGCTGTGTTTCCACAATCACATGATGTATTTCTTACATGTTTCTATGGCTTATTTGTGCATATTTAAGGAGCGGTAGTGGCTCAGAGGTAGAGTAACCGGATGGTAACCACAAGGTTGCCGG
This sequence comes from Benthosema pterotum, assembly GCA_039105355.1. Taxonomy (NCBI): domain Eukaryota; kingdom Metazoa; phylum Chordata; class Actinopteri; order Myctophiformes; family Myctophidae; genus Benthosema; species Benthosema pterotum. Next base: position 52,310,684 of record CM076970.1, on the reverse strand, counting down.
TTCGATCCCGGGCTCCTGCAGAGTTAGTGTCGATGTGTCCCTGTCCCACTGCCATCAGTGTATGAATGTGTGTGTGAATGGGTGAATGTGATGCACAATCTATGTAAAGCGCCTTGGATAAAGGCGCTATATAAATGCACCATTTACCATTTACCAAGCAGTCCACTGAATGTGTGTGTTGTTTCCAGTACGTCTTGTGTCTGTTGGGTAGCCTCATTGGTAGAGCGCATGACTTGGAAATGAGAGTTCCTGGGTTCAAATCCCGCACGGACACCTAGTAATATGAGTCAATCATGCACAATCTCATGTGGTCTTCTACATCTAAGTTCATGGTTCTATGTGTAACCCAGGGTAAAACTCAATGTAATGGTGGTTGTCACCATTCGGCCATGTTGTGTTTTGTCACTATTCGGCTGTGTTTCCACAATCACATGATGTATTTCTTACATGTTTCTATGGCTTATTTGTGCATATTTAAGGAGCGGTAGTGGCTCAGAGGTAGAGTAACCGGATGGTAACCACAAGGTTGCCGGTTCGATCCCGGGCTCCTGCAGAGTTAGTGTCGATGTGTCCCTGTCCCACTGCCATCAGTGTATGAATGTGTGTGTGAATGGGTGAATGTGATGCACAATCTATGTAAAGCGCCTTGGATAAAGGCGCTATATAAATGCACCATTTACCATTTACCAAGCAGTCCACTGAATGTGTGTGTTGTTTCCAGTACGTCTTGTGTCTGTTGGGTAGCCTCATTGGTAGAGCGCATGACTTGGAAATGAGAGTTCCTGGGTTCAAATCCCGGCACGGACACCTAGTAATATGAGTCAATCATGCACAATCTCATGTGGTCTTCTACATCTAAGTTCATGGTTCTATGTGTAACCCAGGGTAAAACTCAATGTAATGGTGGTTGTCACCATTCGGCCATGTTGTGTTTTGTCACTATTCGGCTGTGTTTCCACAATCACATGATGTATTTCTTACATGTTTCTATGGCTTATTTGTGCATATTTAAGGAGCGGTAGTGGCTCAGAGGTAGAGTAACCGGATGGTAACCACAAGGTTGCCGGTTCGATCCCGGGCTCCTGCAGAGTTAGTGTCGATGTGTCCCTGTCCCACTGCCATCAGTGTATGAATGTGTGTGTGAATGGGTGAATGTGATGCACAATCTATGTAAAGCGCCTTGGATAAAGGCGCTATATAAATGCACCATTTACCATTTACCAAGCAGTCCACTGAATGTGTGTGTTGTTTCCAGTATGTCTTGTGTCTGTTGGGTAGCCTCATTGGTAGAGCGCATGACTTGGAAATGAGAGATCCTGGGTTCAAATCCCGGCACGGACACCTAGTAATATGAGTCAATCATGCACAATCTCATGTGGTCTTCTACATCTAAGTTCATGGTTCTATGTGTAACCCAGGGTAAAACTCAATGTAATGGTGGTTGTCACCATTCGGCCATGTTGTGTTTTGTCACTATTCGGCCATGTTGTCACTAATGACAGTTCACAGCTCAGTTCACCACTCACTCACAGCTCACCAATCATTTACTCATTCAGCAACTCAGTGGCCTTGTGGTTAGAGTGTCCGCCCTGAGACTGGGAGGCCGGGGTTCGATTCCCGGCCGGGTCATACCAAAGGCTCTAAAAACGGGATCCAATGCCTCCCTGCTTGGCACTCAGCATCAAGGGTTGGATTGGGGGTAAGACCCTGTGTCATACTAGCGTCATGTCCAGAGGGTGTACTTGTACATCAAGCTGCCTCATGCTACAGAAACAGGAGATAGGCACGTGCCCTATGGGCCTCATGGCTGGGCAAGGCTGTTTGACTGTCACTATTCGGCCATGTTGTCACTAATGACAGTTCATAGCTCAGTTCACCACTCACTCACAGCTCACCAATCATTCACTCAGTCACACCAGATTACAATGTGTGAGTCAGTCAGGGCAGGAATCAAAAACCCTGCCCTGCTCCCATAATTACCTGATGTATTTCTGAAGTTCAGGCTCCCATGTTTCTAGGGCTTATTTGTGCGTATTGTTCTTACTCCTTATTGCTGCTTGCTTGATCCCGTTTTATTGCTGCTTGCAGCTATATTTTTCTTTTTGGAATACACACACGTTGGACCCCAATGGAAACCGGTCATCAACTTATTTGTTGTTACTTCTCCAGTCTTAATGTTGTTTCTGTTCCTGTTGTTCCAACGCGAACCAATCCCATTAAAAAGAAAAGACTTCAAATCGATATCTAACATAGAGAACAAGGGCTACGACTTGTCCTGTACACAATCTCTATTTCCCCTTTACATCCCAACAGCCATATTTGCGATATGACATCTTAAGGTGAGAGAGAGGCCATCCTCAACTGGATGGGGTTTAAAAGTTCATGTCAGATATATGGGTGTGAGCGTCGATGTGGTGACTCATTCTCTCTGTCTGCAGTGTGTTCTTTTTACTTCACCTTTTGGTACCACCGCCTCCCCTCACTCCCCTCCCACTCCTCCTCCTCGGCTCGTAGGTTTTTTGGAACACCGTCGAGGAGGAGAGGAGAGACCAAGAAAAACACCCCCAGTATAACAGTCTGGGTCGAGTCAAGTAGGGTCGGGACTCAGGACCGCGGGGTCTGGGAACGGAGCAGGTCTGCACACGGCAGGCACTGGGCTTCACCAAAACCAAGCCTTCAGCTCTCTAACTGTCTTAGGACTACGCCTACCGCTGTGCCTCCTATAGTGTCAACCACCAGAAACTACGCTGCAAATAAACATCCTGTTTGGGAGGCTGTGTTGTTAATGTCAATGCTAGTGAACTCAAATGAAACATCCTTGCTCCAGAAAACGCCAATTCTCCCATCTGCACCACTGGATAATCAGCAGGGAACCCCAAACAGCCATACTTATAAATTTGTCTCGACTGGTGAACCATCGCAGCCACTTTATAACGGTCATGAAACAGTTGACCATTTTGGCCATCGGCCGCGACTATTTGCTACTAAACCTAACCCTGACCCCTAAACATAACCTCAGTAAAATATATGCCTAAAACATAACCTTAACCCTCGCCAACCTTAACCATATATTATGCAAACAGTTTTGATGGTTGGTAAAAAATGGACACTATGTATCCCATGGTTGCAAAATGATGTCACAGAAGTTGAAAAGTAACCGTACGCACGTCGCAGTAGCGTATCGATTTCGCCCCTCCTGGGTCTTGAGTTATTCAGCACTTTAGTCCACCGTTAGAATGGATGTGGACGCCAGTGTACTGTACATGCGCGATGCGGTCACAGACGGACTCTAGACTGCATACGGCATCACATAAGTAAGGGAATGACTTTTTGTAATAAAATTGTACTTTTCACTCAAAGCACCCCTCACTTCACACAGGTGTGATTTTATTTTTTCTTCTCTTGAAAACAAAACACCTGTGCCAGTCTCTCCGAGGTCTACATGCATCATCAGCAGCAACCATTCCTATTCCGAGAGAGAGTGGCGAACTAGGGCTTTAACCAAAAAATCGATACATCGATGCATCGATTTGCATAACACGTGTCGACTCCAAAAAGCCCGAGTCGATAAGTTGTTTTTTTCCCTTCCTCCGAGGGAAAGGAGTAAAGAGGAGGAATTAAACATTTACCTTTGTTTCCCCCTTTTTTCTTTCTCTGTGTGCGCGACGCGTGTGTATATAATTCAACTGTAATATTGGTTACTGTCACTCACGGACAGAAGTCTCCTTTGAAGTTTCCTTTGCAACTCTATCGGAGATAAGCTTTAATTTAGGCTTACCAATCTTATGCAGCTGCGCTCTTGCGCTCTGGGCGCGCGGCGTTCCAGCTGATCATTACATACATACACGGATCAGATCGAACAGCAAACAGTGTCAGAGGAATATAGAACTTCATCAACCACCACCTCCCCCTGCTACAGTGACCGTCTTGTTCTTCGTTTCGCATTACGCACGGGACACATGCTTCTGTCCGCGTCATTCTCATTAATTTACTGAATGAATCATAAAAGAAAAGCGGCGCGATGGTGGTGTTGGAGGAGGAGGAGGAGGAGGCGGCTACATGTAAATGGATCGTATTCTGCGTTCTAACGTGTGGGCTGGCTGCTGCGTATTGATAATGTTATGTGTTTTTATGGCTGGCCTGGGAGTGGACGATGTGCAGCTGTGTGCCAATATTGGAACATGGGTCATGCGTAGCCTCGCGATGTGTTTTGGATAAGCACTGCGCCGGCATATAGCGGCACCATTTGATCCCCCCCCCCCCCCCCTCGGGGAACCACCACGACGACCCCCCCCCCCCCCCCCCCCCCCGCGCCATAAAACGATAAATCGATACAACTTCGACTTGACTGTCTGACAAGTCGACTTGAAAAAATCTCAAGTCGTTAATGCCCTATGGCGAACACAACATTATTGGGGCGAATAGAAAAAGGCCTCAGAACTAAAAGCTCTGGTAGATCTTTGCTATTTTTGGCGAAGCGACAGAGAGAGAGGGAGAGAAAAGAAATGAGTTGGGATTAGCATAAAGCCGTGGTATGGAGGGATCAGCCCGGGTCAGCGAGGTATGGAGGATCATTTTAAAGTGTTTAAGGCTTTCTGTGCTGTAACGTGTTGCTGTGTTCTAAGCATTATGTTAGCTACTGAAAAATATCAGATCTACAAGCCCATAGCGCGCCACTCGGTGGCGCGCTATGGGCTTGTAGGTCTGATATTTTTGAAAAATTGTGAAAATATGGCGAAGAAAAATCTTGTATATATTATTTCAGAAGCAAACAGTTTTAATTCACTGTGGACTAACTCATTAACTAATCTGGGGGATCCCTGGAACATGTTTTCAGATAGGGGTCCGCACTCCGCAGACAAATATTGATAATTCTGGCGGTCCTTGTCATGAAATACGCTGAGCATCACTGACACAGAAACAGAGATTTTCAGGAAAAAAAATACAAATCTAGCGACAGAAACTAGAATCTGGTGTCAGAAACTAGACTCTAGTGTCAGAAACTAGAATCTACTGTCAGAAACTGGAGTCTAACTTCAATAACTAGAATGTAGCATCTCAGACTAGAATCTAGTGTCATAATATAGAATCTAGAGTCAGAAACTAGAATCTCGCGTCAAAAACAAGGATCTAGTGTCAGAAAGTAGAATTTAGTGTCAGAAACTAGAATCTAGTGTCAGATACTAGAATCAAGTGTCAGATACTAGAATCTAGTGTCAGAAACTAGAATCTACTAAAACTAGAATCTACTGTCAGAAACTAGGATATAGTGTCAGAAACTGGAGTCTAACGCCAATAACTAGAATTAGAATGTAGCATCCGAGACTAGAACCTCAGACTCTAGTGTCAAAAACCACAATCTTGCATCAGAAACGAGGATCTAGTGTCAGAAAGTAGAATCTAACTTCAATAGCATAGACGGATCTAGAAATGATGGGCCCCTGAGCCACCAACAACCAAAGGACACCTCTACACCGGAGCACTTTTCTTTCTTCCATTACAGTGCATAGTGCCTGCACACAACCTGCGACCAACTTGTGGGTGTAAATGAAAAAGTTAATTAGACAACATGTACATACCTGTTTTTTCAGTCAGCATTTGGATGTTGTTATGAGGTATCCAGGCGGCGGGGAGCATGAGAGGGAGAAACAGAAGAGAAATCAAATTAGTCAAGAGCCAATATCATGTTTTGTAGAATTCATTATAGCCAGTGTGTAGATAGAATAGTGGGTTTTCAACCGTACAATACATGGTGGGGCAAAATCCACTAGTAAGCAACGAACAGGTTCGAATGGAAAAGGCCATTGTTAAAAACTTTGACAAGGACCACCTGTGCCACTGTTATTCACTGTTAGGCCTTTTTTTGGAGGGGCCCTGATCTTGAGCCTTTCAGCGATCATGTGGACACTCAAGCTCAAGGGACCCCCAGCTGAGGGCCTCCTGGGCCCGGACCCAATGTGCCCGTTGGATAATCCTCCCCTGGTCAATAGCTAGAATGTAGCATCTGAAACTAGAATCTAGTGTCAGAAACTAGACTCTAGTGTCAGAAACAGAAACTAGAATCCAGTGTCAGAAACAGAAATTAGAATCTAGTGTCAGAAACTAGAATCTAACGTCAATAACTAGAGTGTAGCATCTTAGTCTAAAATCTAGTGTCAGAAACTAGAATCTAGTGTCAGAAACTAGAATCTAGTGTCAGAAACTAGAATCTACCGTCGGAAACTACAATCTACCGTAGGAAACTAGAATCTACCGTCAGAAAGTAGAATCTAGTGTCTAAAATATAACGTCAATAACTAGCTACTACTTCTGATGCTACTAAGGTAGCATCAGAAACTAGACTCTAGTGTCAGAAACTAGACTCTAGTGTTAAAACTAGACTCTACTGTCAGAAAACTAGAATCTACCATCAGAAACTAGAATCTAGTGTCATAAACTAGAATCTACCATCAGAAACTAGACTCTAGTGTCAGAAACTAGAATCTAGATCCAGAAACTAGACTCTAGAGTCAGAAACTAGAATCTAGATCCAGAAACTAGACTCTACTCAGGACAGAAAGGTTTAAACCCATCATCAGATAGCCGGACGGTGCCTTCCCTCGTGGGGTTTGGCGTTTGTCGGCCAGGAGCCTGCCAGTATAAAGCATAACATCACAGAGAATCATAACGTTCATAATAACAGACAATATCCAGTACAGCTAAACCTTCTTTTCTACCCCTCCAGGGATGTCCTTTTATACAGAGGCAATATAACGTCTGTCTGTAATAATATTCCATTCTTTTTTATTATTTATTTTTTTCTGTGTGTGTGGGGTAATAATAATAATAATGGCACATTTATTCTGTTAAACTGGAGTGGATTGGATATGACAAGCCTTCCCCTGGCCGTGTGCTAGAGAGAAAGAAAGAGAGAGAGAGACCAGTGGTGTTTCTAAGCAATTTGGAGCCCTAGGCAAGATTTTCCCTGGAGCCCCCCCTTACCAAATGGACCCGTCAGGGTCCATTTGGTAAGGGGGGGCTCCAGGGAAAATCTCCTGTAACGTCATACCTATGACAGGTACAGTAAAATGGCACTCCCCAAGGGATAAAAATATGAATATTTTTAAACTAAAGACATATTGTCTTATTAGCAGGGATCCCTGGCTAATAAGACTAAGACTTGGCTTCTATAACTAAAATGTGTAGATAAAAACACCTTCAATACTTTCTTTCTTTCTAGAAAATCTTTCACTCAATAGGAGGTGCTCCGGTCGCAGGATGATGATGTCACATGAGCATGTGCATTCTGTATATTCCGTACAGCTAGATCACACAAGGACATGTGGCATCATCATCATGTGACAGGAACAGTTCCTGTTGAGTAAAATATTCCCTATTTAGGAAAGAAATGAGATGCCAATGGTGTTTTTATTTGTTTATTTTAGCTATATAGGTGAAGTATAATGTTTTAAACAATGTTTGTCTTATTAAACAGAGATCCTTTTAAATGTTCAATTCTAGTTATAGAATTGAACCGCCCCGGTGCCCCCCAACCCCCCAGCCCACCTCATGGCGCCCCAGGCAACTGCCTAGTCTGGCTAATGGCAAAAACGCCCCTGACTGAGAGAGAGACCGAGAGATAGAGAGAGAGAAACAGAGAGATAGAGAGAG
>CM076970.1:51990534-52298034 GCA_039105355.1 Benthosema pterotum | reverse complement strand
GCGGGGGACTGTTTTTCTCTTTGATGCAGGGTAGAAAAATCCAATCAACCCTCCGTAATTCAATCTGCAACGGAAAGACGCACGCGCCACACACACACGTCCGTTACTCTATAGATACATGTGTGTGTACACGCACGTCTGCTGTTACTCTCTATGTGTGTGCGCGTGCACACACACGGCTGTTACTCTATATCCGTGTGTGTGTGCATGTGCGTGCATGTGCATACGCACGCCTGTTACTCTATACTAGACAAATTGCTCCCCTCTCTCTCTCTCTCTCTCTCTCTATGTTGGAATCCATCACAAACCTCAAAGGACATTTTCTGAGAGGCACTAGACCCTCCTATGCCCAACTCTGTGTGTCTGCCTGTGCCCCATAGGTAGATAATATGTGACAATATGATTGGTTCAGCAGTGCTATATCTACTGTACATATTTAGGATATACAGTATTGGATATATTGTTTCCCAAATCCAGCCTGGTATTGTGGACAAAATCAAAATAAATCTTTAGTTTTGTGGCTCAAATTCTGAATAAATAGTGGGTCCTGGTATTAAAAGGGTTGAAAACCACTGTAGTAGTGGAATGAAAGTACACTAACTGCCACTGTGATGTAATAAAAATAGAAGTCACAACCTAAGGCCAAGAAGCAAACGGCTTCAGATCAGAACATCTGTCAGTTCCATTTCCCCTGGATCAGGGGTCGGCAACCCAAGGTGTTGAAAGAGCCATTTTCGACCCAAAATTAAATTCAAAATCTGTCTGGAGCCGCATTTTATTACTTTTTTTTTCCTGAGAGTGTGCAAATGTGAACCAAATGGACCCTGGCGGGTCCATTTGGTTCACATTTGCACACTCTCAGAAAAAAAGGTCCTCAAAGAAAAATCATTAACATGGTGAAACACAACCTTTCTTCAGAAATGGAGTTTCTAAAAAAAAAGGGAGTTTTACAGAACTCCATTTCTAGTCCACACAACATCTCTAAGGTATATTAATGACATAGTAAACTGAGTAAACCTTTGAAAATGGGTGGTTCAGATTGAAAGCTCCACCTCTGATAACTGCTGGGCTTTTTTGGCCAAGTACTACTTTAACTGGCAACTGTCAGACAGCGAAACGCGTTTTGGGTGACTGAAATGTTTATATTATTTTGGTGCGGATCACCCCAGTGTGTATGTAATAATGCTACATCCAGGGAGCCACTAGGGCTGTGTTCTGGAGCCGCATGCGGCTCCTGAGCCGCAGGTTGCTGACCCCTGCCCTGGATAGATACAGTATATATTCGACCAACCGCAACACTTGTCTCATTCACAGAGATTTAAACAGATTTGCAAAGTGTCCGTCCCAAAGCAATCGGTAACAGGAACGCTCTGCCCAAATAATATTCAGCCCTGGGTGTAGACAGAGTTAATGATTGTTAACGATGTTAATGATTTTTCTGCAACAGCTCTCACGAGAGATCAGTTTTCTGACTCCTCAATGTCGCAACTTTTTCCAGGTCCAGGTATTATTTCGGAGTTTCTGAGTTTTCATGGCATTCAAGCAATTATGGCGTCAACAAAGTTTAGCCCAAAAAACATAATGCGGTGACATCACAGATGACTGACTTCCCAGACGTAAATCAACCGATACAACAGGTTAAAATTCGATAGACTTTTAGACTGCCACATGACGTCACAAGTGTCTTCTGAGCTGCTATATTCAGCACAGCACACACTGGACTCTAGCTATAAGTCAGACTTGAAGCTGCCGTTGATGTTGACAGAACACGGTGAATAAAAATGCGCCCGCGAAAACAGGCTCTATATTGGAAAACTAAATGAGATTTCACAACATATTTCTCAGTCAGAATAAAATGCCTAGTCTCTCTAAAAAAAAAGTGCATATCTTTCGGCCACTTTCTGCCCGTTCTGAAACAAGACATATGTCTGCTGTTACGTTGGCGCTGAAACTGCTCCGTACCAGGGAAGGTAGCGTGGGAGTGTGAATGGACTGTGTCATCGTGGGCCGGATCCACAGAGCGGGGGGGCTGGGGTGGGCAGTGCCCACCCAAATGTGCATCCGACCTGCCTGCCCACCCTTATGGGGATCGACGAACTCCCTAGGGAGATGCATCCGAGAGGCATCCTAACCAGATGCCTGAACATGTACCTAAGTTGGTTCCTTAATACAGGGGTTTTCAACAGGTGTTTCCGGGGACCACCAACCAGTGGTCCTTGAGAGGGTTCCAGGTGGTCCCCAGCTGCAGTTGCGTGACAAGATGTAACTCTTGAGAGTTAAAATATTCATCATCTGAATTAGCCCAAGTCTACGCAACTAGAAGATTAATGGTCATTTTGATCTGTAATGTTTCCCAAATCCAGCCTGGAATTGTGGACCAAAAGCAAAAGAAATCTTTAGTTTTGGGGTCTGTGGGGCTAAAGTGTCACCAGTGAGCCCTGGTATCAAAAGATTGAAAACTTTGTTTTTGCAGACAGAGTCGCCCACCCTCAAATTCTATCTGCCCACCCTAGTGAGGCTATCTAGATCCGGCCCTGCGTGTCATGCCAGCTATATAGTGCTTCTTAGCCACTTAGCATCGGCAGTCGGAAACAGCCGATGTTCATCCTCCTCCTCCTCATTGCGTAACGAAGTGCGATTAAAAGAGCCACTAGTAGTATCTGGAGAACCAATCATGAAATTATTATTAGTTCAAAATGATCCATTAGTGATGAGCCGCTCCGCCGCGTGAGACAACAGGCGCTATAGCAGGCTAGCCGGGAAGTTGTGTTAGCCGGCAAGTTGTGTTAGAACCCGTTTATTTATTATTAATCTGTCCGATCATAAAATATCGGATCTACAACAAGCTTGTTGTAGCCTAAATTAACATCTGTAGATGAACCATGGTCACAGACCCCCTCGTGTAAGTACTAAATATAAAATCACGCAGGCTCTACCCAGACAAATTATGTACATATTAAATGTGTAAAACTATTCGATAAGACTGTGGGAGCCTCTTAGATTAACATTAAGCCGTTGTTAATGAACGGCCGAGGGTGAAGAGAGCTGGCAGACAGTCGACTTTAAAATGCCCTTATTTTACAGTTCGTTAAACCAACACGCTAACCAATTAAAAACAATGATTTCACATACACCGCCTTGGTTCCTAAACAAACACCAACAACCGCAACCAATCAATAATGATAATACCGTAATAATAATATGAGCTATGCTTAACAAGGACATTACAACACAAAACAATTACATACTCTTGTTTTACACAGAATACTTTAGTTCAGTGGCTAAATGTTGGTTAACCAGATGTAACTCTTGAAACCAAATGGACCCTTGAGGGTCCATTTGGTTTCATTTTTACGCTCTCAAGAGTTAAAATATTCAACATCCAATTTAGCCCCAAGTCTACACAGCTAGAGAATGTAGAAGATTAATGGTCATTATTTTGATCTGTATGTTTGACTGTTTTGTTTCCCCAAATCCATCCTGGTATTGTGGACAAAGATCAATAGAAATCTTCAAATTTGGGGTCTGTGGGGCTGAAATGTCATCCAATGGTGGTCCATGGCTCAAATGCTGAATAAATAGTGGGCCCTGATATCAAAAAAGGTTGAAATCACAACGTTGCACACTCGGAAGCGCCTTGTATTATTATGAATTAGGAAGGAGTTCCGTTAATACGTTTTCACTCTGTGGTATTCAGTTCTCTGAGAGAGACAAAGAGAGACAGAGAGAGACAGGCAGGCAGGCAGACAGACAGACAGAGAAGAGAGAGACAGACAGAATGTGCAGTTCATGGTGCCCGAGGGGACATTCATCTTGGCCACAGTGCTACGGCCCGTTGCTTCGCATAAAAAGCATCACAAAAAAGACAGGCGTTTGACACGGAAAACGGTTTTGCCAGAAGCTACCGGCGGAGACGACGGCATCATCGCATGAAAACATCCTAAAGAGAAACGAAAAACCATCAACATTTGACTACATGCAGTAATATATCGTTTGACCTTGTGACCACGACACAACACAGCGCTATAGTCTCACTATAGTCTCTTCTAAAGTGCTAAAGTGCTGGTGGGCATTTATTGCACACTGGACTGTTTATCGCACAGAGATTTAGCTCTGGAGTTCAGCTGTAGAGTCAGGCTGATGGAGGCTGGGGATGGATGGATGGATGGATGGATGGATGGATGGATGGATGGATGGATGGATGGATGGATGGATGGATGGATGGATGGAGGGATGGATGGAGGGAGGATGGATGGATGGGTGGGTGGATGGATGGATGGATGGATGGATGGGTGGGTGGATGGGTGGGTGGGTGGGTGGGTGGGTGGATGGGTGGATGGGTGGGTGGGTGGGTGGATGGGTGGGTGGGTGGGTGGGTGGATGGATGGATGGATGGATGGGTGGATGGATGGATGGGTGGATGGATGGATGGGTGGATGGGTGGATGGATGGATGGATGGATGGATGGATGGATGGGTGGATGGATGGATGGATGGATGGATGGATGGGTGGATGGATGGGTGGATGGGTGGATGGATGGATGGGTGGATGGGTGGATGGATGGATGGATGGGTGGATGGGTGGATGGGTGGATGGATGGATGGATGGATGGATGGATGGATGGATGGATGGAAACAACTCACAGCAAACTCCCAGCGCTTTGATTCACTCTTTGGCAGCACTAGAAATGTAACTAAGTACAAGTAAACGGTAAAAGGTGCATTTATACAGTATAGCGCCATTATCGAAGGCGCTTTACATAGAATGCGCATCACAGACACCCATTCACTGATGGCAACAAAAAAACATGCAACCAAGCACAACCAGCACATCAGGAGCGATTAGGACTTAGGACAGTGTCTTGCTCAAGGACACTTCGACACCAACTCTGGGGGAGCCTGGGTTACTAACTCCAGCTGTGTCACCACTAAACCAACAGCATTTCATCATTGAAAACAGAAAACTCTCCGAGTCAGACCTTTAGCTTTATGCATGCTGCGTGTCTGTTGCAACTTCAACAACAACTGTTGTTATTATTGATGCTTTACTTGCCTAATAAAAGTCCTGTAACTTAAAATGGTATGGGTGCGGCTTCATCGCCCGTGTCGCTTCGCGCCACGGGCGATGAAGCCGCACCCATACCATCTTCTCCTGCCCTCACCGAATTGGGAAATGCTACATCCACCCCTGCCATCCGGTCTCTCTACCCTGAGCCCCAACCTGCCCCCCAACTTAAGTATAATTTTGAGGATATTTCTACATTACTGAACGGCCAATCTCCAATACGTCCTGGGACCAGTGGTTGTGCAGGGGTAGCTGACGAAGGCTGTGACCCCGGCCAGGGAGGGGGTTCGAACCCCCCAACCAACCTCCTAGTCTCAGGGCAGACACTGATTGGTGTGATCTTGAGTCTGATTCTTCTTCACAAGGTCACTGAGTCACAACCAGAGCATTCATTCATTCTGATGTACTATAGTACTAAGGGCAGCAAGTTAATGGAGGGCATCCATGACAGCCGGGGGGGGGGTGGGGGGGGGAGGTGGTCCTCCGTTTGACCCCCATGATCTCCAACAACGATATGTCCTGAAGCTACACTTCCACCCTGAGTGACATCAACAACCAACCATCTGATTCTGAATGAGTTTATGGCCCAAAGGTCTTCGCCTCCACCTTTCTACAGCAGGGGTTTTCAACCTTTTTGATACCAGGGACCACCATTTATTCAGCATTTGAGCCACGGAGGACCACCATTTGAGGACATTAAGCACCACAGACCCCAAAACTAAAGATTTATTTTTGCTTTTGTCCACAATTCCAGGCTGGATTTGGAGAAACAAAACAGTCAAACATACAGATCAACATAATGATGAATATTTTAACTGTTGAGAGTGTAAAAATGAAACCAAATGGACCCGCAAGGGTCCATTTGGTTTCATTTTTACGTTCTCAAGAGTTACATCTGGTTAACCGACTTAGCTGGGGACCACCTGGAACCCTCCCCGGACCACTGGTGTTTGAAAACCCTTGTTCTACAGGATTTCAGCCTCTTGTAGTTAGGGAATTTAGCAGATATTTGACGAATATGGGGACTAAATCATTACGTCACTTCCCCGGTAAACCTGGGACCTGAATCGTTACCAAGACATTAAATGTCTTGGTAACGATTCAGGTCCCAGGTTTACCGAAGTTGGTAATGATTCAGGTCCCAGGTTTTCCGTAACTTAACTTCCCATCCAGGGCTTGACACTAACACTTGCCCGCTTGCCCGGGGCAAGTAAAAAAAATGGTGGGGCAAGTGAAGACTGCTACCTGGTTGCCCGATCGGGCAAGTGTGCAACTTAGTGCAGTATAACACAACACAAGATAAATTTGTCTTGAAGGTGGTCATTGCGACCTGGGCTAATTAAGATGATGAATTTTAACTCTTGAGTGTAAAAATGAAACCAAATGGACCCGCAAGGGTCCATTTGGTTTCATTTTTACGTTTCATTTTTACGTTCTCAAGAGTTACATCTGGTTAACCAACTTAGCTGGGGACCACCTGGAACCCTCTCAGGGACCACCTGTTGAAAACCCCTGGTTTAAAGCACCCAACTAGGAAGTAAAACTTAAAATGCAAAATTTACAATATATTTTTGGGGGGCAAGTGACCATGACCTGAGGGCAAGTAGAACCTGACTTGCACTTGCCCGAAGGGCAAGTGCCTCGGAGACCTTAGTGTCAACCCCTGCCATAATAACTATTGCCCCTCTTTAACACTCGTTCACGTCTGTGATTCTGCTGCTGGTCTCATGATTCTCCTTCCACGACAACACGCCGTGTGTGTGTTTTTTTTTTATATATATATATATATATATATATATATATATATATATATATATATATATATATATATATATATATATATATATATATATATATATATACACATACAGTGAGGAAAATAATTATTTGATCCCTTGATGATTTTGTAAGTTTTCATGATTAGAAAGAAATGAGCACTCTGTCATTTTTATGGTACTTTCATTTAAACAAATAGAGACAGAATATGAACAAAAATTTCCATGAGAAAATAATATTTAAAGGTTATAAATTAATTTGTGTTAGAGCTCGTGAAATAAGTATTTGATCCCTAAGCACAACCTGACTTAGTACTTGGTGGAAAAACCCTTTTTGGCAAGCACGGAAGTCAGACGTTTCTTGTGGTTGGTCACCAAGTTTGTGCACATCTCAGGAGGGTTTTTAGCCCACTCCTGTTTAGATATCCTCCCCAAATCCTCAAGGTTTCGAGGCTGTTGCTTGCCAACTCAAAGCTCAATCTCCTTCCATAGATTTTCTATAGGATTAAGGTCTGGAGACTGGCTAGACCACTGCATGAGCTTAATGTGCTTCTTCAAGACCCATCTTTAGTGCTCTGGCTGAGGGAAGGAGGTTCTTGTCCAAGATGTTGCAGTGCATGTCTCCATCCATCGGCCACACAATGCAGTGAAGTTGCCCTGTACCCTTAGCAGAGGAACAGCCCCAAAGCATAATGTTTCCACCTCCATGCCTGACGATGGGGAAGGTGTTGTTCATGATTTGGAGGCAGCTGGGACTACAGTCACCAAGAACACCATTGGTAACACAGTACACCATAACTGATTGAAATCCTGCAGTGCCCAACCATGTCCCTCTGCTCAAGAAGGCGCATAGAGGCCCGTCTAAAGTTCATCAATGAACACCTAAATGATTCAGACCAGGCTGCGGGGAAGGTGATGTGGTCAGAAGAGACCAAAATTCAACTCTTTGGCATCCATTTGACTTGTCGGGTTTGGAGGGAGAGAAATGCTGAATACAAACCCAACAACACCATCCCCACCGTCAAGCATGGAGGTGGAGACATTGTGCTTTGGGGCTGTTTCTCTGCTAAGGGTACAGGGCAACTTCACCGCATTGTGTGGCCGATGGATGTGGCCATGTACTGCAGGATCTTGGACAAGAACCTCCTTCCCTCAGCCAGAGCACTGAAGATGGGTCGTGGCTGGGTCTTCCAGCATGACAACGACCCAAAACATACGGCCAAGGCAACAAAGGAGTGGCTCACAAAGATGCACTTTAAGCTCATGGAGTGGCCTAGCCAGTCTCCAGACCTTAATCCTATAGAAAATCTATGGAGGGAGCTCGAGCTTCGAGTTGGCAAGCAACAGCCTCAAAACCTCCAGGATTTGGAGAGAAGATCTAACCAGGAGTGGGCCAAAATCCCTCCTGAGATGTGCGCAAACTTGGTGACCAACCACAAGAAACGTCTGACTTCCGTGCTTGCCAAAAAGGGTTTTTCCAACAAGTACTAAGTCAGGTTGTGCTTAGGGATCAAATACTTATTTCACGAGCTCTAACGCAAATTAATTTATAACCTTTAAATATTATTTTCTTATGGAAATTTTTGTTCATATTCTGTCTCTATTTGTTTAAATAAAAGTACCATAAAAATGACAGAGTGCTCATTTCTTTCTAATCATGAAAACTTACAAAATCATCAAGGGATCAAATAATTATTTTCCTCACTGTATATATATATATATATATATATATATATATATATATATATATATATATATATATATATATACAGGCCAGGCTCTCAGAGAGCTCAGAGTTTCTCTTGCCTATTACCTTCACAGAGCCTTTTATTCATGCTGCCATGCCATGCCAGCCTCAGCCCAGCCGGGGCCTCTTTCTTTCTTTCTCTCTTTCTTTCTTTTCTTTTTTATTTTTCTCCTTCTCCTTTTCAGCCGCCGCTGAAAAACGAGGAGGATGCCAAAGAGGCGATGCTGTAATTCCGTGTCTAATGACGATGCTGTCGAGTACTGACCGTCAGTGTGACCCTGGACCGCGCTGCTCGCTCACTCACTCACTCATTGCATAGCGTAGCATAGTTTGTACACGGCGGCCTTGAGTCGATGCCTTACAAAGTGCCTTTAGCCTAATTGTACTGGTTTATCACTGCTGTGTTAGCGCCTGGTAGACACCTGAGTGATTTACTCCTGAAGGGAAGGTTAGTGGGAATGAGTTCTGGCGTTTTGTTAGGAAACGCCCTGCTTCAAACGTACACACACACACACGTACACACACGCACGCACACGCACACGCACACACACGCACACGCACACACACACACACACACACACACGCCCTGATTACTCCATCAAACATGATGGAATGCAAACAACCCAAATTTCAAAGATTACTGCTACTACAATCGTCTCACCACTAAACCAACAGCATTTCATCATTGAAAACAGAAAACTCTCTGAGTCAGACCTTTAGCTTTATGCATGCTGCATGTCTGTTGCAACTTCAACAACAACTGATGTTATTATTGATGATTACTTGCCTAATGATATTCTGTCACACAACATTAAATAGATAAAAAAAAACTGTGACTGTTTAAGAAAACAACTTTTTGGGGGTTGTAAAGTATACTGGAGGAAGACACTACAGCCTGAACTGACTACTGACTACAGACAGTTATTACTATTATTACAATTGAGAGTGACTTTTGAGCAGGACTCGTGCAGCGTATTTATTATAGGTGAGGCCTTGCGGCAGTTGAGAGGGACTATTGTACAGCTGTTTGTCGGCGACGGCAGCGCGGCACGTATCGCCCTTCACACGCCTGGATGTCCTAGTTAACGGTTTCAGTACTGTAGCGCGCTTTGGTGTTCTAAGCATTATGTTGTTCTGTAGCTATTGAAAAATATCAGATCTACAAGCTCATAGCGCGCCACCGAGTGGCGCGCTATGAGCTTGTAGGTCTGATATTTTTAAGAAAAAACGTGAAAATGTAGCGCAAATCTTTGAATATAGATGTGGTCTGCAGCCAAATTGAGATTTCTGGGGGTCCTTGGCATGAAATATGTTGACCATCACTGACACAGGAGAAAATAATAGAATCTAGTGTCAGGAAATAGAATGTAGTGTCAAAAACTAGAATCTAGCGTCAGAATCTAAAATGTAGCGACAGAATCTAAAATGTAGCGTCAGAAACTATAATGTAGCATCAGAAACGAGAATGTAGTGTCAGAAACTAATGTAGTGTCAGCATCTAAAATGTAGCGTCAGAAACGAGAATGTAGCGTCAGAAACTAGAATGTAGCGTCAGAAACTAGAATGTAGCGTCAGAAACTAGAATGTAGTGTCAGAAACTAGAATGTAGCGTCAAACTAGAATGTAGCGTCAGAAACTAGAATGTAGTGTCAGAAACTAGAATGTAGCGTCACAAACTAGAATGTAGCGTCAGAAACTAGAATGTAGCGTCAGAAACTAGAATGTAGCGTCAGAAACTAGAATGTAGCGAGAAACTAGAATGTAGCGTCAGAAACTAGAATGTAGTGTCAGAAACTAGAATGTAGCGACAAACTAGAATGTAGCGTCAGAAACTAGAATGTAGCGTCAGAAACTAGAATGTAGCGTCAGAAACCAGAATGTAGCATTCGAAAGTATAGAATCTAGTCAGGACAAACTGAATTAAAAGAAATAATAAAAGCATCTAATGAGAGAGAGAGAGAGAGAGAGAGAGAGAGAGAGAGAGAGAGAGAGAGAGAGAGAGAGAGAGAGAGAGAAGAAAGAGAGAGACAGAGAGACAGAGAGACACAGAGAGAGAGAGCAGTGTTCTAACTGGTGCTGCTCACGTCCTTCAAGCTGATCTCAGAACAGACGTTGGGGTTTCACTGCACATCAAAGACTCGACTGAAGTCAATTAATTAAACTGTGGAGCATCAAACATCCTGAGACGACCCACTTGGAGACTCTCGGTTAACAGCAGAGCTGCTGGGAACAAGAATATCTAAAAAAAACACAACTATGCAAATGATTTAAGTAAAAGTGTCATTCGTTCAAAAATACTCTGTTTCATGTTGGGTCGCACCGGAAGGAAATTCTTGACAGAAACCAAATAGCGAATAGACCTTTAGGTAAGCCTCTCCCCAAACTGCTATGGTCCAATCACAGTGGTCCCATGTGGTACATTGGTTAACCTAATGTAACTCTTGAGAACGTAAAAATGAAACCAAACGGACCCTTGCGGGTCCGTTTGGTTTCATTTTTACACTCTCAAGAGTTAAAATATTCATCTGGATCATCTGAATTAACCCAAGTCTACATAACTAGAAGATTAATGGTCAGTATGTTTGCCTGTTTTGTTTCCCCAAATCCAGCCTGTTATTGTGGACAAAAGCAAAAGAATTCTTTAGTTTTCGGGTCTGTGGGGCTAAAATGTCCTCAAATGGTGGTCCGTGGCTCAAATGCTGAATAAATGGTGGGCCCTGGGATGAAAAAGGTTGAAAACCCCTGATAGACAAACCTCTACACCAATAGCATTCCTATATGATGAAACACTGTTTTTAAAAATAAATGCCCCACACACATTTACCCACTGCATAGGACATGCCTTGTTGATGGATTTGGAAGAGATTTTGAAGGTCTGGTTCCAAAAATGAACCTTAGCTAGGTCTATTGGCCCAAGATTTGGACTCTTGTAGAGAGGTGTCTGACATGATCACTCTACGAGAGTAACTGCATGACGTAGAGAGTTGTAGTTTTCAATAAATACAATAAAATACGATAGACCAGCATGGAATCTCGTAGAGTACCGTATTTTCCGCACTATAAGGCGCACTGGATTATAAGGCGCACCGGATTATGAGGCGCACCTTTTAAAACTGTTTTCATATATAAAGCGCACTGGATTATAAGGCGTAGAGAATAGAAGCTACTACAGTTAACGTAGAATAGAAGCACCTGCAGTCAACCAATCCATATATAAGGCGCACTGGATTATAAGGCGCACTGTGTATTTTTGAGAAAATTAAAGGCTTTTAAGTGCGCCTTATAGTCCGGAAAATACAGTAATCATGTCAGAATCGCAAAACACCTCTACGAGAGTCCAAATCTTGGGCTAATACCAAATACGGGAAACAGTCGAATATGATATACTGCATATTCAACTATAATATTCTGAATAATATTGTATCTCTTGGTCATGGCAGCACCTTAAGGCTGTCTGAGGGTGGCAAAACGAAACCTAAATAATAACTTACTATTATGGGTCTATTAAACATTTATTCAGCACTTTCACATTCTGGAAAAATGGACTATAGTGCTGTAAAAGTTCAGAAAATAGTAAAAGTACAGCGATTGAGCAAACATGGCATTGGTTCAAATCTCTCTCGCTGCTCTCCCAGAAAGCAGAAATTGCTTTTAAAAGATCGCATTTAAAAAGATGCAAGATCATTAAGTGTCCATTAGCACAGGACACGGGGGTAGCAGCAGCACAGAGCAGCGCCGTCGCTCCATGACAGAACACTGACGATTATATGGAGGAAACCAGCATCTGACACTAGATTCTAGTTCCTGGCACTAGATTCTAGTTTGACATCAGATTCTAGTTTCTGAGCATTTCTGACACTAGGATTCTAGTTCCTGGCACTAGATTCTAGTTTCTGAGCATTTCTGACACTAGATTCTAGTTTCTGACACTAGATTTTAGTTTCTGAGCATTTCTGACACTAGATTCTAGTTTCCGACACTAGATTCTAGTTTCTGACACTAGATTTTAGTTTCTGAGCATTTCTAACACTAGATTCTAGTTTCTGGCACCAGCTTCTAGTTTCTGACACTAGATTCTAGTTCTTCTGAAGAATCCATGTTGCTGTGTCAGTGAGGCTCATGATATTTCATGCCAAGGACCTCCAGGAACGATCTATATGTGGCTGTGGACCAACCCCATCTGAAAACATGTAGTTCTAGGGATCCCCCAGAAGCAAAGATTTGAGTCAAGAATGTAAAGAAAAAGAATATATTCATTTTCAGCTCAAAGCGCGTCACTCGGTATGAGCTTGTACATCAGATGTTTTTTAATATCTAAAGTACAACATTATGCTGTATCTAATATATGTTCTCTTCATACCCCAGGCTAGACATCATCATTTGCTCTTTTTCATCCATTTAACAGTAATGATGTATCAGCATTATTAAAGCACTCAGAGTACATAATGACTCCTTCTAATTACAACCCTAGTCGCTACATAATTACTGACACTTCCTTAAGGTATACAAGGTGTTGATTAATACCAATCTCTCCTCTCCTCCTGCCAGTGTATTGGCTCTGTCTGTGCAGGCACTGGTGGTAGGTAGGTCAGGGGTTGACACTAGGGTCTCGGAGGCACTTGCCCATCGGGCAAGTGCAAGTCAGGTTCTACTTGCCCTCAGCTCATGGTCACTTGCCCCCCAAAAATATATTGTAAATTTTGCAGATGTAACTCATCATCTTAATTAGCCCAGGTCTACACAACTAGAGAATGTAGAAGATTAGGTCATTTTGATGTGTATGATAATTTGCCTGTTTTGTTTCCCAAATCCAGCCTGGAATTGTGGATAGCTAGAAAGCAGGGAAAGACACAGAGGCAGAGTGCAATGACTGCCTTCAAGACAAATTTATCTTGTGTTGTGTTATAGCGCACTAAGTTGCACACTTGCCCGATCGGGCAACCAGGTAGCAGTCTTCACTTGCCCGACCATTTTTTTTACTTGCCCCGGGCAAGCGGGCAAGTGTTAGTGTCAAGCCCTGTAGGTATGTGGGCATAGGTCGGTCGGTCGGTCGGTGTGTATTATGTAGTCAAGACCGCCTAAAACGAGACCAAGACAAGACCTAGCGGGGTCAAGATCAAAATGAGATTGAGACAACCACAATACTTTGAGATCGAGACTAGCATGTATAGGGTCAAGACCAAGGCCGAGACCGAGACCAAAACCTACAGGGGTCGAGGCCAAGACCACTGCGAAGTCAAGACCAAGACATTATCTTAAAATTAGCCCTTCTCAAAACCCCAGCCTTTAGGGTGGGGTTTGTCCCCTGTCCAATGACAATCCACATACTGTTGCCATCAAGCTTTCCTGGTCAAGCTTTGCTCTTCTAACGTGCCTATTGGACAAGGCCAGATTGGGGAGGGACTTAGCGAAGGGTTAATTCTCTCTAAAGTTGTGGACTGCTTCAGCTTGGCTGTCTTCACAATGGATATAGAACATCTTTCCATTGTCTCATCTCGAGTGGTCTCGGTGGCAAAAGAGAACCAAGACATTTGCTGCGAGACAAGAGCAAGACAAATTGAGGGAGACACCAAGACAAGATCAAGACAAGACAATTTGAGGGCAAGGCAACAACAAGACAACGAAAATTTGTCTTGAGACGGGTCTCTTGACGAGCCAATGTCTCGAGAACTACGACACTAGGTGTGTGAAACAGCAGCACGTTTCACGCCATTATTACCGCCACCACCGACGACCATCGAGAGGCTTTACTGACGAGAAAAACGTTGCTCCTTAAGAGAGCCGTGATATGATACACTACACACCGTGACAAGACCTTGCACCACTCCACCACACCGCACCCTACGCCCCCACCCCACCCCCTCCCACCGTCATCCCTCCCCCTCCCTCCCCTCCTCTCCTATCTGTAATCCTGTCCAGGTTGTCCTCTCCATACAATCCGTCTCAGCTGCTGTAAGCTGTTTAGAGGCCCTGCCTTTACCCACCAGCCTCTCTCTCTCTCCCTATCTCTATCTGTCACACATTACACACACACACACGCAAACGCAGCGCCGCTGCTGTACCATCCATCCATCCATCCATCCATCTCTTCTTCATCCGTCTCTCTCTGCCACTTATTCATTCTCTCTCTCCATCTCCATCTCTCACTCTACCCTCCCCTTGACCCCCCTGCACCCCCCCCCACCCCTCTCTCTCTCTTTTCCTTGTCAGCTTCCTCCCTTTCCTCCCCCGCCTGTTATTACCTTTTTTCATCCCTCCCTGGACAGGCTATGAGGCGTTTCTATCTCCCTACCTCCTCCTTCTTCTCCCCACCTTATAGATATTCTAAATGTTAGAATATCTAGGATATTAGGAGGATATATAGCAAAGAGGTATTATCTGTTAGAATCTAACAGATAATACATTATTGTCGCTATCCTCCTATCTCCATAATATCCTGACTAGAAACGATAACAGGAAGGATCGGCACGAATAATACTGAGCCCTGAGTATAGACAGAGTTACACTGTCGTAAACTCTGTTCACTTCATGGGATCAGTCCAATGGTGTCTCTCTTAACAAGTTGTGTCTCACCATGTTAATGATTTGTCTTTTAGGACCTTTTTTTCTGAGAGGGAAAACTTTGGAAATGTCCATCTTTTGTCCCTCTTTCAGGCTGCAACAGCCCTTCCAAGAGCACAGTTTTCTGAACCCTCAATGTCGCAACATTTCGGCTGGTACGAGTATTATGCAGACACTATGCACTGCGTTGGGCAGTGAGTCTACAGGCGGCTCTATCATCAAGTTGTGTGTTTCACCATGTTAATGATTTTTCTTTTAGGACGTTTTGTTCCCGAGGGTGTACAAATGGAACCAAATGGACCTGCTACGCTCTCTGCAACATTTTGGGAATGTCCCTCTTTGAGGCTGCAGCAGCCCCTCCCGAGAGCTCAGACAGTTTTCCAGACAGATCCAGTACACTAGTAGGTGCTTGCGGGCACGCCTTTGGTGACAAGCAGCAAAAACCGCCAGAGGGAAGCCCCCGTGTTCATTTGGCGACAGGAATGTTAATTATCCTCATCATAATCATCCTTTCACTGTGCTCCCTTTTAGAGCCCTTTCTAAAGGGCTCAGTTAAACCGTTTTTTCACCGAAATACTAATGTGGCAATTTAATAACAAAAGACTGAATGAAAAGGTGTCAGACCGGTCAACGGTGTGCAGTAGAGCGACGATTAGACCATTAGTTCTGCGTCTGCTATTCTTTCAATCCTGAGAAGTCAAAAGGAGTCATATTCCACCCCAGAAGGCTCTCTTACTTTTATTAACAGTCGATTTATTTCCAAAAAAAAGTGCTTCAGTTATTGTTTTGTGGCAAAATTCCCCTACCTCGATATAAGCTTAGAATGGGGCTATGAGATGTTGTTCAAATTCAACTATTTCCATCGCTCTGAAATGGATTTTTTTTACTATATATTCTCTCTTCACTATGTCAGCAGTGCAACACTCACGCTTTCACTTTCGGTTCAGCCATAAACCGTGCGCCCCCGTGCGCCCCACCTTTTGAGACAGCTGAACCACTGCTAAAGGGAAAGTATGAATGTCAACACACTACTGACATGGTGGAGAGAATATAAATAGAAATATATAGCCACAAAATTCTTCAGTTCCAAATTTGCAATTCAACTTTGTTTATTATAATTATTTATTATATTTATTTATTATATTATAATATTATTATTAGATTATTATATTTATTGTTGATTTTCCAAGTTGACATGGAATTTAAACAAGGCTGGTTTTATGTATAATGACTTACTATAAACTATCCTGCATATCAGCGCCCCCACCACCTCAGGATATTGTGGTACTGCAGCTAAACTGTCCATAAAGAAATGACAACGACTGGTTCTATCAGTGGTGATGGAGGCTCAAACCATTATAAATAAGCTTGAGGGACATACAATATGATATCACGCATTAAAAACAACCTTAGGAATCCATTGTTATTTGCGCTTTAACAGTTTTGGACATATGAGCATTCCACCTGACAAAGACGTCATATACCTTCCATAGTGTCCACACCCCACGGTCCATCCATCCTAATCCATCCACCCATCCATCCATCCATCCTGCATCCTTTCTTCACTCCTCCTCCCAACAAAAAACGACTTTCTTCTCCTCCCCATCCTCCCTCTCCTCCCCTATTCCCTCACACAGGTTTTTCATATCACTTTCATCAGCGATTGCTTCTGACCCCGCTCCCCTTTCGTTCCCTCCCGTCAAATCTCCTCTCTCTCCTCTCTCTCTCTCTGGACCGTTGCTGCTGCTGCTTCGCTTCCTCCCACATCTAATCGCCTCCAATCTTGTCCCTGGATGTTGGATTTTTTCTGCTTTAAACTCTCAAACCTCCCTCCCTCCTCTCCCTCCCTATCTCTCTCTCTCTCTCTGTGTGTTCAACTTTATGGCCGTTTCCATTGCAGTTCACTCCGTTTTGTCACGGTTTTGTACAATATAATAACAGACATTACAGCTATAGAGAGACGGTAGCATCGCAGAGGGTTATTAATAAAAGCCTTGCTGCCACGTAACGCTTGTAAGGTTTTCCTTCTCTTCTACAAGAACGAGGAGATTGGAGGAGGAGGAGGAGGAATATCCTTTATTACTCCTGTGGGAAATTCAGCCGTAGCCGTAGATGGATCAGGGTGGGTTAGAGGAGGCTGTGTAGGTCTGTGTCAAGTCGTGTTGCTCAGAGGCACTTCGGAGGAGGGCGGGCGGTGGGAGTATGTTGAGTGGGCACGGCAGGCAGGCATGCTGCGGGACTTGAACTGGTGGTGACCTTCCCTTGTGATTACCAGACGGCCCTCGCTCATTACCCACACAAGAAGGATGATTAAATCAGCTCAAGGAATATACCGTTTCTGATCTAAAAATCAAATCAAAGCAGCTAAAAACAGTTCAGCCATGCTGGAGACAGTGTGGCCACTGTGTGTGGAAACTCTCATATAAGCTCAAATATTCTGGACATAGAATTCTGAAATATTGGCAGGATATCCTGTTACTTTTGTTACTTTTTACTACCTGAAAATATACCTGAAGATTTACTAACATGTGACAAATATATAAGCAAGATCCTTTTAAAACAAGTTAGAAAGCAATTAGCTCTTCACTAAGCCCCTCCCCAATCTTGCCTTGTCCAATAGGAAGAGGGAATTGTCCAATTGGAAGAGGGAAGCTTGACCAGGAAAGCTTGACCTGGATAGCAAGAGTTGCTAAGGTATTTGGACTGGCATTGGACAGTGGGCTTAATGAAGAGCTCATTACAAGACGGTACGTTCCGTGCCAATACTCATTGGATGTCTGTATTGATGCAACACGATGAAGCACTAGCTTGAATATACTGCTGCACGTCAATGCTGGATGCTGCAATATGGATGTAATGAAGAAAGTATTGTTTTTAATGGAGGCAAGTGGAGCGGGATAATACAAAACAAACCGTCGCATGGGGACTAGCGGGCTGATGAGCGACCAAAGGAACGATACAAGGTCAGCTGTCAGCAGCGCCGACCACAATGCAAGGCTTAATCGGGTCCACATCTGTGACCTTTGATCACAGAGCAGCAACTATCTATATATATATTTGGGTCCTGGGAAAAGAGAGAGTTTCCCACACACCACAGGACAGAGAGATGGACCCTGGATGGTCTGACTCCATGCTCTGCAGACCACAACCATTCCAGGACCTTCTCTGACCACCTGGCATTTCCAAACCCAGCTTGGGTCTTGATCTGGTCCTTAAATAAACCTTTATCCAAGGCGCTTTACAGACCATCACATTCACCCATTCACAGTTCACACACTGATTTCAGTCAGAAACCATGCAAGGTACCAACCAGCACATCAGGAGCAATTTGGGGTTAACTCCATGACAGATTTATCACGACTTTTGGGGTGTTTGATTTACAGCCGTTGTCTGCTTAACACTCCAAAAGTAGTTTCAGGCTTTTTTTCTATTAATAATCCTAGGTTGACTCAACATCGAAACGACTCAAAGTACTTGAAGTGGTGACTGCACTATAAAACGATGAGTCCTGGAAGCAGTGAAATGTGAAAATACAGGCTGTTTTGTCAAATTTATATATATAAAAAACCTCTGACATATTACCAACTGAGTTTTTTCCCCTCAAAGTAGACACCTTAAGCTGTCTTAGGATATCATCAGTTTGCACAAATTCACAACAGAGGATTTTCTATAAATGATTTCGTTCGCATCGAGCCTAATGGGTACAAGCCTACCAACCTACTCAGTCTGCTGTCAATCTGTCAGAGGGTTAGTGCCTTGCCTATGAGCACTTCGACGTAGACGGGATGAGTCGGGATTCGAACCACCCACCCACACACATCACTGGACGACCTGCTCTACCTCCTGAGCCACGGTGGGTCCAGGGTGTTTCCGTGTGTGAGTCGACAGGTCCGTACGAGCAGCAGAGTAGTTAAACCTTCTCTCTCTCTCCTCTCCCCCCTCTGCTTCATTAACAACAACTAGCATATCGGACACTTTGACGTATTACAACGGCCTCTAGTTGTTGCGGTGTAGAATTTACTACGGCGGAGGCGACAGCACTGTCACTGGGAACTAGAGCAAATCACCCACCCTTCACCCACCCAAGTGCCTGCTATTGTCCAGAGATACAGCCACTAAACGCCTCTCCTCTCCACACACACTAGATCTACAGTAGCTGAGGTTTCTGTTCGACATCATCGGCACCCCGCGGAGCCGGCTGTCTAGGAGGGTTTGTGAGCGTTGGGCTGATCTTACAAACCGTCGGATTGATCATTCCAGCAGCCAACTTTCTACTGCTAGTAAAGTCGGCCCAATGTGTTCCTCACGGGGTATTGTAGAGCGTCTGTATGATGTGACAAGGATAATTCTGACAATACAAGTTAGAACAGAACTTAGCTGGTGCTCTAGTGGTCTTCTCCGGAGTGACCGACAATAACAAGCAAGGAAAACGCATGCGTCAAATGCAGAGAGACAGTGTGTAGTGCCTTAGTAAACTGTAGAATGCAGAGAAACAGTATGTAGTGCCTCAGTAAACTATAGAATGCAGAGAAAGTAAACTATAGGATCACAGAATGCAGAGAAGCAGTGTAGTGTCTCAGTAAACTATAGGATCACAGAATGCAGAGAAGCAGTGTAGTGTCTCAGTAAACTATAGGATCATAGAATGCAGAGAGACAGGGTAGTGTCTCAGTAAACTATAGGATCATAGAATGCAGAGAGACAGTGTAGTGTCTCAGTAAACTATAGGATCATAGAATGCAGAGAGACAGGGTAGTGTCTCAGTAATTTATTGGATCATAGAATGCAGAGACAGTGTAGTGTCTCAGTAAACTATAGGATCATAGAATGCAGAGAGACAGCGTAGTGTCTCAGTAATCTATAGGATCATAGAATGCAGAGAGACAGGGTAGTGTCTCAGTAATTTATTGGATCATAGAATGCAGAGACAGTGTAGTGTCTCAGTAAACTATAGGATCATAGAATGCAGAGAGACAGTGTAGTGTCTCAGTAATCTATAGGATCATAGAATGCAGAGAGACAGGGTAGTGTCTCAGTAAACTATAGGATCATAGAATGCAGAGAGACAGTGTAGTGTCTCAGTAAACTATAGGATCATAGAATGCAGAGAGACAGCGCAGTGCGTCTGTAAACTATAGGATCATAGGTAAACCTATAGATAGCATCAGCTGCACAAAATTATACATCTGTAACTCGAAACTACAGGATGACAGATGACAATGGAAATCAAACATCTATCTGAATAACATGCCGTCTAAATTACATCGTTGACATTTGCGGTGGAAGAAAAGCAGCGACACAACACTGACAACCGATAGGTGAGTCGACTTCTCAGGTGACTGACGTGACATCATCGCTAAGTGACGGATCGGGTTGCCACTAAACCTCACACCTGCAGGCACTCCTGCGACATGCAACGGAGCGCCACGGTGTTCCAAGGTACTCACTCAGGGAGCGGTGCTCATGTTCTAATGTATTTTATAGTACCTGTCAAATCGCTTCACGAGCACAACCACCGGAGGGAGATGACCTTATTGATTCCCCCCCAGATTCGGCAAAAGAAACATGGGGGAGGGTTGAATTCAAGGGAAGACAGAGTAGACCAGGGGTGTCCAAAAGGTAGATCGCGATCTACCAGTAGATCACACAGGCCATGTAGGTAGATCACATGACAGTCCCCTAAAATGTATAGATCTGTAACTCTTGAGAGCGTTAAAATGAAACCAAATGGACCCTTACGGGTCCATTTGGTTTCATTTTACTCTCTCAAGAGTTAAATTATATTCAAACACCTGAATTACATAATTTCAAGAGTCCACACAATTAGAAAATGAAGAATAATTGTTATTTGGACCAATTCTCTTTTCAGTTCAGTTACCCAATTGTGGACAAAAATGAGAAAATGATTAGCTTTGGGTGCAAGAGACTAAATTCAACATCACAAACTGTCAACTCAAACCTCAAATACTGTTTTAAAACGTCAGTAGCAGCATCTACAAGAAAACCTCCCACTTCTCCTCCTCCATTTTTCATTATAAGTGCATTATTCTTAAACACTATAACAGTAAGTCCATATCCATATAACACCATCACCGCTATTTCAAAGTCAAACTTTCTTGGGGGCCTTGAAAGGGATTTTTTGATGTGTAGCACCAACTGCACACAAAACAAAATGGAAACCCAGATACACTTCCTAAACATCCATAGACAGATCTAGAAATGATGGGCCCCTGGGCCCACCACCAACCAATGGGCCTACACCGGAGCACTTTTCTTCCCATTGCGGCGCATAGTGCCTCAATGATGACATAATGCCATCTCTACCTGCGACCAACTTGTGGGTGGATGAAAAAGTTAGTTAAAAAAAACATGGACATACCTGTTTTTTCAGTCAGTATTTGGATGTTGTTATGAGGTATCCAGGTGAGGCAGGGAGCATGAGGAGAGGGAGAAACAGAAGAGAAATCATATTAGTCAAGAGCCAATAACATGTTTTGTAGTATTCAGTATAGCCAGTGTGTAGAATAGTGGGTTTTCAACCATACAATACATGTTTTGATATAATCTTCAGGTCGGGCAAAATCCACTAGTAACCAACGAACAGGTAGCAGGGCTTGACACTAACACTTGCCCGCTTGCCCGGGGCAAGTAAAAAAAATGGTGGGGCAAGTGAAGACTTCTACCTGGTTGCCCGATCGGGCAAGTGTGCAACTTAGTGCACTATAACACAACACAAGATAAATTTGTCTTGAAGGCAGTCATTGCACTCTGCCTCTGTGTCTTTCCCTGCTTTCTAGCTATCCACAATTCCAGGCTGGATTTGGGAAACAAAACAGGCAAATTAACATACACATCAAAATGACCATTAATCTTCTACAATCTACATTGTAGATGTAGTTGTCTCTAGTGTAGACCTGGGCTAATTAAGATGATTAATTTTAACTCTTGAGAGTGCAAACATTTTTACGTTCTCAAGAGTTACATCTGCATAATTTACAATATATTTTTGGGGGCAAGTGACCATGAGCTGAGGGCAAGTAGGACCTGACTTGCACTTGCCCGATGGGCAAGTGCCTCCGAGACCTTAGTGTCAACCCTGGGTAGAATGGAAAAGGCCATTGTTAAAAACAGTGACAAGGACGGTCTGTGCCACCGTTCTTCACTGTTAGGCCTTTTGTGGAGGGTCCCTGAGCTTGAGACATTTAGCGATCATGTGGACACTCAAGCTCAAGGGACCCCCAGCCGAGGGGCCCCTTGGCCCGGGCCCAATGTGCCCTGTTGGATAATCCTCCCCCGTAAGCATCTGTCCATTGTACCAAGACATCATACTTTACAACCACCACAGAGATTTTCAAAACATGACAAAGGACAAAAAGAACGTTTTACTCTAAGTACAACAATGTTGTGCAAACACAGCGGCAAAGACTTGTGATCTGCTTTGATAAGAGAAGGATATAAAATGAACAACAATTACCCTAAAGACTAGAACAATGGTTGTATTATTGCATGGAGTGATCTTTGTACAGAGACAATGATTTATTGAACATTCTGACCTTCATTTTTTTTGTCTTGATTGTATTGTGTTGTGCTGTTGCATTGTCCTTTTTTAATTCATGAGTTGTCATGAGTTTTCTCATGACAATAAAGCCTTTGGAATTTAATTAATTGTGTTATCATTCATGCCACCAGAATGTGGAATGCCCTACGGGCGGCCCTTATACTAAACTTACTAAACTTAACTTATACTATACTAAACTCGACGCAGTCGAGTACTATACCAACAACGTCACTCGTGAGTGACCCCATGATGACCCGGAGGAGTCTATATCTTCCGGAGGTCAGCATGGGCTCAGTCTCTACAGAACGTTCTCGCGAAACCACGAGGATTCTGAGTGACCGAGCGTTCTGGCGGTCATTCCAGGATTCAACCAGATATACCTTTAAGTTAAAGTTAGTTAAAATATTCATCGTCTGAATTAGCCCAAGTCTACACAACTAGAGAAGGTAGAAGATGATGGTGATCTCTGATCTGTGGCTTAAATTCTGAATAAATAGTGGACCCTGGTATCAAAAACCACTGGCATAATGGGTTTTGCAGCGACAAAAATGGACCCATTAGACTCCCTAGTAGTTCCTCCATAAGAGAGTCTGTAATCTGAAACCGGACCAGGACAAATCTTCTAGCACTGGTTGCCAAAACAAATGGCCTTCCTTGGACGGATGGCTGGATAGCCGAAAAAACGTTGTGTCTCTCTGCGCTGCAACGTGATGTAAAGATACAATAAAAGCTCTTGCCACTGCGGTGCGACCCGACCGGGTCGCTACGTTTTATAAATGATGGTATTGATCGCAGGCTAAGAGGACAGATAAGAGATCCAGAGAGAAGTCACAGCGCGGTGGAGGTTGAGGGTTATAAGAGAAGTCAAAAGGAATTACTCCCACCACCGTTTGTGTCTGTAAATATATACGCTATATAACTGCTCCTGCTATTATACTGACCGTTTCTTCGATAGCAGTGGTTTTCAACCGTTTTGATGCCAGGGCCCACTATTTATCTATCATTTGAGCCACGGACGACCATTGGATGACATTTTAGCCCCACAGACCACAAAAAAACTAAAGATTTCTTTTGCTTTTGTCCACAATTCCAGGCTGAGTTTAAGGCACAGAACAGTCAAACATACAGATCAAAATGACCATTAATCTTATACATTCTCTAGTTGTGTAGACTTGCGCTATTTCAAATGTTGAAGAGTTTAACTCTTGAGAGTGTAAACATGAACCTGCAAGGGTCCATTT
Source organism: Benthosema pterotum (assembly GCA_039105355.1). Taxonomy (NCBI): domain Eukaryota; kingdom Metazoa; phylum Chordata; class Actinopteri; order Myctophiformes; family Myctophidae; genus Benthosema; species Benthosema pterotum. Next base: position 52,274,088 of record CM076970.1, on the reverse strand, counting down.
GGTTTCATTCATATCTGATTAACCAACTTTCCATCATTTAGCCTGGCTGGGGAACACCTGGAACCCCTCTCAAGGGACCACTGGTGGTCCCCGGACCACTGGTTGAAAACCACTGCCCTATAGAATAGTGCCTTGATGAATCAATAAATCAGTCAATCAATCTGTATGTTGTTATTAGAACCCCTGGGCGGCTTGTTTGTGTCGCTCTGTCTTTCACCTCTTTATGTCTTAGGTTTCAGCGTGTGTGTGTGTGTGTGTGTGTGTGTGTGTGTGTGTGTGTGTGTGTGTGTGTGTGTGTGTCCACTACTCGTCAATATGTCACCTGCATCTGGACTCATCCAATCATGTGTCATCTCATGTGTCAACTGAAGCTCATTCACTGCGACACGCCTCATTAACCTTGTCTCACAAGTGCGCACACGCGTGCACGTGGGCACGCACACAGACACACAAACACACACACGCAAGGCAACACAGGGGGATTGTACTGCTAACTTGCTATTACAAATTGTGCTTTTAGAGGGGTGCTAGATGGTAAATGGTGCATTTATGCAATAACGCCTTTGTCCAGGGCACTTTTCTTAGCTTATTGCTAGTACATCAGGAGCAATTAGGGGTTGAGTGTCTTGCTCAAGGACACTTCCGACACTAACTCTGGGGGAGCCCGGGATCGAACCGGATGGCAACCTTGCGGTTACAATTGAGGGGCGTTTCCTCATTTTCAATGTAGCCGAATACAACAAGAATCACACATCAGCAATGAAAAAACAACAAAACAAAAGGAAAAAAGACAGAGGTAGACAACAATTAATTAAAATAATTACAACTGTGAGAAAGGGTGCTGGAGATTAGTTCTCTAAATTGACCCAGGGAGGGCAGAGAGGAGATTTTCAGTTGTTTTTGTAACTTATTCCAATCAGAGGGAGCACTGATTAAAAAAGCTGATCTTCCAAACTTAAGAGTGTGCGAATGGAACCTTCAGGGTTGATCTGGTGACTCTACCCCTGAGCCACTGCCGCCCCATAACTGAGCTACAGAGCTATGGCTTCTGAAGATTACTTCACGTTGCAGCCAGCCCAGTCTATGGACTTTTTTAATGTTGTGACTGATTACGTTTAATTATTCTGAAAGAAAAGGATCCAGTAACGAAAAAGGACAGAAAACAGTACGAGAAAATTCTTCAGGAGAAAAGGGTGTAATTTCCTCAATACACATCCGGGCGCCCCCCCACTTCAGTGTGATTTTTCAAGCACAACAAGCACAACAAACGTGCCATTGCGCTGCGACATGTTCCGTAGAATAAGATTGGCTATTTTGGGGGGTTCAGCACGGAATCTAGCATAACTGTAGATTAATGTCGGAATCCTGACTTCACAGAAAAGTCTACTTTGGAAATGTGTCTGAAAATCTGATTTCAACCATAAAAATATGTATAAATATAATATATCTCCATTTATTATGAGGCAGAGCAATGAAGTTGCTGGAAATCTGTGCTAGCTGTGAGTCTGCACTAGTGTACTGTAGTAATACACACTAGAGCCCGACCGATATATCTGTCGTACCGATATATCGGCCGATATCGATACCGATATATCGGCATCTGTGATATTCGTACTGATATATCGGTCGATACATGGGCCATTATATCGGTAAAATCTGCCCATATATCGGTAACATGAAATAATTCCATTTGCTGTGTTTCTTTTTCTGTTCCAGGCAAATATCGGCCGATATATCGGCCGATATTTGCCTGGAACAGAAAAAGAAACACAGCAAATGGAATTATTTCACAAAAGTAAATGATGTCAATGTCGTATTCTATTGTTTACTTGAAAGAGAGAATAAATTTGACGTTTAGAAGTTTTTCAAATGTATTTTTAATTATTTTAATTCATTATTATACATCGGTCCCAAACATCGGTAACATCGGTGCAGTTTTTTCCAAAAATCGGTATCGGCATCGGCCACAAAAATATGGCATCGGTCGGGCTCTAATACACACACGCACACGCACACTCAAACACACTAAATGTCCAGGGAGAAAATAGACTACAAACATACATATGCGTATGAATAAACACACAGGTGAATTCTCTCTGACTCAGACACACATAGTAAATGTCCAGGGAGAACATACAGTCTCCACACCACAAACATACAGGACATTACATATGCATATAAATAAACAGAACACAGGTGAACTCTCTCTGACTCGGACACACGCACACGCACACACACGTGCGCGGCTGTGCGCGCACGCACACACACACAGCCTATCAGAGCCAGGCCCCTGCAGGGTCAGATTAAGGCTAATCCACAACTGTTGCCTGTTGGCATGAAAGATTACACATGAATCACCCGCAGTTTACAACATGGGTGTGTGTGTGTGTGTGTGTGTGTGTGTGTGTGTGTGTGTGTGTGTGTGTGTGTGTGTGCGTGTGTGTGTGTCTGTGTGTGTGTGCCAGATAATGCGACCTGCAGTGAGTGTAATATTGCAAAAATCTCCTACAGCTCATTCACTCTCTCTTAAAACACACACACACACACACACACACACACACACGCACGCACACACACCAGGGGCGGATGTAACATTTCCCAGTGGGGGGGGCAGGAAAAATGGTATGGGTGCGGCTTCATCGATGAAGCCGCACCCATACCATTTTCAGTTACAGGACTTTTATTAGTCAAGTAAAGCATCAATAATAACATCAGTTGTTGTTGAAGTTGCAACAGACACGCAGCATGCATAAAGCTAAAGGTCTGACTCAGAGAGTTTTCTGTTTTCAACGATGAGATGCTGTTGGTTTAGTGGTGACACAGCTGTAGTTAGTTAGTAGCAGTAGTAGTGTTTCACTTCATTTTAAATATAATCACTTTAATTTGAAATATCTTGGGTTGTTTTGCACGCCATTGTGTTTGGTGGGGCAGACTGGGCATTTAGGGGGGCATTGCCCCCCCCCATGCCCATGCCTAGATCCGCCCCGAGACACACACACACACACACACACACACAGACACACACATAAAGACACACACACACACACACACACACACATAAACAGGCCTCATTAACTACAGTAACTCCTTGGAGCTGCAAACGCCTTTGAATGAGTCCTTTTAAGTTCTACCGTTCAAAGGTTTACTTGAGACACACACGCACGTGCACACCACACACACACACACACACACACACACACACACACACACAGGAGTGCATTCACAGGTCGCCCACACACACAGACACACCTATCTACACACCTATACCCACACACAACGACCAACACATTTACGCACGACTGCACCCACGCACCGCACACACACACACACACACACACACGCACGCACGCACGCACGCACGCACGCACCATCACACACATGCAAATACAATTAAAATGCATACACCCACACACAGTGCATGTGGGTTATTGGGGGGTGTGGGGGGATAGGGGGGGGGGGCTTCAGTGACCGTGTCTAATTGGATCGATGTTGTTCTTCTCTCTAAAGCCAGGTCGATAATTGAAGAGACATGTGCAACATACATGGGAAGTCTTTTGTTGCAAAGACTTCTGGTTTGTTAAGACAAACCATACATACCTTAGACAGGGAGAGAGGGAGAGAGAGAGAGAGAAGGAGAGAGAGAGCTCCATCTTTAATCTAGCTGTGCATACATAACGGTTCCCGCTTCCTGTTAGCTCTAATTTCACAGCCGTGCTTTGCAATGTAAACGTATCCTAACAGTAATAGACCCAGAGTGCTATCAAAGCCCCTTTGAGTTGAAATGAACCCACAAGGAAAGGAGAGAGAGAGGGGTACATAGAATGATGGGGGAGGAGGGGTGAGAGAGAGAGAACCCAGTCAGTATCCCAGTCTCTGAGCTAGTGTAATCGCTCCCGTTGTGCTGGTCGTTTCCTTGCATGGTTTCTGCTGCCATTGGTCTGTGAATGGGTGAATACGATCTACAATCTATTTAAAGCACCTTGGATAAAGGTGCAATATAAATGCACCATTTTCCATTCAGAGAGAGAGACACAGTGAGTGAGAGAGGGTTGGTCACCACCACAAACAACTCAGATCTTGTTAATTCGCTGGCATTTCTGAGTGAAAGCTCATTCGATTTTATCTATATATTCATCCTTCATTTGGAGTGGGAGACCTTTTTTTTAAATTTTCTCCACACCTGGCAACTTGCTGCACCACACTAACTTCTTAAATGGCAACCAATAGTTGCAACTTCCTTTACAGCAGAGGATCTTCTGTAGCCTGCAGGCTTCCAGCCTCATTTTGCTCCGTTCGGCGGATGTGGAAATGTCCCTTCGCAACTCAGTCTGGCCAGGGAGGAGCCTATCCCTACAGGTAGGTTGAAATGCAGCCGAGGATTGTGATTGGTCTCTGGGGGGCTCAACCTATACTGCATGTATTCTGGCCTGGCATTATTGGTGATAAAAAAAAAAAACGGAAATCCACGATCAGCGCCCGCCTTGTTTTAAGCCCTGTGTCAGCACTGTGACGTGCTGGGGGGTTATGTTGAGGATTAGGGTTTAGATGAGGCTTGGCGTTTTAGTAGATATTGACCAAAATGACCGGATTATAGTTGCTGAATCCGTGTTAAAACGCATTGCACCGTGACATGCTCACGGTGCAGTCGGGGAGGTCGCAGCATGACGTGACAAAACATGACAAGATTGCTGTGATAAAGCAAACTACTGGGAATTATGGCTTGATATTGGTATAAACCGCTCTGAAGAAGTAGTGACATTTCCAAATCTGCGGAACTGGAGTAGCGAATCAGACCGGAACAGCAGGGTAGCTGGACCTTCTGTTGCAAAAGAACTCGCGCTGGTGAAGTTGACCTTAAAAACAGTTGAGTTTTAAAGGTGTGGTTTGGCCTTTAGAGTCCTGTGTCTACTGCTGTGAATACCTGTGAAGGGAAGAGAGACCTGGGGTAGAGGAGAGGCTTAGAAGAGAGAGAGAGATAGACTCAGTGAAAACTGTCTCACGATTGAGAGAGGCCGCCATAGGCAGACATACTGGCTCCCAAGAGAGGACAGACTATGTACCCACTGCACACAGAACGAGGTAGAGACTGAGTTGTAGCTCAGTCTCTACCTCATCTTAAAGGGGAACTCCACCCATTTTCAACATTTTAATATGTCATTAATATACCTTAGAGATGTTGTGTGGTCGTGATAAACAAGTTCCCCCAATTCTGTATTTCCTAAAAATGATATTTCTTCCAGACCCCTTTTTCCTGAGAGGGTACAAATGGAACCATATTTGTATCCTCTCAGGAAAAAAATAAAAATGGGTATCAAGACATCAGTAGCCTCGACACCCAGGCTTTTTTGTCCGTGCTGCACGAAGACAGAAAGCCTGGACCCTTGGCGGGTCCATTTGGTTTCATGTTTACACTCTCAAGAGTTAAAATATTCATCATGTGAATTAGCCCAAGTCTACACAACTAGAGAATGTAGAAGATTAATGGTCATTTTTGATCTGTATGTTTGACCGTTTTGTTTCCCAAATCCATGGCTCAAATGCTCAATAAATAGTGGGCCCTGGGATCAAAATGGTTGAAAACCACTGACGCAGACAGAGAGATGGAGAGACATTTATGTATACATTTTTATGTATACATTTTATGTATCTACTAGAAGAGAGAGAGTTGCTGACTGACTGATGCTGTAGACTAGAGACATGTACAATGTACGCAGAGAGAGAGAGAGAGAGAGAAACCTTTACAATGCATACGGAGGGGGAAGACATTGATGCAGAGAGACATTTACAATGCATGCAGAGAGAGCGAGAGAGTGATGTAGAGAGACAGGTACAATGTATGCAGAGAGAGAGAGGTGGAGAGAGACATTTAGAATGTATGCAGAGAGCGAGCAGGACCGGATGTAACATTTCTCAATTGGGGGGTGCAAGAGAAAATGGTATGGGGGCGACTTCATGAAGCCACACCCATACCATTTTCGGTTACAGGACTTTTATTAGTCAAGTAAAGCATCCATAATAACATCAGTTGTTGTTGAAGTTGCAACAGACACGCAGCATGCATAAAGCTAAAGGTCTGACTCAGAGAGTTTTCTGTTTTCAATGATGAAATGCTGTTGGTTTAGTGGTGACACAGCTGTAGTTAGTTAGTAGCAGTAGTAGTGTTTCAAATCATTTTAAATATAACCACTTTAATTTGAAAGATCTTTGAAATTTCGGTTGTTTTGCATGCCAGCATGTTTGGTGTGGTAGTCAGGGCATTTAGGGGGGCATTGCCCCCCCATGCCCATGCCCAGATCCGCCCCTGGAGATATGTACAGTGTATTTGGAGAGAGAGAGAGTGATGTAATGTAGAGATGGGGTGGGTGAGGGGGGGGGGGGGGGGGGAGAAGAGAGTGAGCTTCTGACCTCGTTCACTCCTCTGTCGGGACGTTTGCTAAATAATTCCACACACACACACACACGCACGCACGCACGCACACACACACACACACACACACACACGCAAACACATGCACGCAAGCAACCTCACTCTCATTCACACCACCTCTACCATTCTACCATGACTGCAGGCTTTCTCTGTCCTCCCTCTATGTCTCTCTGTTCCATGCATATAAGTTGAATTTGCACCCACATCAGGGGCGGATCTAGGCATGGGGGGGGGGGGGGGATGCCCCCCTAAATACCCAGTTTGCCCCCCCAAACACGATGCCATGCAAAACAACCCAAGATATTTCAAATTAAAGTGCTTATGTTTAAAATGATGTGAAACACTACTACTGCTACTAACTAACTACAGTTGTGACACCACTAAACCAACAGCATTTCATCATTGAAAACAGAAAACTCTCTGAGTCAGACCTTTAGCTTTATGCATGCTGCGTGTCTGTTGCAACTTCAACAACAACTGATGTTATTATTGATGCTTTACTTGACTAATAAAAGTCCTGTAGCCGAAAATGGTATGGGCGCGCCCATACCATTTTCTCTTGCCCCTCCGACATGTTCTCTTGTCCCCCCAAATGGGACATGTTACATCCGCCCCTGATCCACATACACGCACACACGTTCGCACACAAGGGCACACACACACGCACACACGTTCGCGCACACACACACACACACACACACACACACACACACACACACACACACACACACACACACACACACACACACACACACACACACACACACACACACACCACACACACACACACACACACACACACACACACACACACACACACACACACACACACACACACACACACACACACACACGCGCGCAGGAAGAAGCTCCATCTTCAGATGCATCTATAAATACTCACTTCCTGTGTCCGTCCCATAACCCTGTAAGAAATATATAAACGTGCACGTGTACACACACACACACACACACACACACCACTTATAAGTGCTCTCTCCACATCAATACTAATAAGACTACCTCGCTTTCATTCTCTTCTATCTGCACATGTATCTCCTCACACACACACACGCACACGGTGCACTCACACGCGCACACACACACGCATGCACGCACGTATACCTTCCACATCAATATCGCTACACCTCACCTCTCAGTCTGCCTGTCTCTCTCACTCCCACACACACATATACACACTGTGCGCACACACACACACACACACACACACACACACACACAGAAGTAGTGCTCTACGACTGGCAGTATGTTAGTGTCAGACTCAGACAGAAGTCTCTTATCGGTTGTGCGCACGTGCGTGTGTGTGTGTGTGTGTGTGTGTGTGTGTGTGTGTGTGTGTGTGTGTGTGTGTGTGTGTGTGTGTGTGTGTGTGTGCGTGCGTGCGTGCGTGTGTGTGGGTCACACAGAGGACAGTGTTGACATATCGATGGTTTGAGGCCCGTCTGTTATCTGAGGCGTCGGCGGATACCAGGGTGCCAGATTCACTGAGAGAAACCAGCAGCCACGGGCCTACAACAGTGGTTTTTCAACCACTGGAACCCTCTCAAGGACCACCAGTGGTCCTTGAGAGGGTTCCAGGTGGTCCCCAGCTAAGTTGGTTCACCAGATGTAACTCTTGAGAACGTAAAAATGAAACGGGTCCATTTGGTTTCATTTGTACACTCTAAAGAGTTAAAATATTCACCATCTTAATTAGCCCAAGTCTGCACAACTAGAAATTTAATGGTCATTTGTCAATGGTTTTTATGTTTTGCCGGTTTTGTTTCCCAAATCCAGCCTGGTATTGTGGACCTAAGCAAAAGAAATCTTTAGTTTTGGGTCATCATTTCTGAGTCGTGGCTGCATTCATAGTTGTTCATGACTACAGTATATGTTGTAGTGGAAGGATATGTTTAATTGATATACCGGGTAACTCAAAATCCTTGCCAGTTACAACAGTCTCTTTCATTTACATGTAAAAAGTGGTAGAAGAAGTGCAATTTACCATGAAAGGTTATGGGTTGTTGGCTGATTTACCCACAGTTTCAGGCTTTACGCACAGAAACAAAAACGAGCACCAAAGCCAAAGTTGCTTATAATAAGCAGACGTGGCAACCCTGGTGGTCAGCCGGCCAGGGGTCTTATCAGTGTCAGTTCCTGGCCGTTCCGTGCCGCTCCAGGCCGTGTCAGGAACGGACCAGAGAGACCACCATCAACGCCGTGCTACGTTCCGCCATCGTTGGGCCGTGATAGATTTGGGCGGGCGCGACCCGACCTCGCCCATCCGGGGCCGACCCCTCACTCCCTCCCATTACGCCCAAAATCAAGGGGAATTCCACTTGTGTTTACATCTCTAAGATATATTACCTCCACCAGCATTTACTGTACAGTATGCAGGGGTTGACACTCACACTTGCCCGGGGCAAGTACAAAAAAATGGTGGGGCAAGTGAAGACTGCTACCCGGTTGCCCGATCGGGCAAGTGTGCAACTTAGTGCACTATAACACAACACAAGATAAATTTGTCTTGAAGACAGTCATTGCACTCTGCCTCTGTGTCTTTCCCTTTCCAAATGGACCCGCAAGGGTCCATTTGGTTTCATTTTTACGTTCTCAAGAGTTATATGGTTAACCAACTTAGCTGGGGACCACCTGGAACCCTCTCAGGGACCACTGGTTGAAAACCCCTGGTTTAAAGCACCCAAGTAGGAAGTAAACTTAAATGCAAAATTTACAATATATTTTTGGGGGGGCAAGTGACCATGACCTGAGGGCAAGTAGAACCTGATTTGCACTTGCCCGATGGGCAAGTGCCTCGGAGACCTTAGTGTCAACCCCCTGCAGTATGTCATTTTCGCAACGCCAGCGTTCATCATTGTTGAGCTTGTATTGTAAAGTTTCCAGAACGAAAATGGACATTTTACATCTGGAAACCACGATAAGGAAAAGAATATGCAGGCAATTAAAAGGAAACAACGATAAAGCCAGCAAGCATTAATGACCTGATCAAACAATACGACTAGAAAGGTATACAGTATGTTTGTCGTCAATGGCAGTGGGTGTAACTATTGTTTTATATTAATTCATTGAGGGCTGTCGTCACCAATGGCGGAAATTGTGCCCTTTGCAAGGTTGAAAATGAGTGGAATTCGCCTTTTAGCCACTCATTATGCCCTGTATACAAACCTATTTTGCGATATACAGTATGTGACGAATAGAGTGAATAAGACGACCTTACAAGCTTTGCCCCGCAATCCCATGGCCCATCACAACAACAACAACAGTTGTTTGTCAGCTTGTTTGTGTAGATCCCACTATTTTAGACATGGTACAAAAAGAACATCACATGGTCAAATTAGGGAAGGCCAGGTTGAACAGTGTTTACCCTGCGTTGCTATGGAGACAAATGGAAGAAAGAGAGAGAGAGAGAAAGAAAGAAAGAGGACTATTGTGAGAGATGTAGAAAAGGAACGAAACAAGACACCGAACCAGCCTCTCTCTCTCTCGCTCTGGCTCTCTCTCTTTCTCTGTGAATAACAGGGATAAGCATCATTATTAGTGTTAATAATGTGCCATTGAGAAGGATCCCCTGATTCATACTCTTTCATAGACACACAGGCAATGCGCACGCACACACACCACACTGGTTTGGCAGTGCGAAGGAAGCGCCCTGTTTCTGAGGGTTTGTATTTTTAGCAAACGCAGAGAGAGAGAGAGAGAGAGAGAGAGAGAGAGAGAGAGAGAGAGAGAGAGAGAGAGAGAGAGAGAGAGAGAGAGAGAGACAGAGAGAGAGAGAGAGAGAGAGAGATTCAACACGCACACGAGAGCTCCCATAATGCTTTGTGGTTTCGGAGTTGGCGCTGCCTCTGCTCTCTAATTTAGAGCCTGTATAGAACAAATACGCACACACGCGCGCGCGCACACACACATGCTCGCGCGCACACACACACGCACACATGTTTTCTTATGTGGTATCTTGTCGGGCGTAAAAACCTCTTATCTTCAGTATTTTTTTGTAACTTGTTGTGTATTTTGTCTTCCTCGTGACAGTGCGTAAACGAAACGCCCTACTTTTACACTGATCACACCACACACACCAAAAAGCTATCCTCCCAAGATAGCAGGTCTGCAATCTCTACGACGCCTAGTGACACATTCTGGCGCTATTTTGGAATTATTTTGTAGTCTAAACAAAACAGGGAGAGGTGGGAGGAGGAGAGGAGGAGAGGAGAGGAGGGGGATACAGGCAAAACGTGGAGGTGGAGAGAGAGAAAGGAGGAGGAGGAGGAGGATAACGTGATGGAGGAGGAAAGGGGAGGACAGGGCCGGATCTAGGCATGGGAATGGGGGGGCAATGCCCCCCTAAATGCCCAATCTGCCCCACCAAACACGATGGCATGCAAAACATTAACAACCCAAGATATTTCAATCCAAAGTGCTCATATCTAAAATGATTTGAAACACTACTACTGCTACTAACTAACTACAGCTGTGTCACCACTAAACCAACAGCATTTCATCATTGAAAACAGAAAACTCTCTGAGTCAGACCTTTAGCTTTATGCATGCTGCGTGTCTGTTGCAACTTCAACAACAACCGATGTTATCATTGATGCTTTACTTGACGAATAAAAGTCCTGTAGCCGAAAATGGTATGAGGGCGGCTTCATCGCCCGTGTCGCTTCGCGCCCATACCATTTTCTTCTGCCCCCCCAATTGGGAAATGTTACATCCACCCCTGGAGAAGGGGGGGTCTACGGAACAGAATCAGCGAGAGACTCACTGAAGACAGAGAGGAAAATGACAGACGATAACTCGATATAGACTCAGTGAATACAGTCTCGTGATTGAGAGAGGCCGCCATAGACAGACATACTGGCTCCCGAGGGAGGACAGACTATGTACCCACTAGGCCTGAACGATTTTGGGAAAAAATCTAATTGCGATTATTTTGAGCAATATTGCGATTGCGATTAATTTGCGATTATTTTTTAAAAGAGTCCAGTTTCGGTTTAAATCTTTACCATGTCCATTAAAAACGTATTTTAACATTACCAATACCAAAAGACAGTCATTTACTTCTCTGAATAAGGATAAAAGATATGAATTGCTTCCAACAGGCATCATATTTATTTTCCAAGTACATTCTTCACAACACACTGTCTGGAATTGGAAATCAACAGGTGCATGTTCTGTTTCTGAACAACCTGTGGAAGTACAACTTCTTTTCTTACTGAACAAAATATTTTGAAATTTATCAAGAAATATCAGAATAGCCAGGTAGATACTGCAGATCTTCTAAACCATACCTGGGCATTATGCGGCCCGGGGGCCAAATGCGGCCCTTTGGCTGACTCTGACCGGCCCGGGGACCACAAGTGGTCCTTGAGAGAGTTCCAAGTTAAATATGGAAAGTTGGTTAACCAGATGTAACTCTTTGAGAGCGTATAAATGAAACCAAATGGACCCTTGCGGGTCCATTTGGTTTCATTTTTACGCTCTCAAGAGTTAAAATATTTATCATCTGTATTAGCCCAAAGTCTACACATTAAATCAGAGAATGTAAGAGAACAGTCATTTTTGTTATCCTGTTTTTGTTTCCCAAATCCAGCCTGGAATTGTGGACAAAAACACAAGAAATATTGAAGAAAGTTTTGGGATTGGTGGGGCTAAAATGTCATCAAATGGTGGTCTGTGGCTCAAATACTGAATAAATAGAGGAGCCCTGGTGTCAAAATGGTTGGTCTTGCTCTTAATTTTATCTGGAAATTAAATGAATATTACGCAGACTTTAGTTCAGCCTTTAGTCTTGGCCCTCCACAATATTTTATGTATCTCATCTGGCCCCTTGGGAAAAATAATTGCCCACCCCTGTTCTAAACTCAATAAGACCTGATATACCTGAAATAAAAGTATTTCTAGATCGCCCATTTATGGACAGGCACCATAAACGGGCGCCTATAGTGGAAAGGACCCCACATCATCCCCGCAGCGTGGTGTTATTATGAATCCCACCGCAGTTGTTAGACATTACTGGCAATCACAGCGTGGGGAGCCGTTCCTGGAACTGCGGTGGGGTTCATAATGTCGCTCCCGCAGCCTTTAGCGCTAGTAAAGTTTAACAGCTGAAAGAAACTTGGGAAAACCAGCTAAAACAGAGGAGATGAATAAGCGTGTGTCATGGGACTCGGTATGCAACTGCATGGTAATCAGTGAGTGCTGGATGCATTGCAAGAAAAGACGTTCGCTTGTTGCGATGCGAGAATGTGATTCAATGGACGAGGAGGTACGGGTTTCTATGCCAACGGAATATACACATACAACCAAGGCTGCACGTGGACGCTGTCACTGGATAGGGGTGAGTGATGAACGTAGGCCTACTTGTAAACGAATAGCTGCGTTCACGGCGCTGCAGCGTCGCAAGGCGATTAAATAATGCGGAAGGATGCGGACAGATCAACAATGTGCGTGTGCGGATTTCGGATGGGAAAAAAGCTCATCCGCTGATTTCTAATAGAAACATTAAAAATCAAAAAATCGCGGCCCTTGCGATTCACAAACCGCATTTTTTTCAAATCGCGATTTCGGTTTAAAAACGATTAATCGTTCAGGCTTAGTACCCACTACACACAGAACGAGGTAGAGACTGAGCAACACTACCTAACCTTCTGTCCACTGTACCAAGACATCAGAGACACATACTGTCCACTGTACCAAGACATCAGAGACACATACTGTCTGTCCACTGTACCAAGACATCAGAGACACATACTGTCCACTGTACTAAGACATCAGAGAAACATACTGTCTGTCCACTGTACCAAGACATCAGAGACACATACTGTCCACTGTACCAAGACATCAGAGACACATACTGTCCACTGTACTAAGACATCAGAGACACATACTGTCTGTCCACTGTACCAAGACATCAGAGACACATACTGTCCACTGTACTAAGACATCAGAGAAACATACTGTCTGTCCACTGTACCAAGACATCAGAGACACATACTGTCCACTGTACCAAGACATCAGAGACACATACTGTCTGTCCACTGTACCAAGACATCAGAGACACATACTGTCCACTGTACCAAGACATCAGAGGCACATACTGCAGGACAGCAAATGTAACACAACCACCCTAAAGAGAGTGTGTGTGTATTCTTATAGATCAAGTGAACTCGGTACGTAGAGCATTGATTTGATTTGAACATTGATTGAAGATGCTGACCTTCAAATGCACACCGTTGTTGTATGGACTGTAGACTTGTGGTATGTATGTGCGTTGTTGTTTTTTGTTTGGCAATGCAAACCCATGTTTCCTTAGCCCCCAAAAAAGCTCCTATTTGAATTGAACTGAATCGAGAAGGAGGTAGAGTGAGAGAGATATAGATAAGGAGGGAGAGAGAGAGAGATGGAGAGGGGGAGAGCGAAAGAGGGGAAGGGAGGGGAAAAAGAGGAGAGAGAGAGGGGAGGAGGGGGATAAAGCTGTGACAGTGGCAACCACGCTGGTTGCTATGACGACGGGCGCTAGGAGCAGGTAGAGGCGAATCTCCTGGGAGAAACAGCTCTCTCTCTCTCTCTCCATCACACACACCTCCTTTTTACCCACTCCTCTCTCTCCATTTCTCCTCTCTCCCTCTTGCACACACCCCCTAACCCTCCCCCCTCTCTCCCTCCATTAGCCAGCCCTCCATCGCTCTCCTCTCTTCTCCCTCTTTCTGTTGCTCTCTCTCTCTCTCTCCTTCAGTAAACTACACCTCTCTCTCTCTATCCGTTTAGCGCTAAGTCAACCCCCTCTGCACGCCCTTCCTTCCATCCGTCCGTTCAATTCCAGAGAGCTTTATTGGCACCTACGGCGTACCGCTTACACGGAAACGCAAAAGCACACATGTATGTCAAAGAATAGGGGGAAAGCATTGTAAAAAATAATGAAAAACAAGATATTTTTCTTGTATCACTTGTCACAAACATACAGTTTTGATACACTGCATTTGTTACCACATTTATGCTTGTGGAAATGCAGCCGTTTCACTGTGTCATGCCCAAATATGGAGTGTATGTCACAGACAAACATTCAGGGGCGGATCTAGGCATAGGCATGGGAGGGTTTTGAGGGGGTAAAATGCTGCACTTAAAGGGAATTCCAGCTATTTAACATTCATTAATGTATGTCATTAATATAACTTAGAGATGTTGTGTGGATGTTGTGTGGCAATGTCCCCCTAAATGCCCAGTCTGCCCCACCAAACATTATGGCATGCAAAACAACCAGATATGTCAGTGCTTATATTTAGTAAGTATTTGAAACACTACTGAACATGTATGGGGGTGGCTTCATCGAGCGATGAAGACGCACCCTTACCATTTTCTTCTGCCCCCCCAGTTACTGTCCTATAGGGTCTGTATCCTAACTATAGCCAATCACAGCACGGCAGTCTTCAGCAGTGGTCCTTGAGAAGGTTCCAGGTGGTCCCCTGCAGGCTTCATGTTTACACTCTCAAGAGTTAAAATATTCATCATGTGAATTAGCCCCAAGTCTACACAACTAGAGAATGTAAAACATTAATGGTCATTTTGATCTGTATGTTTGACTGTTTTGTTTTCTCCCAAATCCAGCCTGGAATTGTGGACAAAAGCAAAAATAAATCTTTAGTTTTGGGGTCTGTGGGGGGTAAAATGTCATCAAATTCTGAATAAATAGTGGGCAGTGGTACGAAAAAGGTTGACTTGAAAACCAGTGGCATACACTATTCGCCGGTGATATTTTTCTGCCAATTTGGGACGAAACCGAATACGGAGCAAAAATTCACTTTTAGACCCATTTTCTGCCGAAATATTTTCTGCCGCCAAATATTTCGGTGCTTCACTAATCACTAAACCGCTGTACTGTCTGTGGAGCCTGCGGGATCAATCCTTCAGTGTGTGTGTGTGTGTGTGTGTGTGTGTGTGTGTGTGTGTGTGTGTGTGTGTGTGTGTGTGTGTGTGTGTGTGTGTGTGTGTGTGTGTGTGTGTGTGTGTGTGTGTGTGTGTCCATTGCCTCGCTATTATCCGGCTGCATTTTACTCATCACTCTCTCTCTCCCTCTCTCTCGTCCTCTAATTGTATTCCTGTGCTCTTCTTATTATATTATAGTCTCTCTCTCACTCTCTCTCCACCCCCCCCCCCCCCCCCCCCTCCCAGCCCCTCTTGAGGGTATGTATGCCGTGCAGCGCTGCCCAATTACTGCATGGGAGTGTGTGCATGTGCGTGCGTGTGTGTGTATGAATGAGTGTGTTATATGTGGTATAGAGAGCAGCCAGTGATACAATGTGTGTGTGTGTGTGTGTGTGTGTGTGTGTGTGTGTGTGTGTGTGTGTGTGTGTGTGTGTGTGTGTGTGTGTGTGTGTGTGTGTATGAATGAGTGTGTTATATGTGGTAGAGAGCAGCAGTGATACAGTAGTTTAGAATGACCTTCCATCTGCCCTGTGAGTCACTGAGTCAACAGCACTGATGCCATTCCCCAGGAACCCCACCTCATGCGTGTGTGTGCGCATGTGCGTGCCACACACACACACACACACACACACACACACACACACACACACACACACACACACACACACACACACACACACACACACACACACACACACACGCACACGCACACGCACACACACAAACCCTTGAAACTCCAGCCATTTTCAACATTCTAATACTGTATGTCATTAATATAACTTAGAGATGTTGTGTGGACATAATGAAAACGTTCCCCTATTTTATGTTTCCAAGAAACATTAACATGGTGAAAATACAGTACATCCTGATGACATCATCGAGACGTATTTTCACCATGTTAATGGATTTCTTTAGACGCTTCTTTTTTCTGAGCGTACAAATGGAACCAAATGAACCCTAACGGGTTCATTTGGTTCCATTTGTACGCTCTCAGAAAAAATGTTGAAAATGTGTGGAATTCCAACTTAAATGTGTACAAACACTTGTAAAAAAAGATTTGTCTTAAAATCTGCAGGGAAACAGCTGCAGCATCGAAGCAGAAGCAGAGGGGAAAAAGGAAAAAAAGTTTGTTTTATCAGGTTTACATGCAATGTAAATGTATACGCTATTATCATGCCTTTGAATAGAACAGTGTGAACACACACACACACACACACACACACACACACACACACACACACACAACACACACACACACACACACACACACACACACACACACACAACACACACCACACACACACACACACACACACACACACACACACACACACACCACACACACACACACACACACACACACACACGCTACCCACGTGTTTATCACTAGGCTTTGGGTGTTTCTTAATCTTAATTGTGCATGTAGTTGTTTTATTTCAGACATGTTCACACTTGCATCTTCACACACAGACTCATGCTGCAATAAGAAAAGCAAAGCAAAAGAAAGTGTGTATGTATGTGTATGCATGGGGTCTACCTGCTGTTCCAGGTGGATGCATACATACAGACAGACCGGTTTTCTCTTTTAGGGTTTTATACACCTGCAGCTAATCCAACCAACGAAACAAACGCCTCTATTCAGTGTTGCCAACTGCCAAAATCCAAAATGCACTAGTTGCACTTCCAAAACGCACTAGAATGCGCTAGAGCAGTGGGTTTTCTCCCATTTTTATATACCAGGGTCCACTAGAGAAATAACTGACAAAATGTTGGCATAAAATAGCAATTCTTCTACATTTTCTAAATGTGTAGATTCTTGAAAATTAGGTAATTCAGATGGTTAAATATAATTTAACTCTTGAGAGCGTAAAATGAAAACCAAACGGACCCGAAGGGTCCGTTTGGTTTTCATTTTACGAAATGGTTTTCATTTTACGATCTCAAGAGTTACAGATCTAAAAAGGGTCCATTTGGTTACCAATGGTCCTTTCTAGGAAGGAAGGAGGACTCCATTATAGGAGGAAAAATGGTGAAAAACGAGGGTTTTATATCTGGCGCCTGTCAACCAATTTCGCCCCAACTCACAAGCAAAAAAGCACTAGATTTTCCACCAGGAATTTTTCACTAATTTTGGCACTAAGGGTGTCTGGGAAAAAAGCTAAATATAGCGACAAATGCGCCAAGTTGGCAACACTGCCTGTATTCCATGAAGGAGGGAAAGTTAGATATTGCACAATTCTGTGGAGTCAGTCAGTCAGTTTATAGTCAGTCATCCAGTCTGTCTGCATTGGGAGTCACACATACATTGTTCTGTCCGAGTTGTGACTTGTCGTTGCTGCAGTCAAGACAGACACCTCTTACGTCAGTGGTTTTCAACCTTTTTCATACCAGGGCCCACTTTTTATTGAGAATTTGAGCCACAGACCACCATTTGATGACATTTTAGCCCCACGGACCCCAACACTAAAGATTTCTTTTGCTTTTGTCCACAATTCCAGGCTGGATTTTGGATGAAAACAAAACAGTCAAACATACAGATCAAAATGACAATTAATCTTCTACATTCTCTAGTTGTGTAGACTTGGGCTAATTCACATGATGAACTCTTTCTTGACATGAAACCAAATGAACCTGCAAGGTTCCATTTGGTTTATTTTTTACATCTGGTTAACCAGCTTTCAATCATTTAGCCAGGGACCACCTGAAATCCCCTCAGGGATTTTGGAGCTCGTTTTTGAGCGGTGTATGGCCACTCCAATGCTCAGCTTTGTGTGTCTGACGGCCTCACCATTTGAGCATGAAATCCCCGATGAAAAAGGCACTGGCTGGCTGCTCACTTCACAGTTCCCACAAAAGTGATTATTTTTCCATTGTAGATTAAGATCGTAATTGATCATCACACAGCGTCACGCAACAGTGAGCAGATCTACACGCTCCAAAAGCAGGCGTTTCATTTGCAGGCGTCTCATTTTTCTGACTTTTGGACTTTTTGTCTGTTCCCACCCAACAGAATCTCATCTTTAGCCTTCTCTACCTTCAAAACAAGCACACCACAGCATCACGTACCGCACCATAAATCTATTCTCGCAAATAGATGGCATGCGTGGAATAGATTTGATCGTACAAGTTCCCTTTTATGACCGTGTCGACGCGTTAATTGGAAAATAATTCGCAACGAGATCGCTATCTTCTCTCCAATCTCCGGTTTGGCTTCTTCTTCCACTATACCTTAACGCGTGTTACTCATTATGAAGGCCGTTATCGCGAAGCGTGGAAACACGTCGCTGTTATGACATTATCAGCATCTTCTTCAGCGTAGTTTGTTTTGATCGTTATTAGAATTACGTAATACGTCTCTCTCTCTCTCTCTCTCCTCTCCTTCCCCTGCGCCTGGGAGATGGAGATTAACTAATTTTTTCCTGACTAGATTTTAGTTTCCGACGCTAGATTCCAGTTTTTGTTGCTAGATTCTAGTTTCTGACACTAGATTCTAGTTTCTGACGCTACATTCTAGTTTCTGACGCTACATTCTAGTTTCTGACGCTGCATTCTAGTTTCTGACACTAGATTCTAGTTTTTCTAAAAAAAAATCTATGTTCTTGTGTCAGTGATGCTCAACATATTTCATACCAAGGACCACCAGAATTATCAAGATTTCGCTACAGACCCTTATCAGACAACATGTTGTAGGGATCAAGCCAGGAAGCAAAGATTTGAGTTAAAAATGTTTGCTCCCGAAATAATATAGCTTGTAGATCTGATATTTTTTCAATAGCTTAAGTGTAACATAATGCAGCTGAACACAAAATTGCGTACAGCACAGAAAGGCTTAATCAGAAAAGGGTTCAACACGCAGTGATGCGATAAACAAATACAGCGTAATCTGCTCTTGGACATGATGCGCGTACCGCCGTTTGGAGCTTATCAATATGCAGCAGCAGTCTCCAGCAGAGCAGGTGATATGTATAATATATACATGCATATCTACCTACTGCGCTCACACGCATATCTAATCATATGCAATTACCCACACAGTTGGATACGTAGATGGATAGATAGCCACGGCACACGCACACACACACAGCCCTGTGTTTTTTTTTATACCGGCGAAGCGTGCAGCCGCCTGCAGCGTTCTGGTCCTTAGGGGCACCACTCCAAAGCCCTACAAAAATATATTTTTCTGATATTTGATAGAAATAAATGAAGTGAAATTATCTCGCCCTGGCCCACGCCGCCCCCTCTGCTCTGTAGCCTTCTCCGATGAACGAACAGACGAGAATATAAATACACTCTTTGCACGCCTGTTCTGTCAGTTAACAGATAATATAACGTCCAGCTCCGACACTGTCAACAACGTTTGCTCTGCTAGTCTGGTGTCGCAGTCTAACATGTCCGTGCGGAAACACGTAGCCGACTAACAATGATTATTTGTTTACACCTCACGCGGAAAAGCCGCAAATCTGATAAACCGCCAGCGTCAACTTCAGATGCAAATCTACAAAGCCACAGATACAGAGAAACATTGTGTGTGTAGCCGTGTGTAGATTTGCATGTTTTGTATGTGCCAGTACAGTGAACGGAACACTGCATATAGATAGCACTTAATTAAACACACAAACACACACAACTTAAACCCTAGTCATACATGGGACTGGAGTCCCTCTGGGATCCACACTTACTGGTGTGTTTTGTGGGTGAAGGCCTTTGCTGAACATAGCAGGTTGACAAAAGCGTTCCCCATAATGTTTAAGCAGATTGCGGTTTAACAGAGGCATCTAGTAGAAGAGTTGCGACATTGAGGGGGCAGAAAACAGCCAGGCACGTGGCTCATGTACTCGTGCGAGCCCATAGACTCCAATGTATTCCGTAACTTCCCGTTGTCCCCATTCAATAGAAATCTATGTAGAAGAACCTCCATTATGACTGGCCTCCTGGATGTCCAACTTCCGTTTGTCTGAGCCCAGTACAAATGACTCGTTGCTGTGGGTTACATATGACCTGTGTGTTCCTGTGAGGTTACGGTTTGGGGATAGTCTAAATAATGGCCGGACTATTGGGAGGTAGTCTGGCCACATTACCACAAAAAACCAGTGCCAAGATTTTTCCTAAGTATACACTGTAAGAATACTGTGTCTGTGTGTGCGCACTCTGTCACTGACGTCGTGCACGGTGAGCGCGCACACACACACACACATGCACCCACGGACCAGTGGTTCCAGTAGGAGGAAGAGGCACATTTCAGCGAGAAAGAGAGAGAGAGAGAGACAGAGAGAGAGAGACAGAGAGAGAGAAAGGAGAGAGAGAGAGAGAGAGACAGAGAGAGAGAGAGACAGAGAGAGAGAGAGAGAGACAGAGAGAGAGAGAGAGAGACAGAGAGAGAGAGAGAGAAAGAGAGAGAGAGAGAGAGACAGAGAGAGAGAGAGAGAGACAGAGAGAGAGAGAGAGAGAGAGAGAGAGAGATGGCTAATTAGAGATTGTGAAAACCAGTTTCCCTTCCTCCCTTTTATCGGTCCATCATCACTGCAAAGCAATTACCTACTCTGTATTCAGCGGAACACAAAACCCAACACAACAGCTAGAGAGACAGACTGCAGCAGCAGCAGGCAGATCTGTAGTGAATGTGTACAGCATGGAGACAGTACACTACCTGCTACTGACTGACTGACTGTACACTGTACACCACATATATGGGCATCTCCGGCTCTGACAGGCTGGAAATAACCTCATAAGTCCCAAACTCTTACTTTTCTAATTAAAACAACAACATCTGCTGTTGCTTTTATTGTGTGCGACTATAGTGTGATAAAGTAGGATGGTAGTATGATGATAAAGGGGAATTCCAGCCATCATTTGTGTACACATGAAACCAAATGGACCCCAGGGTAAAAAAAAAAACCTTGGGGATGGGAATGAACTCCTTACATGGTCACCACACTAGGAAGGATTAGCAAAAAAAAAGGAGAACAAACAATATTTGAATTAAGTGAAATCGCTTACTAGTCTATACCTTTAATATAAGCATTAATTCATGGTCAGTTCTGGAGGAGTGTCTCCTGGACTAAAAGGTTGTGAACTGAACCTGTTCCCAAACAGTGGATAAAGTTGATCACAGGAAGAAGACATGAAAAAGATAGAAAAAATTCTGACAGCAGCTGATAACACAAGTCAAGAGTCAACAACAAAGTCAAGGAGTAGGAAGTGAGTGAGGCCTGATGCCAGGGGTGGATGTAACATTTCCCCTATTGGGGGGGGCAGGAGAAAATGGTATGGGTGCGTCTTCATCGCCCCGTGGCGCGAAGCGACACGGGCGATGAAGTCGCACCCACTTTCGTGCCATCGTGTTTGGTGGGGCAGACAGGGCATTTAGGGGGGCATGCCTAGATCCGCCCCTGCCTGGTGCGCGCGCACACACACACACACACACACACACACACACACACACACACACAGGGTAGGAGGAGGAGTGGTGAAAAACAAGTGCAGAGGTTTTTGTTTTCTTGGACCGAGGGCTACGGATGCCTGTCTGTCTGTCTCTCTGTCTGTCTGCTGACTGTTGAGTACCTATAAGTGTCTGCTCTCCAGCTGTGCACCCGTCTGCCTGTCAGCCTGTCTGCCAGCCTGTGTGTCTGCGTGGGTGTGTCTGACAGTCTGTCAGCGCCTGTCTGTCTGCGCACAGACCTCTCTACCTCTCTGCTGTCAACCAGGCCCGGATGTAACATTTCACAATTGGGGGGGCAGGAAAAAAATGGTATGGGGTGATGAAGTCGCACAGTTACAGGACTTTTATTAGTCAAGTAAAGCATCAATAATAACATCAGTTGTTGTTGAAGTTGCAACAGACACGCAGCATGCATAAAGCTAAAGGTCTGACTCAGAGAGTTTTCTGTTTTCAATGATGACATACTGTTGGTTTAGTGATGACACAACTGTAGTTAGTTAGTAGTAGTAGTGTTTCAAATCATTTCATTCATAAGCCCTTTAATTTGAAATATCTTTGAAATGTGGGTTGTTTTGCATGCCAGCATGTTTGGAGGTGGGTCAGTCAGGGGGCCAGTTAGGGGGGGCATTGCCCCCCACCCCCCCATGTCCATGCCTAAATCCGCCCCTGCTGTCAACCTGTCTGTGAGCATCTCTCTCTGTGTCTGCCTGCCTACCTGCAGAGTGTCGACCTCTGTCTGTCTCTCTGCGTGTCCGTCTGTCTCTCTGTCTGTCTCTCTGTCTGTCTGCGTGTCTGTCTGTCTGTGGACATGGGGGTGGGGGTGGGGGTTTCAGGGGGGCAGTAGGAGGGCGTCTGGGGGTCAAACTCCAAACGCCGCGCCCGTCGACGACCAGCGGGCGGATATGAACCACTGAGACGCTTTTCATCTCCTTGATCCACTGGATATGAAAGAGAGAGAGAGAGAGACCCCCTCCCCTCCCTCCTCGCCCCTCTCTCTCTCCCTTTCCCTCACTACCTCTCTCCCCTCAACACACACACACACACACACACACCCACACACCACACACACACACACACACACACACACACACACACACACACACACACACACACACACACACACACACACACACACACACGTAGGTGTGTGTGCGTGCGCGTGTGAGGAGAGTCTTTGTCCTAAGACCAGAGTGAGAAGGACCCACTTCCTGTGTCAAATTGCCTCTCACATTCCACACACTCTCTACCTCTCTCTCCATCCCCCTTCCAGGGGCGTTTTTGCCATTAGGCAGACTAGGCAGTTGCCTAGGGCGCCATGAGGGGGAGGGGAGCACCAGGGCGACCACCAGACATGCTTTATAAGGATCCCAGGCGTATGATGTCACAGGAGATTTTCCCTGGAGCCGCCCCCCCTACCAAACAGACCCTTACGGGTCCGTTACGGGTCAGTTACGGGTCCGTAAGGGGGGGCTCCAGGGAAGATCTTGCCTGGGCCTCCAAAATGCTTAGAAACACCACTGCCCACTTCCACTCAAGATATTTGGTCCCCTCCCTTGCTCTCTCTCTCTCTCTCTCTCTCTCTATGGCTCTCTATCTCTCTCTCACTATGGGGGGCTTTGTCCGCCCCAGAGCAGAGAGAGAGAGAGAGAGAGAGAGAGAGAGAGAGAGAGAGAGAGCACAACACACCAATTCATTCCACAAGCTCAACATGACCCTCTCAAAAACACAACACCTAGTCAATGCCTCTCTCTCTCCCCCTCTCTCTCTCGATCACACACGCGCACACACACACACACACGCACGCACACCACACACACGCACACACTATGCCAAACATAGCTTTCAGGAGCACAAGTTGGCACTAGAAACTCACTATTTTTGTGCCCACACACTCACACACACACACACACAGACACACAGAGACAGATGGAGAGTTGGGTACAAGCTCATCTGAAGGCGGATGGATGAACACACACGCACGCACGTGCACACACATATACACACACACACACAGATGACTGTGGGAAAAATAACAGGCTCCATCTAAATTTACTTAGGATCAGGAGGATGTCAGGATATGATGTCATCATAACAACCTAACATCACAGGAAATACCCCACACGCACACACACGCGCACGCGCACGCGCACACACACACACACACACACACACACACACACACACACACACACACACACACACACACGGGGCGGATCTAGGCATGGGGGGGCAATACCCCTAAATGCCCTGACTGCCCCACCAAACATGATGGCATGCAAAACAATCCAAGATAGTTCAATTTAAAGTGCTCATATTTAAAAGGATTTGAAACACTACTACTGCTACCAACTAACTACAGCTGTGTCACCACTAAACCAACAGCATTTCATCATTGAAAAACAGAAAACTCTCTGAGTCAGACCTTTAGCTTTATGCATGCTGCGTGTCTGTTGCAGCTTCAACAACAACTGATGTTATTATTGATGCTTTACTTGACTAAGCCACCCCCATACCATTTTCTCCTGCCCCCCCCCCCCCCAATTTGAAAATGTTACATCCGCCCCTGACAACCAACACCAACAACAGATCGTTGTAATAACTCAGTACAGAACAACCTCATAGAGACAGTCTTTCTAATCTACGCTGTAGGGCGACCAATCCATTCCTTCTCCTCCTTGGTACTTCTAAACACTTTTTTAAAACACCCTTCATATGTGGTGACCTGTCCGGAGTCCCTCAGGGCTCAATACCAGTGCCTTCTCTGTCATCATGGCCCTCTGGGGGGAAGCTCTGGCTGAGAATTATCACAGCTCTGACAGCAAAACTCATGACAAAGTCACAGCAATCTGACATTTTTGGCCACAATAGGCTTTCAGTGGTGAAATAAGAGGGACTTGAACTTCTACCCATTTTCAAAATTTTCCTGAGAGGATACAAATGTGAACCAAATGGACCCTAGCGGGTCCATTTGTTGTTGAAAATGGGTGGAGTTCCCCTTTAAGCATACAACGGCTACGTCGCCCGCTATGACAACATGATCAGTGTCGAGGATAGGATCAAGTCAATCAGTGTTCGATTAGCCTGGCCTAACCCGAAGTGATTTTGGCATAGGGGGGGCGGGGTGCCGTGGGATCCACACGGCAGATCGAGCTGATCTGATTTGATCTCACCAACGTGTCGTCATCCCCGGCCCCTCCCGCGCCCGTCCACTGCTGTTCTACGTCACATCATTTAGAGCTACGCCCACCCCGGAAGGTTGACTTCCCCCTCAAGGCCACTGTGGGTAACAAGTTAGTCCAGGCTTTCCGTTTTCGCGGAACGCGAACGAAAATGAAAGCCTGGGTGTCGAGGCTAGTGTTCGATAGCTAAACCTGCTTGCCGTCGCAACCGTTCCTACTACAGCAGAGTAGCGGAGTTGTTAGACAGGCTGTCTAGTTTAGTAGTGATCAGAATGTTCCAGCGGAGCTTCACCTCCCAGTCCTGGTCTGGTCTGGGCCTGTCTATGTGTCAAAGTGTCCATGAGCAAGACACCGATGACCCTGGACACTTCTACCCCAGTGAACTGTCATCCATCTCTCTCCTTCCAGACGCGTCCTCACTCACTGTACAGCTAAACTTCTTCTCGTTTAAAGAGCCTTCACAGCTCTTTCTTTTTTAACTATATAAGTCCTACCCATTTTGGAAGTGCAAAAATTATGTCCATGCAACTATGCAGAATAGAAGAATCAGGGGGTGACACTAAGGGCTCCATTTTCACACATCCTAACTCCCTTATCCCTAACTTATTTGCCTTTTTTTTTACTATTAAAAAAAAAAATTGCAATAGTTTAAAGAGTCAATCTATTGGCACATTGTGAGCTTGATAGACTGGCCATTTTAACTACTGAAAATGTTTGTTTTTTTTTGCTTAAAAAGGCAAAGAAGTTAAGGGATAAGGGGTTTAGCGAAGAAAAGGGGGTTAGTGACAAAAAAATCTAGGCCTAAAGGTTTCTCAAAGACACGTCCATTATAAAATGAAAGATAAAAATGTGCTCTTGTACAACAAATAGATGTTAAATCTATTTGATAACAGCGCGGTGACATTGCAATGACTGCAACAACTGCAATACCCAATAATAATAATATGAAGATAGAATTAACAACATGAAATCAAACTCCACTTGCTGCCGCAGTGTTTTTTTTTATAGTGTCATGTTTTGTCAACCGCTGAAGCGTTCATCATCAGCATCACATCATCGTATCATAATTCACATCCCATTCAGAGCCTGTTATTCAGCCGACATGTTGTAATGTGATTCACTCACCCTATAGATAGTGCAGCGCTGACGCTGTGATGACTATATCATCTCTGTTAGGCAAAAAACCTCTTATAATATTATTCCCCCAACTGTTCAGCATCCAAATTCCAAAAACACAAGCGAAGGTAGCAGATTTACAAGCTCAAACCCAGACACTTTCCCAGCTTGTTGTTTTTGCTGCTACTTTCGGTGCGTTTTGTGTGGGACGTTATTTACAACAGTGGTTTTACATCCTTTTTGATACCAGGGCCCACAGGGCCATTTATTCAGCATTTGAGCCACGGACCACCATTTGATGACATTTTAGCCTCACACAGACCCCCAAAACTAAAGATTTCTTTTACTTTTGTCCACTAATTCCAGGCTGGATTTGGGAAACAAAACAGTCAAACGTACAGATCTTAAATGACCATTAATTCTGTGTGCCTGCCAGTATGGCAGAAACACACAGTTTGAGATTCGTCAACTTAATCCATAATCATCTATCTATCCGAAATTTGACCGCTATGGCCGGCCGCACGGTTTGCACAATCCCCGCAATATATACATCGAAAACGTGCGGCTCGGCCGGGAAAGATGTGCTTGTGCTTTTCTTTCCGATACGCGTTACCGTGCCAACGTAACTCGCAATAAACGACGCAAAAAATCCCCATTCGAAATGAATGGGGGCACACCGAAAACATCAGAAAAGAAGCGCTTATTTGGAGCCACATTACTCTGGCACACTGTGGCGTAGAAACACGATTTTAACTTTAAACAGCAAACGCGGCTCTCGACTTCGTCACGGTTCAGGCGGTATTCGAATTTGTTGCACGGTTGTCCGCTTTTGCAGTTCAAAGTGTGCATGGTTCGAGAATTTAGCGGAGCTTAGAGGCTCGCACGACCAGTGAGCGATGTGAAACAGAGTGCGAGATGCAGTGTCTCGAGGTTCGGGTCATGACCGAACAAATCGTCCTCACGGCCAATTATTCGCTTTACATGCGTGGTTTTCGGACATTTTGTAGAAAAAATTCTCGCCTTTCACCCAATGTGACCACCAAAGCCCAGTCAGGTACAGAACCGGTGCTACGGGCTCAGAGCGAGATGAGATGACGTAACCTCCCGTCTCCATATTAAATACATTGTAATGTGCTGCATTTTGGCGTTTGACGTTTCTTTTCAAACGCAAAATTCTTAAATCGCTCTCACGACCACGTCTTTTAGCGTACCGATACCACGATCGCACACAACATAGCTTGCGAAGTCGTAACGCCCACATCGAAAAAAGTAAACGCTTACGAGTTTTAATTTTCGCGTGAGAGGCCTTTGTTCCAAGAGAGTGCTATCCATTGACTCCCTGTTTAAACTAATGGACAATAGTATCTGTACTGATGTACTGAACACAGGGTGTAACAGATTAGGCTCTAATTAGATGGCTGCCACTAGCCACACGCGCGCAGGAGACGCACACACATGCTCTCCTCTCCAGTCTATGCTTTGCTGCATAGTGTACTTGCTCATGGAGTTCTCCATGGGGTTAGACATCCCAAATATGGAGTGTGTGACGCACACACACGCGCGCCGCACACACAACACACACCACACACACACACACACACACACACGTGCGCGCACGCACGCATACGCATGCACTTTCCTGCCATAACTCCTCAATGCTATGTCATAGAGACATATGGCTGGCATCATTGGACTCGGGTAATGAGTCCCTGGCGTTGATTGTGTAACTTAGCCCCGCCCCTATTCTGATTGGCTGATACTATTTCCTGCCATAACTACACAATGCTATGTCATAGAGACATATGGGTGGTGGCATCATTGGACTCGGGGTAATGAGTCCCTGACGTTGATTGGTGTATCTTAGCCCCGCCCCCTATTCCTGATTGGTCGATACTATTTAGGGTTTGCTACTACGTTAGCATAGCATGTTAGCATGCCAACTCCCGCGAAAGTTTGCACACACTTGGCGAGTGGCAGGCACACAGTAAAATTTCTTAGAATTTTTGTTTCTAGTCTTCATCTACATTTTCTAGTTGTGTAGACTTGGGGCTAATTCACATGATGATATTTTAACTCTTTGATAGCGTAAACATGAATGTTTACGCTCTCAAAGACTTACATCTGGTTAACCAACTTTCCATCATTTAGCCTGGGGACCACCTGGAACTCTCTCAAGGACCACTGGTGGTCCCCAGATCACTGGTTGAAAACCACTGGTTTACGATACAAAACACAAAAACATCAAACTTGGAGATAAGAGGATTCTGTAGGCTATATGTGTGGGCCAAACTCACAGTGTGTGCGTCTACTCTAGGATGATTTATTATCCATCATACTGCGACGCCACAAATAACCAACATACAAGGCATTTCATCCAGCGCGCATTGTGTTCACGTGCAGAGCGGCTCTCAGCGGGGCGACACATCCTCGTAATAATGATAATGGATTGCGTGTTTATAGTGCTTTTCTATGCGCCGTGTGCAGTGCAGTGCCTACTCTACCCACAGAGCTTCAACAATGCTCCATTCATTGAGAGGTGAAGTTTCACTTCCCACAATAGCCAATCTAAGACTGGTCCAACGCGCAACTTACGATGTCAGTGATGAATGGCTCTGTGCTTGCGGCTGTCCGACCCTCTCCTCCAACTGCAAAATGCAGCTTTTGGCATCGTGTTAACAACGTGGACGAGAGCTACGCTGTAGAGGAGCGTCACCATGGAAACCAGTGACGCCAGTGGAACAGGTGGAGCCCCATTGGCTCTTCGGCTCCACGTCTGATTTCTTATTCTTTGACCGCCAGTCGTGTTCTTACCGTGGGGCAACGCACGCCAATCACGCAGTTGGCGCAAAACACAACAAAATGTAGATTTCATTCTTTAATCCATCTATTAATCCGAGCGCATCTTCTGACAATCATCCCGTTGCTGACTTTCATTTGGGACAGAATGGGCGCGGCCATTTTGATTTTTTTGTCCCATTCACACCCATTCAATCCAATGCATTCAAAAGCCCTTCCTGTGAATCTCCTCTAGTTGTTGTTAGCGCACGGGTAAATCAACTAGGGCTAGACGTCACTTCCTGGCTTTTGTCATGGAACTTTTTGCTCAGATGGTGAGAGGACAGGTTAGTCAAGACACCAGAAACACCATGACCTTATCACACATCCTGTTTAGGAGATCTGGCGCTTCAAAATAAGTTTTGTTTTTTTACTGAATGCACTGGCTTGAGCCGTGGCATATAGCAGAAAACGACGAACATGATGATGGTGCGCTATGAGTTAAAAGGGACATGACATGCCCCTATGTTGGGCTTCTGTGGCGACTGCGACGGAGCATGTTCACCTCGTGCCTTGCCCAAGGACACTTATGGAGGAGGAGCTTCAGGGGTTGTGGACTTGAGCGACTGCTTCTACTGCTTCTGCCTAGAACCAGCAATGCACATCAGTTATCCTAACGTTCCCAAAAAATTCCACCTCGGTCGAGCTCTAGAGCCCAGCCACGGATCACTGGACGACCCGCTCTACCAACCCTGAGCCACGGCCAGCCGCCTGCATCATCACAGCCCAGCAGAAAGAATATAAAACAGGCTCTACGAATAACCAATAAGCCCTGGACCCCTCCTCCTCCTCCCCTGGGGAAGGGGAGGAGGGGGGTCCAGATCTGTCAGGTTTGGGCCTGCGAGAAGCAGCAGCAGCTTTGTGATGATGATGCTCCTCTCTGCTGCCAAGTGCCAGCGTCACACACACACACACACCACACACAGCGCTGTCACACACACCTGCGCCCATGCTCAACACTTCTGTGTGTGTGTGTGTGTGTGTGTGTGTGTGTGTGTGTGTGTGTGTGTGTGTGTGTGTGTGTGTGTGTGTGTGTGTGTGTGTGTGTCAGGGGCGGATGTAAAATTTCCCAAATTGGGGGGAGGGGTAAGAGGAAAATGGTACGGGTGCGGCTTCGGTGCGACTTCATTGATGAAGCCGCACCCCACTACTACATTTTTAGTTACAGGACTTTTATTAGTCAAGTAAAGCATCAATAATGACATCGGTTGTTGTTGAAGTTGCAACAGACACGCAGCATGCATAAAGCTAAAGGTCTGACTCAGAGAGTTTTCTGTTTTCAATGATGAAATGCTGTTGGTTTAGTGGTGACACAGCTGTAGTTAGTTAGTAGCAGTAATAGTAGTGTTTCAGATCATTTTAAATGTAAGCACTTCAATGTGAAATGTGGGTTTGTTTGCATGATGACATCGTGTTTGGTGGGGCACTGGTCAGCCCCCCCCCCCCCCCCCCCCCCCCCCCATGCCCATGCCTAGATCCGCCCCTGGTGTATGTGTGTGCGTGTGTGCGTGTGTGTGTGTCAGTGTGTCACGGCCACCTGTCTCTCTGTGATCCTTAGCAGAGTTTAAAGACAGATTAGCTCAGAGGAGTGAGTGGTAGAGATCACAGACCCACTGACCCAGTAATCACCTGCCACCAGCCCTGGACCTTATCCTAGGTCTGCAAGACGTTCACTTAATGCTGTCTGCAGGTCCATGTACGTCACAATCACAATACTGATGGATTGTTCATTTCAGCTCATTACTAGCATTAAAATGTATTTTGTCGTTGATGTATTTGGATTTGCAGGTAGTTCATAAGGTGAACATTACTACAACCAAATTAATTTGAAATTAAATAAGCAGCGTACTGTTTATTTAAGATTCCAATTCAAATATAGCAAAATAGCATTCATGGTTTCAAATCACATATTGCAAAAGTAGTTCATCTAAGAGCACAGAATGCATCACAACTGCAGCATGTTTTGTGCTTAACCCGTTTAGGCCTGGCCTAAGATTTCTGAAAAACTTCAGATTTAATGTTTGGTGAGTGTGGTGACCATATAAGGAGTTTCTGTCTCTGTCTCCCAGTGAACCGCAATGGTAAAAAAAATACCTATCGTTTCAGTTTGGGTTTTGGGTGAAAAAGCCTTTATCCTCCTAATCAGGGTTGCCCTGGCGTGACGGTTGCGTCACGCCATTAAAAGTATTGTCATCAGTATTATCTCCTGGAGGTATCAAAAATATTTGCTCTCTTTTTTTTTTTTTTTTTTTAATTTTATCCCACGATTTTGCAACCCATTTTTTCACCCAGTGCCAATTCCTAATGTGATCCTGGGCTCTACACACCCTCCGCCAACCTGGGGAGGCAGCAGACTGGGCTCATGCTTCCTTCAAGGCATGAGGAGTCGCGCCACCTTCTTTTCACCTGACAGGGGGGAGTTTCCCTGGTTGGACGTAGCGCGTGGAAGGAACACGTTATTCCAACCAGTTCCAGTCCCCTTCATCAGGCGCCCGGCTGGCCAGGGGGAGGCAGTTTAGAGTCCAGGATTACTGCATGTTTTTGTGAGGGTATCTACCCTAGGGGACACGGGGAGAACATGCAAACTCCACACAGAAAGGCCCTTTCGTCAACCCCGCCTCGGGTATGGGTACTGATGACGCGGAGGAGGGGACACGCCGCCAGCACCCACAGCAGCGCCCCTAGCGGGAATCGAACCCAGGACCTTCTAGCTGTGAGGCGACAGCACTAACCACTGTGCCACCATGCCCCTAAAATTATTTGCTCTCTGGTCGCTCTCTCGGCCTCTTGGAGACAACGGACCTCTTAAAAAAATGCGATCGCACTTCTCCCGAGGAAGCCGGTCCATTTGACACATGGATCGGGGTGCATGCGCCAAAAACTGTGGGAGGAGCAGAGTGCCAAACTTTGGGCGGAATGATAAAAAAAGTGCCTACACATCAATAGTCTGGTTGCCTCAGCAACCACACTAAAACAGCCAAGTGTTTAGGCCGGGTTTACAATTCACACATACAGCAAAAAATAGCCCCCAATCCACAACACAAGCTTAAAGATCAGCTATTTTACAGTCATTTGCAATCTGTGAGTGAAGTGTCTGTCTGTGGAATTATAGAGGCGCTCTTCCTTCAAAACTGCCCATCACTGCTCCGCTAGGACATTAAATCCACAGACTGGTTGTTAGAGGGTTTCAACAACTATAGGATGCCCAGAGAAAAATGTAAGAAAGGGAGGTAACAAGAAGAAGGAGACTGGCAGAGTAGTGGTGCTGACTGCTGAGTCTCTGCTATATTTGGATTTCCACCACATATGGCGGAGACAGTGCTACTTATAGAGACCTCACCCACACATATATATACATACTGTGATTTTGTGAATGCAAACCCTACCCATACACTACAGTGGTTTTCAAACAGTGGTCCGGGGACCACCAGTGGTCCTTGAGAGGTTCCAGGTGGTTCCCACACTGCAAAAATGCAGTCTAAATAAATAAGAAAAATATATATACACAGTATATTTGAGTGTAATAGTACTAGAAACAAGCAAAATAATCTGTCCGTGGGGTAAGTGAATTGTACTCGGTAAGAATTCTTGTAAATAGAAATATGTTCTAAAAACAAGGTTGATAATCTTATACAACTTGCTGTTGGTTAGCATATCCTTCTTAAAACAAGAGCAATCATGCTTAAAGTCTAGATTTAAGATCACAAGACTTGCTTAGTTCAGAGTTTTTTGCACTTTTGTGCAGCTAAGTTAACCAGATGTAACTCTCGAGAGCGTAAAAATGAAAGCAAATGGACCCTTACGGGTCCATTTGGTTCCATGTTTATGCTCTCAAGAGTTAAAATATTCATCATCTGAATTAGCACGAATCAATTAAAAAGTCTACACAATGTGAAAGAATAGTCATTTTGATTTACTATAGTTTGCCTGTTTTGTTTGTGAAAAGCCTGGATTCGTGGGCCAAACATGTAGTTTTTTGTCTGTGGCGTGAAAACGACATCAAATAGTGGTCCTGCATGGCTCAAATGCTGACTGAATAGTGGTCCCTCCCTGGTATCAAAAAGGTTGAAAAACACTGCCGTACACTACAATATATGCGTGTCCTTGTGTGCTCTGCTTTATATATTATGTGGACATGAATAAATTGTTAAAATGTGATCTTTAACTGGTTGCCTAATATCCTGAGGGGTGAGGAGGGGTGTGGGGGTGTGTGTTAGTTCCAAAAATAGCAGATCATCTCCACCACCAGCTCCTCACAATGTGACTCTCTGGAGACTCGGTTGTGGTGTGGAGTGGGGTGGTGGTGGTGTTGGTGGTGTTGGTGTGGACGGGAGAGAGAAGAAAAAAGAAAGAGAGAGAAAAACGATCCAGCGAGAACGTTCCGTTTCACTTTACTGGCACTGCTTGGAATTGGAAATCATCTGCCGCCAATTACAGGAAAGAGCCGACCACAGAAACAGCATCGCATGCAGGAGGACACTGGGCGACATTGTTGTCATGTGTGTGAAATCAGCAGCTTTTCAATGTAAACGGGTTCCGGACCCGGGCTGGGACCCGGTCCGACAGGGGATCTTTTAGGATGGGTAGTACCATGAAGGGGTGTTTTGTGAGTCCTACTTCAACAACGTTTAGATCAGTGGTTTTCAACCATTTTGATCCCAGGGCCCACTATTTTATTCAGCATTTGAGGACATTTTAGTCCCACAGACCCGAAAAACTAAAGATTTCTTTCGCTTTTGTCCACCATTCCGGGCTGGATTTGGGGAAACGAAACAGTCAAACATACAGATCAAAAATGACCATTAATCTTCTACATTCTCTAGTTGTGTAGACTTGGGCTAATTCACATGATGAATATTTTAACTCTTGAGAGTGTAAACATGAAACCAAATGGACCCGCAAGGGTCCATTTGGTTTCATGTTTACGCTCTCAAAGAGTTACATCTGGTTAACCAACTTTCCATCATTTAGCCTGGGGACCACGTGGAACTCTCTCAAGGACCACTGGTGGTCCCCGGACCACTGGTTGAAAAACACTGCTTTAGAGTACAGTCCTGCATCCCAGCCAGGAGGAGGACCCCCGTAGGACGGTGACACAGATGATTGTGTCCTTTCTCAATTTACTTGGGTCTCTAAAGGATGCAGGAAGCAGGCTATTTGCATCTGTGGGTTATTATTAAACACCCACAGTGACACGCTATTATAGTGACTATACATATATACTGTATATACTGTACATACCGCCTCCACTGTCCTAAACTAAACACCGGACACACACACTGGACACGGACACCGGATATATGTGTTAAACACAGACACCACCCAGTGTGGAGACAGAATAGCCAGCCATGTCCTCTCTGTCCCAGCCGCATGTATATATTTACAATAAAGGTGACGAAGAAGGCTGTAGCCTGCTCTCAGATCTCAACCTAGCCCTGTTCTGATTCAAGAGGAAGAGAGAAAGACGACTTTACACAAACTTGTGTTGGAATAATATGGGAGAGCATGTTGCTCTGACTTGCTTGTTCGCCCGGGCCATTGAGCGTTACGAGACTACACTCCCATACACACACACAGATACAACACCTTGGTGTCGAAACGTTTTAACATTTCGATGGTGGTGTGTTGCTTCCGAGGGAATGTACTGTATATTTTAGCCTGGCCAAATTTCTAAGTCCTGCTGAAAACCTCACGTGTGGGAAAAACTGCTTCAACAAGAGCAGACAGGATCATCAGGATTCGAATTCCACAGTATCGAAAGCGCAGGGAAGATCTACAAGCTCGTTTCGAGGCTGTTGTGTTGCGTTAAATGAACATGGTGTTAATTCACGAACAAACACGGAGATAAGAGGTTTTTACTTCCTGCCCCGGACAGCACCGGTCTGGGCAGCGCTATAAATAGACTATACACAATTTAGACTTGGAATGATTGCAAACTTCTCCTGGATTCCTGAGCTATATAAAAGACACACACCTATCCATCTACACAGGCCTAGAACAAGAGTGTGAGTGTCTGTGTCTGCATGTGTATAAAACCCCCAGAAAACGAGTGTAGCCTACTCCTCCATGCATCTTCTGTGTCTATTTCTGTGCCGTGTTCCCTCAATGACTCAGACAGTCAGCGAGTTGAATTGACAGTCAGTGTGAGGGGGATGTGCCTGCCTGCTTGCCTGAACGGAAAAGGTGTGCACGATCTGGTGTGTGTGCGACGTGCGATGGTGTGAGGTGTGTTTGTGCGTGCGTTACGGGTGGGCGGGTGGGATGGGGAGGAGGTGGGATGAGGATGAGGAGGGGTGGGGGGTGTTCGCGCATCCCTAATCAGCTCCTTCTTGCGATTCCCTTCCGATGACATCATCCTATCCCATCTTCTCTCTCCTCTCCTCTCTCTCTCTCGCGCATCTCTCTCTGCATCGGATGGCGGGTCCTTCTCCTCCCGACTACTAACCCCACCCCTCTCTCTCTCTCTCCGCCTGCCACACACACACAAACCCAGTTAATGGGGAGATGCCCCCATCAGGGGGCGGGTGGCGGGGGGCTTGCCCTGCCTGCAACCCGAGGCTAGCCCCCCCAACCCCACACCCCATTATCTCTCCTCTCCTAGCTGGCCGAAGGAGCCAAACGCTGGACGAAGCCCCGCAGTAGTAGGTCAACCGGTCATCCGACAAATCCCCCGTCAACCCCCCGGAACCGACACTGGATGATGGAGACCCCCTTCCCTTCATCCACCCCCCCTCTCTCCACGCCCACTACCCTGGCTGGGGGGAGCATCAAACCCCTCTGTCCGGTCGCTTCCCTTCCCTGCCCGCCGCAGTGCCCCTGTCCATCCATCGCCCCGGGGCGGGTGGGTGGGTGGGTGGTTGGGGGCAGACACATAGCGGCAGGGGAGGGGTGGGGGGGGGAGGGGCTCCGGCACAAAGACCCCCGTCATCAAGCTCAATTAGAGATTACCCGCTAATTACAGGGAGACACACAGTCAGGCACGCACGCACACACAGTAACACACACACACGCCTCCCTCTAACTCTACTCCTCTCCTCTCCCTCCATTTCTACATAACAGGACGCACCACTGACTGCCCCCCAATAATAGCCCACAGAGCGGAGCGGAGGAGGAGACCCCCATAATAATAATAATAATAATATTAAAAACCGACACACACACAAAGACCAAGGGGGGTCGTGTATATAATATAGAGGAGGGGAGACTGTGGAAGCTGTGACTGTAAAGGGGAGGGGAAAGGAGGGCAGATGATATGAGTGAGGGGAGGAGAGGAGAGGGGGTCTAGGGGAGGTAGAGAGGGGGTCTAGGGGAGGAGGAGTGGGGGTCTAGGGGAGGAGAGGGGTTCTAGGGGAGGTAGAGAGGGGGTCTAGGGACTGGGAGTCAGACAGACAGCATTGATGTGTGTTCTCGAGACCACCGACCACATAGCAGCCAGTCAGCAGGCTGCTGCTGCTGCTGCTGCCTGTGCATGTGTGTCACACTCACACACACACACACACACACACACACACACACACACACACACACAACACACCACACACACACACACACACACACGCTATAAAAACGTATCATTAATGCCCCTGCTTTCCTCCCTCCACAATTCCCTCCTGTTATATTAAAGCAAACAATAGCAATAGGGGATAAAAGCCCCTCTCACACACAACACACACAAACAAACAAAGGGAAGGGACCACCGTCCGTCCTCCATATCATATCATATCGGAGTAGCAGAATGGGCTCCATCATGCATACATGCATGCATGCTGGTTCTTTCTCTGTGTGTCTTACCGTGGCGGTGTGAGCAGCGACCAGCGCCGCGAGCAGAGCCAGCAGCCCCGGCTGCCTCATGCTGCTGGTACCGGGGGAGGTCGTGGAGGTGGTGGAGGAGGTGGCTGGTCCTGGTCCCGCGGTACGGTAGGGTACGGTCCGGTCCGGTACGGTGCGGTACGGCGGAGCGGCTGGCTGGGGAGCTGTTAGCCGGTGGAGCAGCCTCAGTGTCTGGCTACTGTTTGGCTGCTGGCTGGCTGGCTGGGAGTCAGTCAGTCATCAGCACCGCCGCTCTGGAGGGAGTAGAGACCAAACAAAAGGAGCGCTCCTCTCCCTTTTTCCTTCTTTCAGTTATTATTGATGGTTGCTGCTTGGTAGAATCCACACAACTTACGGCTCCCGATATAAAGCACGACCA
Organism: Benthosema pterotum; assembly: GCA_039105355.1. Taxonomy (NCBI): domain Eukaryota; kingdom Metazoa; phylum Chordata; class Actinopteri; order Myctophiformes; family Myctophidae; genus Benthosema; species Benthosema pterotum. Next base: position 52,236,964 of record CM076970.1, on the reverse strand, counting down.
CGCGGCCACGGACCACACCATCCGTGGGGTATGTGTGTGTGTGTGTGTGGTAGTGGCTGGCTGCTGTGTAGAACAAGCAGAAGGAGGTGTTTGGTGCCTTAAAATCCCGTTTCTTCGCCCCGCGCTGCTGCCTGGCTGCACGCTGGCGGTAGGTAGGTATAGGCAGGTTCGGCAGGTCGCTCCTCGGCGGTCCGTGGGGTCGCTGCTGGTTCCGACTCACGGACGGACGGACGGTCAGTCACCTTATAACAAGCTCCGGATCCTCACGCTGGATCGATATATAGGAAGGAGATTCCTCCAGCAGAACCACCACCAGGCCTGATTCTCTTCTCTCTTCTCTCTGTATGTCGCTCTGGTTCTCTAACCCGAGTCCGACTTTCTGTTTGAGCTGGTAGATTTACTGGAGGGACTCTCTCTCTCTCTCTCTCTCTCTCTCTCTCTCTCTCTCTCTCTCTCTCTCTCTCTCTCTCTCTCTCTCTTCTCTCTCTCTCTCTCTCTCTCTCTCTCTCTCTCTCTCCTCCCCCAGTGTTGCCAAACTGCCAAAATCCAAAATGCACTAGTAGCAGTGGCACTTCCAAAATGCACTAGAATTCGCTAGTTGCTTGTCTGGAAGGGAAGCACTAGAGACGGGAGGAATCACACTATAGAGAATAAATGACTATTGATTTTATGCATTCTCTAGTTGTGTAGATTTGCATGGGCTAACACACAGCCACAGGATGGATATTTTAACTCTTGAGAGTTAAAATTGAGAGTCATTTTACGCTCTCAGGGAGTTACATATGGATAACCAAATATCCATCATTTAGCCTGGGGACCACTGTTTGAAAACCACTGTCATGGGAGGGGGAAAATGGTGAAAAATGTCGGTTTTTATCTTTGGCCGCCTGTCAACCAATTTCGCCCCAACTCACCAGTCAAAAGGGGAAAAAAGAGCTAAATATAGCGACAAAAGCACCAAGTTGGCAACACTGCCTCCCCCTCCGTTCAGAGCAGGATGTTCCTTATGGCAGCGCCGCTTTGCCTGGGAGAGTCTGGCTGTGTGTGTGTGTGTGTGTGTGTGTGTGTGTGTGTGTGTGTGTGTGTGTGTGTGTGTGTGTGTGTGTGTGTGTGTGTGTGTGTGTGTGTGTGTGTGTGTGTTGTGTGTGTGTGTGTGTGTGTGTGTGAGGGGTCTCTCTCCTCCAACCGACCGACCCATTAAGTCCCCAACTAGAGGCTATAGGATGCCCCCTGCAGCTCCGTCTAGGCATCAGCAAGCTGAAACCTTTCAATGATAATACCCCCCTCAGTAGGAAACAGTAGCTACTAAACACACACACACACACACACACACACACACACACACACACACACACACACACACACACACACACACACACACACACACACACACACACAGGACCGGATCTAGGCATCTAGTCTGGGCATTTCGGGGGGGCATTGCCCCCCTTAAATGGTGGGGCCCAGACTGCCCCACCAAACATGATGGCATGCAAACCAACACCATTTCAAACCAACAACATTTCATCATTGAAAACAGAAAACTCTCTGAGTCAGACCTTTAGCTTCATGCATGTCTGTTGCAACTTCAACAAGAACTGATGTTATTATTGATGCTTTACTTGACTAATAAAAGTCCTGTAACTGAAAACGGTATGGGTGCGACTTCAGGCGATGAAGCCGCCTCCATACTATTTTCTCCTGCCGCCCCCCCAATTGGGAAATGTTACATCCGGGCAGGCACACACACACACACAACACACACACACACACACACACACACACACACACACACACACACACACACACACACACACACACACACACACACAGAAAAGAACAGAGGCGGAAAGCGGAAACCAACAGAAAGAATTCAAAGATTCAAAGAAAGAAAAGAGAAAATGATTTGCTTTGGCCAAAGTAAAAGAAAAAAACTCATTTAATGCAGCCAATAAAGCGTTTTGAAATGCACACACACACACACACACACACACACACACACACACACACACACACACACACACACACACACACACACACACACACACACACACACACACACACACACAGAAAGGAGAGGAAGGGAGAGGGCCTTTTGCTTTGGAAATGTAAATGCCAACCAGGGTATGTTTGTTTTCCCATGCCAATAAAGCTCCTTTGAATTGAGGTGAATTGAAAGAGGAGAAGCACCTGGGGCTGGGGAGGTGGTGGTGGTGGGGGGGTGCATTAGGGAACAAGGTGGGTGGAGGTGGAGGTGGGTAGGGGTTGGGGATAAAGGTAGGCTAACTAAACCCCATGCGGGTCACATTCCGTTTCATCAGGGGCGGATGTAAAATTTCCCAATTGGGGGGGCAGGATAAAATGGTATGGGGGCGACAATCTCACCCATACCATTTTCAGTTACATGACTTTTATTAGTCAATAATAACATCAGTTGTTGTTGAAGTTGCAACAGACACGCTGCATGCATAAAGCTAAAGGTCTGACTCAGAGAGTTTTCTGTTTTCAATGATGAAATGCTGTTGGTTTAGTGGTGACACAGCTGTAGTTAATTAATATCTTGGGTTGTTTTGCATGCCATCATGTTTGGTGGGACAGACTGGGCATTTAGGGGGGCATTTCCCATCCCCTGCCCATGTCTAGATCCGCCCCTGCGTTCCCATCCACTCTCCATGGGGCAGCCATTCATCTGTCTGTAACACACACACGCACACGCACACGCACGCACGCGCGCGCACACACACACACATACACACACACACACACACACACACACACACACACACACACACACACACACACACACACACACACACATAGTATGTCCACTTAATGCAACCTATAGCTTGTTTTCCTGTAAAGTTACTTGTAAATATTGGTAGTTGCATTTGTTTTTACTAGTGTACGGTCACCTCTTATTTGGGCTTGTTTCCTGAAGTGATTCTCTCACAGTTCCGTGCCAAGGACCCCCCCTCCCCTCCCTACAGATGAATGCATTTTTCCAAGGACCTTATACAACATTCCAAACATATTTTACAGTTTGCAATTTAGGCGTTTGGCAGACACTCTTAATCCAGAGTGACTTACATTATTAAGCATCAACAAAAGAAACAGGGATCACACATACCACATGTGGGAGGTTTAAATATTAAAAATGAATATTCCACATAATTCACTTTTTCCATTCTCTTTGTTTTGTTGAAAATAGCAGATCAACAAGCTCACAACGCCACGTTGTGAGCTTGTTGATCTGCTATTTTCAATAACATAATACTGTAGTAGCCTGGCTTATTTTGTGCTTATTTTCAGAAACTTAGTCGCTTATTTTTGACTGAACTCTAGGTAATCAGTACAGGGTACAATCATACATAAATGTGATCTGTAGAAACAGAAATATGGATCACCAGAAAAAAAAAATCCTTGTTCTTGTTCCCACTCAGGTTCTGGGTATTCAATTCATCAGTGGTTTTCAATCTTTTTCATACCAGGGCGAACAATTTATTCAGCATTTTAGCCATGGACCACCTATGATGTTGAGTTTAATCTCGCTGACCCAAAAGCAAGGATTTTCAAGGTCTTGCCCACAATTTAGGAGAGATAAACTGGCAAAATGATGGTTAAGATGTAATTGTGCAGGTTCGTGAAAATGAAGTCATGCAGATGTTTAAATATAATTTCCATTTGGTCCATTTGGTTTCATTTTAACACTCTCAAGAGTTAAGGATCTATAAGGGTCCATTTGCTTACCAACTGTGCCATAATTTAGCCTGGGGACCACCTGGAATCCTCTCGAGGACCACTTGATTGGTTGGTCCAGGTGGTCCCTGGACCAACCCCTCCAATTCGTAATCATGAAATGACATAAATGGACAACAAAAACAAAAACATTTAAATCCTCATATGGCGAAATTTAACAAAAATATACTGTGTCAACATCTGGCAGCACACTGTTCACCACAGTGCACCCCCACCCCTCCAAGGAGGAATGTTTGTTTTGGTTTCCTTCTCAGGTGGAGGATGGAGGTTTCCGGAACACTTCCCCCCACTCCCACTCCCACTCCCATCCAGGCCTCAGACAGGACAGCCACAGGCTTACCGGCAGGGGCGGATCCAGGCATGGGCATTTAGGGGGGCAATACCCCACCTAAATTCCCAGACTGCCCCACCAAACACGATGGCATGGCATGCAAAACACCCCAAGATATTTCAAATTAAAGTGCCTATATTTAAAATGATTTGAAGCGCTTCTACTGCTACTAACTAACTACAGCTGTGTCACCACTAAACCAACAGCAATTCATCATTGAAAACAGAAAACTCTCTGAGTCAGACCTTTAGCTTTATGCATGCTGCGTGTCTGTTGCAACTTCAACAACAGCTGATGTTATTGTTGATGCTTACACTTGCCCAATAAAAAGTCCTGTAACTGAAAATGGTATGGGTGCGGCTTTATCGGCCGTGGCGCGAAGCAACACGGCCGATGAAGCCACCCCATACCATTTTCTCCTCCCCCTCCCCCCAATTAGGAAATGTTACATCCGCCCCTGCTTACCGGCCCGGCATGCCTCCACAACAACGGACCAAAAAGCCAACAGACCCCATCATTACACCCGCCAACTCATTTTTCACAACATAAACAGCATTTTTTCCCCCAGTGATGCTGCTCCTGCTGCTGCCCGCCTGCCCCCAAAACAGAGGTTATTATGGGATATGTGAGGACATCTCATAGTCCCTAGGGAGGGAGGAGAGACTGCCACCACTTTGTCCTTAACCTGCTTTCAACCTGGCCTGGTGAACACACCACAACAACAACTGACTTTAATGCTATAGTACAGTGTTTTTGCTTCTATCAACAACCATTATTCATTGGGCATTTGGACCTGTATACCTCACCTCACCTCATATAGTAGGCTGTATGTTGTAGGTTTTTTTTGTTGTAGCTTTATATAGTTTTAGTATACAGTATATAGTAGTGTATAGTTTCTTGTAGTTTCTAGTTATAGTATATATGTATATGTCCTGTCTAGTCCTGTCTAGCTGTCTTTAGCTTTCACACTACTGCCACTTTATCACACCTGGTTAGCTTAGCACCTTCACCTCAAGTTAGGTGTACAGTTAGCACTTTACTGGTCTGCTGCGCTATTGTTTGTCTCGTCTATATTTTGTCTTGACTATTGTCTTATTGCACTGTCTATTGTCTTGACTATTGTCTTATTGCACTGTCTTTGTCTTATTGCACTGTGGAAAATGGAAACGTTATTTCATCCCTGTATATGTCCTGACATACACTGGAGTGACAAATAAAAACCTTGAACCGTGAACCGTGAGCCTTGATTTGAGCCTATAGCACTTGCACCAGCACTGGTCCTAGCCTTGAGTTCCTACAGATGTATACAAAGGCTCAACTTAGGGCTGGTCTTCTAGCATTTCTGTGTAGACTTAGAGCAGTGGCTTTCAACCTTTTTTTTTAATCCCAGGCAGGGCCCACTATTTATTCAGCTTTTCAGCCACGGAGGACCATCATTTGAGGACATTTTTGCCCCCAGAGACCCCAAAACTAAAGATTTCTTTTGCTTGTTTTGTCCACAATGCCAGGCCGGATTTGGAAAACAATACAGCCAAACACATCAAACACATTGCAGACGTAGAGATCAAAATTACCATTAATCTTCTACATTCTCTAGTTGTGTAGATTTGGGCTAATTCAGATGATGAATATTTTAACTCTTGAGAGCGTAAAAATGAAACATTTTTACATTTTTACGCTCTCAAGAGTTACATCTGGTTAGTCAAATTTTCATCTGGCTAACCAACTTGGCTGCATAGCACCGGTGGTCCCGGACCATAAGGTTCAACTTATGCATCTTCTAGCATTTCTATGTAGACTTAGACTTATTTTTACTACTTATATTGGCCTCAGATTACTTGGTATGGGGTCTATTCCATGCCCTTCCCATCAAAGTGCATATTGAGCATATAGGCTAAGTGAGGGCAGAAAATAAATGAAATATAAAGGGAATTCCCGTGACTCGGGGGAGATACTGAACTTCCAGGTCATCAGGCTGAGGTTGTGAGACAACCTTCCTTCTGACCTCACACGGGGAATGTGCACGGGCCGGAGTATTTGCATGTACTGGTACTGAACCAGGATTTGAACCCTGGTCTCCTGTGTGGAAAGCCAACATCTTAACCACTAAGCCACAGGGAACTCCCAGGTTACATCATCTGAAGCAGTGTTGTTTTTCTGAGAATATCTTGATTTCCAGTCTTAATCTTTTCAATAAGACATATTTAGTCTTTTAGTCCCATTTAGTCTTCTGAAATTCATTTCTTTAGTCTAGTCTTAGTTGACGAAATGAAAAACGAAAATGAAAAAAACGAAAAAATGATTTAGTCTAGTCTTAGTCTTTTAGTTAAGTCTTAGTCTTGGTAGTTAAGTCTTACATACAAACACATTGTAGGTTTATATATGTTATACAGATTTATAGTTTTTAGTATGAAACATGACTCGTTTTTTGTATAAAATGACTGGAATAGTAATAAGTTCCTTTCCTGAAAAGGTTTGCAATAAACTGCTGATACTTTCACATACTTAAAAAGAAAGGAAAAAAAGAAGATAAAAATGTTTCTTATTTCCATTAGTCTTCGGTTATGATTTAGTCTTCGTAAAAACATTGAGCATAATTATTGAACATATAAATGAGGGTGTAACGCCCAGGATTCAAACCCGGGTCTCCCGCATGAAAGTCCAACATCTTAACCACTAGACCAAAGGGACATCCCCTTAGTCCAGGGGCAGATACTAGACTTTGGAGGCCATCACGACAGAGGCTGTAGCCACCTGCTACAAGGGCAGAAAATAAATGAAATATAAAGGGAATTCCCTGTGACTCGGGGAGATATTAGACTTCCAGGTCATCAGGCTGAGGTTGTGAGACAACCTTCCTTCTGACCTCACACGGGGTTTAACTTTGGACAGCAGTATTACTGAACCAGGATTTGAACCCTGGTCTCCCATGTGGAAAGCCAACATCTTAACCACTAAGCCACAGGGAACTCCCTGGTTACAGTCTATCAGGCAGAGGCTATGAGGAAGACACCTACCAATTCATTAAGTACACCTGGTGTTCACCTTAGCTCCACCCACCAGTTCATTAAGTACACCTGGTGTTCACCTTAGCTCCACCCACCAGTTCATTAAGTACACCTGGTGTTCACCTTAGCTCCACCCACCAGTTCATTAAGTACACCTGGTGTTCACCTTAGCTCCACCCACCAGTTCATTAAGCACACCTGGTGTTCACCTTAGCTCCACCACCAGTTCATTAAGTACACCTGGTGTTCACCTTAGCTCCACCCACCTGAACTTAAGCCCTGCCCATAGCTGTTATTGTATGACAATGTGGGAGGGGTTAGGGTCCTCATTAAGAAACCACAAATACACAGGGAAGATATATTTCACTACTCTAAGCACACCTGTGAGTTTATTAGAGTAATGTACTTAATGTACTTAATGAACTGGTAGGTGGAGCTAAGGTGAACTGGTAGGTGTCCTCCTCATAGCCTTTGCCTGATGGATTATAACCTGGGAGTTCCCTGTGGCTTAGTGGTTAAGATGTTGGCTTTCCACATGGGAGACTGGGGTTCGAACCCCAGTTTAATAATGGAAGTGCCATGACGCCCGAGGAGTGATCCCCGTGTGAGGTCAGAAGGAAGGTTGTCTCACAACCTCAGCCTGATGACCTGGAAGTTTAATATCTCCCCGAGTCACAGGGAATTCCCTTTAAATGTATTCCCGGCCAATACTTCTGCCCTCACTTATACCCTATTGGCCTGAATATAAGACCATGTTTTTTCCCCCAATGGTAACCCTAGAAAAATGAGTCATCTTATATTCGGGGGCTATACTATTTGACATTCAATGTTTTTTTTTTTCTGTAAATGAAATGTCTTGAAAAATGTGGGTCGTCTTATAACCGGGTCGTCTTATATTCGCGACAATACGGTATCTTTAATATGTACCAATTAGTTACTTACTTTGAAAGATGAGGGATTGGGGAATGAATATGCCACATAAAAAGTCAATGAACTTGGATGCCACATGACATATTGTCTAAAAACAGATACTAGCTACTATCTAGCACCTCTCATAAATCACTTCTGAGCACAACAACAAATACTGTATTGTTTGCTTATGGGCTCTGTTGAGTCTGGTCTATGCTATGAGGGCTCCTGAAGGGGTCTGCAGGGGGACCTGGGGGCCATGGAATAGACCCCCATGGCTGGGAGACTGGGGACCCTGAGATAAAACCAAAATCACACCACATGTGAGGTGAGGGGCGCTCTGTTCATACTGTTCATCATCTCTTGACCCACAATTTTACATACTGTATATATATCATTAGGGCTCTTGAAAGTGAGACCTGTCATACAATCCTCCTCCAAAATACTATCTGTATCTGTTTTGATTTCATATATAGTTTTTTATGAATTACAAAATTGACTGAATTCACTGAATGACTGAAGTGATTGTTTGGTTGATTTTACTATATATGTGGCAGACATTAGACATTAATTTCTCCTTTCATTGTTTCTACAGCCATAGATAGTCCTCATCACGTTCGTCATGATGTCTACGGCTGTTTGTATTTCAAGGATAGTTTTTGTCCAAAACTAATGTTTTTGTCCAAAACTAATGCTTGAAATGGATTCAGAACCATGAACAACTTCTAGTTTGACATGCCACATATGCTACATAAAGAATGATTACATTTTCAATTATTGTAGGGTGACCATATTCTCAAAGGAGAAAACCAGGACACCTTAGCGGGGGGGTTCACGAAATATTCAGATATCGAACAGGCGCTACTATCGCCTCGAACAGCTTTTTTGTGTTTTTCTGTGTCAATGTGGGATTTTAGGTCCCTTGCACCACCATTGCAGAGCGAGACATACGTGCCTGCTTTGCAAACAGTGCACAGTGCTTCACTTTTGTCTCGCCCCGGTCTGAATACAGGGAATTTTTTCTGTAACTCGTCTGTAAACGTGCACTTGCGCTTGGGCATGGTGGTGGAGACTGACAACCACGCTGTCTAGTGTCTACTAACTGATTGACGAAGGCTGCCTGCACTGACTCTGCTCAGGGTTGAGTCATCGTGCGCAGTGTCCTAGTGCCTGTGGATTTACTGGTCCGATGTAAGCAAAGACGTGTCGGAAAGGAACTGAATGACAGTAATTTTACAAAAACTGGGACATTTCCTCATTTTCTAAAAATAAACCAGGACACCCAGGACAGGACGTGAAATACGGACATGTCCTGGGAAATACGGACGTATGGTCAGCCTAAATTATTGCCTAATATGAGATGTTATGGGTAAATATTGTCTTGGCAAAAATAAAAAATGTATTATGTAAACCGTTTTTTTTTTTTCATGTTCTGTACTAGGGCTCATAGAACAGAAAAAACATGGTTTACAAAAATCTTCACGAAACGTTCACTAAACTAGATTCTGCTACATAACTACATATATACACTAAAATATTTGGAGAGTTAGTAAAGCATCCATGTGCTAAAGCTGTAAAGACAGTTAATCTGGTCATATACTGTAGCACTCACTGTTGCATTGTGGGAGTTGAAGTCATCTTCTGTAAGGATTTCACCTGTAAAACTAAACTTGACCAAACTTGACAAAGGCTTGTGCATTTTATAAGACTTACATCCTATAGTTGGGTGACATTATGTCCACAGTTCCATCAGGGGCGGATGTAACATGTCCCTCCCATTTGGGGGGGCAAGAGAACATGTTGGAGGGGCAGCTTCATCGCCGTGTCGCTTCGCACCACGGGCGATGAAGCCGCCCCCATACCATTTTCAGTTACAGGACTTTTATTAGTCAAGTAAAGCATCAATAATAACATCAGTTGTTGTTGTTGACGTTGCAACAGACACGCAGCATGCATAAAGCTAAAGGTCTGACTCAGAGAGTTTTCTGTTTTCAATGATGAAATGCTGTTGGTTTAGTGGTGACACAACTGTAGTTAGTAGCAGTAGTAGTGTTTCAAATCATTTTAAATATAAGCACTTTAATTTGAAATATCTTGGGTTGTTTTGCATGCTATCGTGTTTGGGGGGGCAGGCTGGGTATTTAGGGGGGCACTGCCCCTCCCCCATACCCATGCCTAGATCCGCCCCTGAGTTCCATGCTGAATTGATGATGGTACCATTAGATGAGATAACAGGAAAGGTGAATGGTGTAGATTTCTTATAAATGAAGGAATACAGATGTTTATCACTGGTGCAACATTTCATTTTACCATAATTAGAGATCTATAAGGGTCCATTTGGTTACTGTCATTTAGCTGGGGACAAACTGGATTCACTTTCCAAAGCCCACTGGTGTTCCGTATAAGCTGGGAGTTCCCTATGGCTTAGTGGTTAAGATGTTGGCTTTCCACATGGGAGACCAGGGTTCAAATCCTGGTTTAAACTTTCGAGGGTATGTTCCCCGTGTGAGGTTAGAAGGAAGGTTGTCTCACAACCTCAACCTGATGACCTGGAAGTCTAATATCTCCCCCGAGTCACAGGGAATTCCCTTTAAATGTCTTTCAGGCCAATACTTCTGCTAACTTCACTTTTCTGCCCTCACTTATATCTTTAATATGTACTTTGAAAGGGAGGATGTGGGGAATGAATATGCCACATAAAAAGTCAATGAACTTGGATGCCACATGACATATTGTCTAAAAACAGATACTAGCTACTATCTAGCACCTCTCATCAATCACTTCTGAGCACAACAACAAATACTGTATTGTTTGCTTATGGGCTCTGTTGAGTCTGGTCTATGCTATGAGGGCTCCTGAAGGGGTCTGCAGGGGGACCTGGGGGCCATGGAATAGACCCCCATGGCTGGGAGACTAGGGACCCTGAGATAAAACCACAATCACACCACATGTGAGGTGAGGGACGCTCTGTTCATACATCATCTCTGGTAAAGTTCAGGTGAGTGACTGACAGGTTTGGGGACAGGCAAGGCCACCGCCGGCCTTCAAATATATGAATTATATACATTACAAACATGGACCTATCATAGGTATACATATAGCTACTATAAACATAAACTGGAGAAGTATATATACAATACCTTCAATCAATGAACAATGTGTCAACATTTCTGGTCTATGCAGGCCAGGGCCTACTCCGAGGAGACCGCACTGCTCAATACATGGTGCACAGACAAACTGGAGCACACATTAAACTCACAGGACACAGGGCAGGGGCGGATCTAACATACCCCATTTGGGGGCGGCAAGAGAAGATGTTGGAGGGGCAAGAGAAAATGGTATGGGTGCGGCTTCGTCGCCCGTGTCGCTTCGCGCCACGGGCGACGAAGCTGCACCCATACCATTTTCAGTTACAGGACTTTTATTAGTCAAGTAAAGCATCAATCATAATATCAGTTGTTGTTGAAGTTGCAACAGACACGCAGCATGCATAAAGCTAAAGGTCTGACTCAGAGAGTTTTCTGTTTTCAATGATGAAATGCTGTTGGTTTAGTGGTGACACAGCTGTTGTTAGTTAGTCGCAGTAGTAGTGTTTCAAATCATTTTAAATATGCATGCATGCATGCCGCCGTGTTTGGTGGGGCAGTCTGAGCATTTAGGGGGGCATTGCCCCCCCCCCCCCCCCCATGCCCATGCCTAGATCCGCCCCTGACACAGGGCTGTGCAGGAGTTCTCAAAACAACCAGTAGTCATCAGACAAGCGGCTTACTTCGTCAATGGATGTTGGAGAGAACGTTGGTTGAGCTACAGTAGGCAGCAGAGCAGGAATGGATGTTGGAGAGAATGTTGGTTGAGGTCTCGGCAACAGATGCAGGAGCAGCACTGGTGTGGTTTTCTTGGCTTGGCTTCCAGGAAGTGTGCAGCTAGGCCCAGGGCCGGATTTAGCCAGCCCTACTAGGGTGGGCTGGAAGAATGGCAGGGTGGGCAACTCCAAGGTTTTTCATATGAAGCAGTGGTTTTCAATCTTTTTGACACCAGGGCCCACTATTTATTTGGTATTTCAGCCACGGAGGACCACCATTTTAGCCCCACAGACGCAAAACTAATTTATTTTGCTTTTGTCCACAATTCCAGGCTGGATTTGGGAAACAAAACAGTCAAACATACAGATCAAAATGGCCATTAATCTTTTACATTCTCTAGTTGTGTAGACTTGGGGCTAATTCACATGATGAATATTTTAACTCTTGAGAGTGTAAAAATGAAACCAAATGGACCCGCAAGGGTCCATTTGGTTTCATTTTTATGCTCTCAGTGAGTTACATCTGGTTAACCAACTTCCCACCATTTGGAACTCTCTCAACCACTGGTGGTCCCCGGACTACTGATGAAAACCAATGATATCACCTTTCATTGGATGGCTAGGATGCACATTTGGGTGGCCTCTGCCCACCCCTGACCCCCCTCTAGATCGGCCCTGGCTAGGCCACTTATATAGCCTTCCACACCTGTGCATGGCCACTCACTCATGAGGCTTGATTGGACTGGTTGGGCTGATGGTGTGGGAGTGACTCTCTCCGTGAACAGTTAGGAGCAGTGGCTCCTCAGAGCGTCTGCCTGATGGACTCTAATAGTCTAATATTTCTGTGGTTTAGTGGGAGTTCCCTGTGGCTTAGTGGTTAAGATGTTGGCTTTCCACATGGGAGACCAGGGTTCAAATCCTGGTTTAAACTTTCAGCAATAAAATCCCTGTGTGAGGTCTAAAGGAAGGTTGTCTCACAACCTCAACCTGATGACCTGGAAGTCTAATATCTCCCCCGAGTCACAGGGAATTCCCTTTAAATGTCTTTCAGACCAATACTTTAGTTGTTGTTGTTGTATAATAATGTGGGAGGGGTTAGGGTTATGATATTCAATTGGGCCTTTTGACTAAAAGAGCCTTTCAGATTTCAGGAAGAAAACCAAAAATACACAGGGAAGATATATTTCACTATTCTAAGCACACCTGTGAGTTTATTAGAGCAGGGGCGGATCTAGGCATGGGCATGGGGGGGGGATGCCCCTCTAAATACCCAGTTTGCCCCCCCAAACACGATGCCATGCAAAACAACCCAATATATTTCAAATTAAAGTGCTTTTGTTTAAAATGATGTGAAACACTACTACTGCTACTAACTAACTACAGCTGTGTCACCACTAAACCAACAGCATTTCATCATTGAAAACAGAAAACTCTCTGAGTCAGACCTTTAGCTTTATGCATGCTGCGTGTCTGTTGCAACTTCAACAACAACTGATGTTATTATTGATGCTTTACTTAATAATAATAATAATAATACATACGATTTATATAGCGCTTTTCAAGATACCCAAAGTCGCTTTACATAGAAAAATAAAATAAAAATAAAAACAAGTTTATTTAAGAAAAAGAATAAAAGAAAAGATTAAAAACGAGAGATCAGAGAAGAGGGAGCGGGTTAGGTAGGGAAGGCCAGTCTGAAGAGGTGGGTTTTGAGTGAGTTTTTAAAAATATCCAGGGTGGGGGCAGTTTTAATGTGGGCTGGGAGTGGGTTCCAGAGCGTAGGGGCTGCTACTGCAAAAGCCCTGTCCCCCCATGTTCTCTTGTTGGACTTGGGCGGAACGAGTTGGTTAGTAGTGCTTGATCTGAGGGAGCGGGAAGGGGCATGGCGATGGAGGAGTTCGGACAGGTAGGACGGGGCCAGGTTGTTGAGGGCTTTGTAGGTGATGGTGAGGATTTTAAAGTCAATTCTGTACTTGACTGGGAGCCAGTGAAGTTCGCGGAGGACAGGGGTGATGTGATCTCTGGACCGGGTTCGAGAAAGCAGGCGGGCAGCAGAGTTTTGTACATATTGCAGTTTTTTGAGAACTTTGGTGGTGGTGCCAAACAGGAGGCTATTGCAGTAGTCGAGTCTGGAAGTGATAAATGAGTGGATGAGTGTTTCAGCGGCAGTGTGGGAGAGCATGGGACGGAGGCGGGCTATATTGCGGAGGTGAAAGAAGGCGGTTTTGGTTATCTGGTTGACATGTGGCTGGAAGGAGAGGGTGGGGTCAAGGATGACACCAAGGTTGCGGACTTGGGGGTGGGGGTGACAGTGAAGCCATCAATTGTGAGGGAGAAGTCATGGGATGAGCGGGTGACGGAGTCTGGGCCAATGATGAGAATTTCTGACTTATTGCAGTTGAGTTTTAAAAAGTTTGCTTGCATCCAGGTTTTGATGTCTGTCAGACAGGAGGTGAGGGTGGAGTGGGTGATGGTGGTGATGGCTTTGGATGGGAGGTAGAGTTGCGTGTCATCGGCGTAGCAGTGAAAGCGGAGGCCATGACTTCGGAGTATCTGTCCAAGGGGGAGCATGTAGAGAATGAAGAGGAGGGGACCAAGCACTGAGCCTTGGGGGACGCCATGGGTGACTGTTGATGTATGAGAGTGGCAGTTGTTAATGGAAATAAATTGTTGTCTGTCTGTGAGATAGGATTGGAACCAGGAGAGTGCAGAGTCAGTAATTCCGAGGGTGGATTTGAGGCGTGAAATGAGTATGGAGTGGTGGATGGTATCGAAGGCGGCGCTGAGATCGAGGAGGATGAGGATGTTGAGTGAACCGGTGTCAGAGGAGAGAAGCAGGTCGTTGGTGACTCGGAGGAGGGCAGTCTCAGTGCTGTGTTTGGTGCGGAAACCGGATTGAAATTGTTCGAAGAGATTGTTTGTTTCCAGGTATGCGGTGATTTGTTTTGCGACGACTCGTTCCAGAATTTTAGACAGGAATGGGAGGTTGGAGATGGGCCGGTAGTTATTGGGGGATTCGGGGTCAAGGCCAGGTTTTTTTAGAACCGGTGTGATAGATGCAATTTTTAGTGAGGGGGGTACGAGACCAGTGGAGAGGGAGGCGTTTATTGTCTTGGTGATGAGGGGGGAGATGGAGGGAAGGCAGGCCTTGAGAAGGTAGGTGGGGAGGGGGTCCAGTGAGCAGGTTGAAGACTTCATGCCTGTTATGACGGACGACAGCTCGGATGATGAGATGGTAGTAAATGAGGGGAATGAGTGAGAAATGGGAATGGAAGGCTCAGGTACAGGTACAGGGGGGGAGGTGGCGAGCTTGTTGTGAATGCTGTTGATTTTGTCATGGAAAAAGGAGAGAAAGTTATTGCATTTATCAGTGTTGAAGGAGTGGGTGATGGAGTCAATGGGTTGGAGAAGTTTGTTTATTGTGGAGAAAAGTACTCTGGGGTTTCCGCTGCCAGACTGAATGATTCCAGAGTAGTAGGAGGTGCGTGTGGAGTTGATGGTATCCTTATAGAGCTGTAGGTGTTGCTGGTACATGTCGGAGTGTATGCTGAGTCCGGTCTTTTTGTAGAGCCTTTCCAACTGTCTGCCCTTGGACTTAAGGCTACTGAGTTCGTCCGTGTACCAAGGAGCCGTGTGAGTGAATGAGACAGATCTAGATTGCATGGGTGCATGCTGGTCCAGGGAGGAGGAGAGGGTGGTGTTGAATAGATTGACCAGTTCAGTAGGGGAGTCAGACTGAGTGAAGGAGGAGGCTGAGATGGCATCAGAAAGGGATTCAGAGAGGGAAGTGGTGTTAATGGATTTTAACTTCCGGAATTTTATGGTGCGTTTGAGCTTCAGGTGGGGGGCGGGGGTGTCAATGTGAAAAGATATGGCAAAATGATCAGAAATGGCTGCACCAAAATTGGTACTTGATATGTGGCTGATGGTGGATGTGGTGGAGCAGACAAGGTCAAGTGTATGGCCTTTGACATGAGTGGGGAAGTCGATATGTTGAGTGAAATTAAACAGTGTGAGGGTATCCATGAACTCAGAGGCAGCTGAGCAGGTGGATTTTTCCACGTGATAGTTGAAGTCACCAAGGAGTGTGACAGATGGGGATATGGAACACAGTTGTGTGATATAACCAGACAGATCAGACAGAAAGGAGGGGTTGGGCTTGGGGGGTCGATAAATGACTGCCATGATCAGTGGTTTGGGACCAGTGAGTTTGAAGGCGAGGGATTCAAATGAAGGTGGGGCCTGGATGGGGATTTTTGTTGTTTTAATGTCAAGGCGGTGAATTAGGGCAATACCACCACCGACACGCCCATCCAGGCGAGGACTGTCCATGTACAGGTAGCCAGGGGGGGTGGATTTGTTCAGTGAAATGTATTCATGGGGTTTTTGCCAGGTTTCAGTAATGCACATGAAGTCCAGGTTTTTGTCAGTGATGTAGTTATAGATTATGGCTTCTTTGAGATTAAGAGAGCGTGAGTTAAACAAAGCACATTTGAGATGTGATTGTGATGGTAGGTTGGTAGAATGAGGAGTAGTGGGAATGGCTCTCAGGCAGACGGGGCGCACGTGGAGTTTGTTGTGGTGGTAGCGTGACGTCACAGCTGGACGAACAGTGGGCAACAGAGAGGGGATGAAGTTAGGTGGACAAACAACGAACTTATGTTGGGACCCCCTGTGAGCATAGCGGGGCCGACGGAGAAGTCCGTGTTGTTTGATGGCTGGGATATGTCCAAAAGTGGTCGGAATATTCAGTTCGTGGAGTTCAGCAGAGGAGTAGTGGATCGTCATTCTCTCATATGATGTTGTTAGCGAGGCTCTAGCTCTGCTAGCCGCGAGCCAGACAACACTAGCAGGCAGCCCCACTATGCTACAGCGTAGCACAGGGGAGCTAGCCGGCGAGCCAGTGGAGTCAGCGGGCGGCCGCAGGCGGAGCTCCCGCGGGCAGAGAGCGAAGAGGCCGAGGAGTAGCACCCAGATCATTCCGGGCACGCTGTACTAATGCGTCGTTCCCAGACCGTCTGGGTGCTCAACAACCTAAAGACCGGTGGGGTATACCCAGAGAGTAGCAGTACCAGACCAGAACCTGAAGTATACAGTTAAACCAGTACTCAATAAGACTGTAGGCAGCTTTCCAATTTAGCAAACTCTGGCATTGTTTATTACTTGACTCACAGATAGGAACAACATTTGAACACATAAAATCAGAATAATACTGGCCTGTTATTTCACGAATGAGATTCGTTCCACATCAGGTGTCGGGGCGCCCCAGAAGGAACAGCAAGCGTGCGTGTCGGTTGCTGGAGAGATCTCTGCCTGTTATCTATTTTGTCAGGCATAATATTCAGAGGGCTGTGACCTTGAAGCGGCCTGCCGGCCTATGGTACACTCTGAAAAGTATGGGTGTTTATGGTGAAGGTCTATTTTTTATCCCATCAGTAGACAGGATCCTGCTCCGAACGCGGGTAGTCTGCTGTAACACCAGCCGAGCAGCGAGTGAAGGCGCCGGGCCAACTACGCCGACAAGTACTGGCAACAAGCTACAGCAGACAGACACCTCCAGTCGGCGACCGCGGATGGCGGGGGGCAGCTGCCCAGATGAGGAGCCTCTCAGCGGGGATGAATGAGAGGAGACAGAGCCGAGTGGAAAGTAGTCCCAGGAAGGCTGCACGGATCCTCGAGGGGAAACTAGGAGGCAACCGGCAGTGTTGGAATAGTCCTTATCCAGTGGAACGATCACAGCTCAGTAAAATCCAAAGCAAGACGATGAAGAAAGGAAACTAAAGTAAAGGTAGGACTAACGTAAACTACAAGAAGTAGACTAAACTAGACTAAAGAACGGAGAAGCGGCGTACAAAACACGCCAGCGTCCTCTCAGCGTCCTCTCTGTCTCTGGGACACAAAATGTTACTTGACTAATAAAAGTCCTGTAACTGAAAATGGTATGGGTGCGGCTTCATCGCCCGTGGCGCTTCGCGCCACGGGCGATGAAGCCGCACCCATACCATTTTCTCTTGCCCCTCCAACATGTTATCTTACCCCCCCCCCAAATCGGACATGTTACATCCGCCCCTGTATTCGAGTAATGTTAAGTCCATTAGATCAACATGTGTAGCAGTGGCTCCTCAGAGCCTCTGCCTGATGGACTCTAAGGGTACGTTCCGATACCACATTTTTAACACTCGCTCACTCCCCTCGCGTCCTCCACTCGCCACCTTAGCTCCGCCCCCAGCGAGGAGGAGTGGAGGAGATGCGAGGACAGAGTGGTCAAGTGGATTTGACATGAGATTCGGAATGTACTCAAGATGTCATTTCAAAGCGACGGCGCGTCCGCGATTACTTATGACGTTCATTACTTCAATTCAATTCAATGGGCTTTATTGGCATTGGAAAACACATGTTTACATTGCCAAAGCAAAGGTGGAGCAATATACTGTGCACACAGCTGGATCAGCTGGAACCTAGAGCCCTGCGCCTTCCATGGTAGGCTACAGTCTACAGCAGGGGTTTTCAACCTTTTTGATGCCAGGGACCACCATTTTTCCAGAATTTGAGCCACGGACCACCACTTGAGGACATTTTAGCCCCACAGACCCCAAAACTAAAGATTTATTTTGCTTTTGTCCATCTTCTGGTTGTGTAGACTTGGGGCTAATTTAGATGATGAATATTTTAACTCTTGAGAGTGTAAAAATGAAACCAAATGGACCCGCAAGGGTCCATTTGGTTTCATTTTTACGTTCTCGAGAGTTACATCTGGTTAACCAACTTAGCTGGGGACCACCTGGAACCCTCTCAGGGACCCTCTCAGGGACTGGTGGTCCCCGGACCACCTGTTGAAAACCCCTGGTTTACAGTAGGCTGTATGAATGCAAGATAAACAATTCATCAATGCTGCCCACGTCATTATCTTCTGGGGTAACATATGGAAAGCATTTAATCCTTCACAGTTTCACTTATATTATTAGATTGTGAAGGAAATGCGACGTGCCCGCAGCCCCCCCCCCCCCCCCCCCCCCCACACACACACACACACAGTCCCGCAACACAGCACTGCTGCATTTGTCAATGATAGCCTACTATATAACAGTGATTAGGACGGTAGTCTCTCTGACTTGTAGTTCAGTCCACATATGAATAAATACATTTTCATTTCCGTCATTCATAGAAGTGCATTCAGGAATGCATAGTGGAATTAGCTTTTGTGGAAGATGAAATGTATATAATATCATTTATATAGCTTTTATTTATTATCCTCCTTATATCACATATCATGATACAATAAAGCCACAGCCATTGCCTTGTTGTTGTCATTTCACTTTATATATGAAGGCTGCTTTATCATTCTGAAGGTCTATTATTCAGCGAAAATGTGTGTCTTCAACAAACATGAAAAGGTGTAATGTGTGTCCGTGCGTACGAGTGGTCAGCTGCAGCGCTAGTGGGGTCGGGGGGGGGGGGGGGGTATCGGGTTTCAAGCAGTGTTGTCTGAGCGCGTCTCCACATGTGGAGTGGAGGAGGAGGAGGAGGAGGAGGAGGAGGGCTTATGTCACTGGAGAAGGAAAAAAACGTGTACACGTGATGCGGACATCCGCCGCGAGGAGACAAAATTCTGCACGGAGGATACACTCGTCTCCACTCGACTCCTTGATGAGAATCGGAACGTCAACCATTTCCGGTTCACGGCTGAAATGACCCCGAGGAACCGAGTGGGAGTGAGCGAGTGGCCGAGATTTTGGGTATCGGAACGCACCCTAATAGTCTAATATCTCTGTGGTTTAGTGGGAGTTCCCTGTGGCTTAGTGGTTAAGATGTTGGCTTTCCACATGGGAGGCTGGGGTTTGAATCCCAGTTTAATAATGTAAGTGCCATGACGCCCGAGGAGTGATCCCCGTGTGAGGTCAGAAGGAAGGTTGTCTCACAACCTCAACCTGATGACCTGGAAGTCTAATATCTCCCCCGAGTCACAGGGAATTCCCTTTAAATGTCTTTCAGGCCAATACTTCTGCCAACTTCACTTTTCTGCCCTCACATCTTTAATATGTACTTTGAAAGGGGGGTGTGGGTAATGAATATGCCACATAAAAAAGTCACTGCACTTGGATGGCTAGCTAGCACCTCTCATCAATCACTTCTGAGCACAACACCAAATACTGTATTGTTTGCTTATGGGCTTTGTTGAGTCTGGTCTATGCTATGGGGGCATGGAATAGACCCCCATGCCAATTACAAATACCAAAATAAAAGCACAACCAACATGGAGACGAAACAAAAGTCCAAAGTAAAATACAAATAAACCAAACCATAAATCAAATTACTCAAAAAGTCAATGAAACACTAAAGTACCTCGCTCCGCTTCTCAGGGGTGACGAGGGCTAGAAAGACCACCTCAGTTTCATACCATTGCTCCAAACAATCAGGCACTGTGGATAATATAAATGTTCAATACATTGAATATTATCAATATTCTAAGAAAAGTAAAGTAACAGATTTTAAACTAAAGAAGTAATGTTAATTCCATTAGATCAACATGTGTAGCAGTGGCTCCTCAGAGCCTCTGCCTGATGGACTCTAATAGTCTAATATCTCTGTGGTTTAGTGGGAGTTCCCTGTGGCTTAGTGGTTAAGATGTTGGCTTTCCACATGGGAGACCAGGGTTCGAATCCTGGTTTAATAATGTAAGTGCCACAATGCTCCTGAGGATTGATCCCCGTGTGAGGTCTAAAGGAAGGTTGTCTCACAACCTCAGCCTGATGACCTGGAAGTCTAATATCTCCCCCGAGTCACAGGGAATTCCCTTTAAATGTCTTTCTGGCCAATACTTCTGCCAACTTCACTTTACTACTTTTAGTTACATTACATCTTTAATGTGTACTTTGAAAGGGAGGGCATGCATATGCCACATAAAAAATAAATCAATGGACTTGGTTGCCATATATATATATATATATACACCGGGTATATACTGTATGTGTGTGTGTGTGTAGGTATGCCAGTGGCATACCTACAATAAAGCAAGTGCACTTGGATATCTGGCCAAATCCATATGAAATCAACTTGAAAAAATGTCACTACTGAAAACAGTACCTCATTAAACCCAAAACAAACCTCATCCTACTCAGCTATGGACGGCTAACACAGGAGTTAAATGCATTCCTTGAATTCATGGAAGCCAGTAAATAATTTGATGTCAGATTATAGAAAATAAGTAATTATTTAACTTCTGCAGTTGTCAAGATAATTTCAAGAACACTTGCAACGAGACAGATTGACAGGAAGTAATATTGAAAGTAGTGCACTAATGCAGAAAGAAAAGTATAATATATTAGATTCTTTTGTTCAGTAATATACCCTATTGGCCTGAATATAAGACTATGCTTTTTTTCCCAATGGAAATATCCCAAAAATGGAGTAGTCTTATATTCAGGGGCTATACTATTTGACATTCAATGTTCTTTTTTTCTGTAAATGGGTCTTGAAAAATGAGTGTCGTCTTATATTCGGTACAATACGGTACTTATATTACAAGTTACTGCATTTTGGTAATATATTATGTAATATATTAAGTTACGTAGTGCACATGTCCTATATATATATACACACACACACATAATATTCTCTGGTAACTATATTGGCTAACTGTGGTATCAGGATCAGATTCTAATATAAAATGCCAAAACAATTAAATCCACGTTTTCCTCAAAGTCCTCATGGACAGGTTTGTGCAACAAAGCACCATAGTGACAATATCGGACACTGAAATATCACCTGCTTCAGTCTAGTTTACCTTTCGTGCAAAAAATGTTTTGGTTTGGAAAAGGACAACACAGACAATATGGGAAGGTCCAGATGGTTTTAAATTGGTATCCTGAGCTGAAAATCTATTTGTTTGTAAATGTTTTACTGAAGAGCTGTAGAGATGGGGAGAGACCCCCTTGTTTCTGATCAAAACTACTGAAGAGAAGGAGAGAGAGACCCCCTGTTTATAGACAAATTATTGAATTCCTTTCCTTTTTTACTTAAACATATGGCTTTACACAGGCAAGTAATCCGATCCTGTGTGTCACAGAGACATTTCCGGCTGGCTTACATTGTTGTGAATGCAGTGATTGAGACCTAATATGAAAGTCAGGCCAAACGTGTCCGTGTGTGGTGTCACACTCTCCATATTTGGATATGCCTATCCCAGAACTCCACAACAACATGGCAGGTGTGTTACTAGAGGGACAGTGCAGGTATGATCCATATGCACAGGTCTGGAACCCAGAGACAGAGTTGCCAACTGCCAAAATCCAAAATGCAATAGTCACTAATGGCACTTCCAAAAGGCACTAGAATGCGCTAGATTCTTGCATGGAAGGTGTGTAGACCTGGGCTAATTCACATGATAGATATTTTTAACTTTTGAGAGCGTAAAAATGAAACCAAATGGACCGGAAGGGTCCATTTGGTTTCATTTTTACGCTCTCCAAGAGTTACTGGGTAACCAACTGTCATAAAGCGAGGGTTTTATCTCTGGCACTGTCAACCAATTTTGCCCCAACTCACCAGCCAAAAAGCACTAGATTTTCCGCCAGGAGTTTTCCCTCTAATTTTGGCGCTAGGGAGGTTCACTGACAAAACTAAATGGAAACTAAACGCCATGATAAAACAACATATACCGACAGTTTCGTCAGTAAGACTTCCAGTAGGAATAATTCTATACTTTATCGCATGCTGTAAACAAGCTCTCAATGTGCAGCGTGTGACTAAATGAAAACTATTCAATGAATAGACTGACTAAAACTGAAATCCAAATTTGCTGGCAAAATCAACACCGCTACTAGTTAGGCCATTCTAATATTCAACCAATCTGGGAACTAAATAGTTGCCAAGAAACTTGTGTCTAATAACATAGACTAAAATGTTAAAATTCAACAGCAAAATATCATAAAGCATGACATATTGTTTTGCCCCATTGAGGTTTCCCACAGGAGTGGAATTTAAACATTTTAGTACATGTTATAAGCAGGGGCGGATAGAACATTTCCCATTTGGTGGTGGTGGTGGTGGTGGGGGGGGGGGGGGGGGGGGGGGGGGGAGAAAATGGCATGGGGGCGGCTTAATCGCCAATGAAGCCGCACCCATACCATTTTCAGTTACAGGACTTTTATTAGTCAAGTAAAGCATCAATAATAACATCAGTAGTTGTTGAAGTTGCAACAGACACGCAGCATGCATAAAGCTAAAGGTCTGACTCAGAGAGTTTTCTGTTTTCAATGATGAAATGCTGTTGGTTTAGTGGTGACTCAGCTGTAGTTAGTAGCAGTAGTAGTGTTTCAAATCATGTTAAATAAAGCACTTTATTTTGAAATATCTTCCCATGCCCATGCCTAGATCCGCCCCTGGTTATAAGACACCTTTAGAAACAGAGGAAATTTCTTGTTATCGATTTACCGGTAGTTCCCAGATTTTAACTATGTGGAAATGCATGCACCCACGCATGCACACGCACATATCCCCCCCCCCCACACACACACACACACACACACACACACTACAAAAAAGCACTACACTCGAGACAACGGTGAAATTTTGAAAGATTTTTTTTGTTCGGGTTTTTTTTCGTTTCAAAATAAATCACACAATTGTTTAGAGAGAGAGACAATCTACAACAGGAGTTACAAAAAATAGTTGCCCAGGCAATAAGCATACACAGGTTTTTCTGTTAACTATACACATATGGTTACAGGTGTGCTCGTAGTAGTAAATATACACAAGGCTGCTTTTTCCAAAAAATGTACACGGCGCCGTGGCAGGGGCTGCCTCGCCTCGCACCCAAAAAGAGGACATTATGACAGTTATGATACAGCACTTACAGCACTAGAGAAATGCCAAAAAAGAAATAAAAATAAAAATAAAAGAAAAACACAAAAAAGGCTCCTCTGTACAATATTTTAATCCCCCCCCCAAACCCTTCTGAAAAAGAGCGCAGCTTTATTCAAAATGTGGAGCGAGTGCAGGCCAGGGGGGTGGGCTTAGCGGCATGGGGCGGGGGGGGGGTGGGAACCAGGGCCGGATTTAGCCAGCCCTACTAGGGTGGGCACGAAGAATGGCAGGGTGTATGGGCAACTCCAAAGTTGATTTTGTCCACAATACCAGGATGGATTTGAGAAACAAAACAGTCAAGCGTACAGGTCAAAATGATCATTAATCTTCTACATTCTCTTGTTGTGTAGACTTGGGGCTAATTCTGTTGAATATTTGAACTCTTGAGAGCGTAAAAATGAAACCAAATGGACCCACAAGGGTCCATTTGGTTTCATTTTTATGCTCTCAAAGAGTTACATCTGGTTAATCAACTTTCCACAACTCTCTCAAGGACCACTGATGAAAACCACTGATATTCCCTTTCATTGGGTGGGCAGGAAGTACATTTGGGTGGGCCCTGCCCACCCTGGCCCCCCCTCTAGATCCGGCCCTGGTGGGAACTGTCCCTTCCCGACCTGTGGGTCAGGAGGGGGGGGGGGGACAATTTCTCAGAGCGCACGCAATCCCACCTACCCTCGGCACGCACACACATCCACGTACGCGCTTTGCAAGAAGGGTAAAAAAAATAATCATCATTCGTCTTATAAAAGAAATAAAAACAACAAAAAAGAAGGAAACAAAAAGAGGAGAAAAGTAAATCATGAACACAAGCTAGAGTTACCAAGAGTCAATGAGGTGGAGACTCAAAACTCTACGGCGTGATTTGTACCTGGTTCGAGTGCCGTCCGTCGCGAGCTCTTAAGAAAGAAAAATAGAGACGATCTACAAGCTTGCAAAAAAACAACAACAACTTTGGAAGCTTATTGGAATCGGCTATTTTCAGCAACGCGACACAACCGGCTGGCGAGTGCCAGGTAGAAATCAAGCTTCAACGTAAACGGTATTCAAATTGGGGGATTTAGGGGGGGAGGGGGGAAGAGGGGGGTATAGTGGCCAAAAAATAAAATAAAAACATAATAATAATAATCTAATAATCAACCTCTCTTAATTTAAGCCGCGACCGAGAAAAAAGATAAAACCGAGCAATGGCGGAATCTTTGTACAAGTAACTACGCTGTATAGAAAGGGCATTTTCAAAACCAAAAAAAGAAAAAAAAAAAAAAGAAAAACAAAAAAATTGATATTACAATTTACAATATACAACAACTCATATGTCACAACCAAGGAGGTGAGAATATACACTGAAATGCACAGGGTTGTTTTTTTTTGTCTTTTTCTTCCAAAGATGATTTTTAAGTATTTTTTTCCCCTCAGTGAAGTTATTTTTTTAAGCATTTTTTTTTACTTTTTCCATCTCATACCAAAAAATGGTGGTAAAGCACTTTTACATTACAAGGGTTTACAAATGTACAATTATACAGTCAGAAGTATGTGGTCACTAGTACTAGGATACATTATAGATACAGATTCAACATCAAAAACCAGAAAAAACTACAAAGTTTTATATATATATTTATATATATATATATGCAAAGGTCTACACCAAGTATACACTTTTATATTTATAGAAGCAAGACCAGAAAACTAATCTCCCATGCTAAATGATCTGTCTGCTGGTTAGCCGATGGCGTGCGCGACGT
The DNA here is from genome assembly GCA_039105355.1 of Benthosema pterotum. Taxonomy (NCBI): domain Eukaryota; kingdom Metazoa; phylum Chordata; class Actinopteri; order Myctophiformes; family Myctophidae; genus Benthosema; species Benthosema pterotum. Next base: position 52,211,551 of record CM076970.1, on the reverse strand, counting down.
GTGTGTGTGTGTGTGTGTGTGTGTGTGTGTGTGTGGTGTGTGTGTGTGTGTGTCTGTCTGTCTATGATGTTGGAACAAATTAAATAACTTTCTCAATATCATAGTGGTAGAGATAAAGATATAACTCTGGTGACGACAGAGGAGGGTGTATACTTGTAGCGCGTGTGTGCGTGTCTGTGTTTGTGTGTGTGTGTGTGTGTAGCAGTAGCAAAAAAGTGAAATGGTTTTTCCTTTTCTAAGTTTATTCAAAAAACGACGAAAAATGACAAAAAAGTGTCAGTGAGGGGGAGGAGGGGGAGGAGGATAGCGGCGTGGGGAGGGGGAGGGGAGGGTGTCCTCTCACCCTCCTGTTCACCCACCAAACAGCTCGGCTAAAACTCAACCAATAGGCTGCCTGGATTTATCGCGAGGGTTTATTTAATTTATTTATTGTTTTTGGGGAAAGGTTTGCCGCGAGAACCGGCAAACCTTTCCCCCTTCCCCTCCCAGTAGGGAACTGGCGGCGGTGTTCGCAGTATACGGGCTGATGTCTGGGAAAAGATGAGCTACAAATGAAGGGGTCAAGTCTTCAGAGAGTCGATGTGTCGATGTCTATATATTTTTATATATATAGGTTTAGGGGGAGGTGGCCGAGCATACTGTATACATGTTGTATATAAATATATATACAGTATTTGGGTAGTAAAGACATGATTTCATTGGGTTTTAGTTTTTTTTTTTTACATGATGTCGTAGGAAGGGCCACACCAAGGCGCCAGGTTATTATATGATGTCGTCGGATAGGCCACACCGAAGCCCCAGGTTATTACATAAAGTCGTCGGATGGGCCACACCAAGGCGCCAGGCTATTACATGAAGTCGTCAGAAGGGCCACACCGAGGCCCCAGGTTATTACATGAAGTCGTCAGAAGGGCCACACCGAGGCCCCAGGTTATTACATGAAGTCGTCAGAAGGGCCCATTACACACTGAGGCCCCAGGTTATTACATGAAGTCGTCAGAAGGGCCACACCGAGGCCCCAGGTTATTACATGAAGTCGTCAGAAGGGCCACACTGAGGCCCCAGGTTATTACATGAAGTCGTCGGAAGGGCCACACCGAGGCCCCAGGTTATTACATGAAGTCGTCGGAAGGGCCACACCGAGGCCCCAGGTTATTAAATGATGTCATCAGAAGGGCCACATCGAGTCGCTGCAGCTCATTACATGATGCCGTTGGGGGGGCCACACAGAGGCCCCAGGTCAACGCCGTTCTTCATGTAGTACTTCTCCAGCTTGGCCAGAATGTGTTTGCCGTACGTGTACTTCCTCAGGGTGGAGATGTGAGGTCGGATCTGGACAGAGAGAGAGAGAGAGAGAGAGAGAGAGACGAACCGTTATGGAAAAACACAACAACACACGAGCAAACAGCTGAGCCAGAAGGCAAAGCTCTCTGTATACTGAGCTATGAAGAAGAAATGAGTGGGGCATGACCCAAAGAACAAGGTCATGAACCGGGAAAACTCCCTGTACTCCAGATGGCCAATCTGCCCCTGGATTGGACATCTGGAGTACAGGGAGTTTTCCCGGTGGCCTGCGCCACCTAGTGGCCTGGACAAGATTCAAAATGCACTAGAATGTGCTAGATGCTCGCCTGGAACATACAGATCAAAATGACCATTAATCTTCTACATTCTCTAGTTGTGTAGACTAAGTTGGGCTAATTCACATGATGAATATTTTAACTCTTGAGGGCGTAAAAATGAAACCAAATGGACCAGCAAGGGACCGTTTGGTTTCATTTTTACGCCCTCAAAGAGTTGCATCCCAGGGTGGCCTGGCAAAGGCAAAATTGTCCCGGTGGAAAAATATGTGCCAATCCGCCCCTGGTCATGAATACAAGCGGCCGAAATGAGTTTTCTCCGGCGGGTGGCTGGTGTCTCCCTTAGAGATAGGGTGAGAAGTTCAGTCACTCGGGAGAGACTCGGAGTACAGCGGCGGCTGAGGTGGTTCGGGCATCTGGTTAGGATGCCTCTCGAGTGTCTCCCAAGGGAGGTCCTCGATGCACGTCCCACTGGGAGGAGGAGACCTTGGGGCAGACCAAGGACCAGATGGGGAGATTACATCGACTCTCTGGCCTTGGATCAACCTACAGGCCCCTGTTGTTGCCATGTCCCACCCGCTTCAACCGTTATCAAGCGATAATTCCCAGTATGCTGCTTATCAGCACCATCTTAGCTTGGGGTAGGTTTAGAGAAGGGTGTAGCAATGTTTGTAGCAAAACTTTAGACCCCTCCAACCGTAACCCTAAGCCTAAATCCCCGACGCTCAATCACATTTAGGATTAGGGTTACGGTTGGAGGGGTCTAGGGTTTTGCACTACAACAATAGGGGCCTGTGGGTTGAACGTCCACTCCTAGGCTAGGTCTGCAGCTGGAGCCTTCTCGCAAAGTGCTCTTCAATTCTTTCCCTCCACACTAGGCCTTGAGGTGGCCTAAAAACCAAACCATCTGTGAAACATCATGGTGCTTCATATTGATCTCCATGGTGGAGGAGACGGTCGATAAGGACACAGACACACACTGAGTGGAACAAAGCTGCGTGTCCACAGGATAAGTTTTGACACCTGAAGATGGAACCTTGAAAACTCAAAGCTCAAACTCTGTGCTACGCCATGGGAGTTGTTCACAGGACTTGTTCAGAGATTCAAGGCTCCTCTATCGTTACATGTCGCGTAAGCAGAAAATATTAAGTTATTCTGTTCTAGTTCCTCAAAAGAATTGGGCACATACTGTATACAGTACGTACTAATAAAGGTCTTTTAAAAATAAAAAAGGTCTTTTAGACCTTTTTTCATTACTCAGGGGTGTAAAACTCAGATACAGAGTGGACCAAAATTTAAAACTTTTAAAGGGGAAATCCACCCAAAGCCGCGGGCCAAGTTTGAACGAACTAACCTTTTAAAGGGGAATTCCACCCATTTTCAAAATTTTCCTGAGAGGGTACAAATGTGAACCAAATGGACCCTAGCGGGTCCATTTGGTTCCATTTGTACCCTCTCAGGAAAAATTGGTCTGAAAGAAAAAGCATTAATATGGTGAAATACATCTTGATGATGGCATCTGATGTACAGTATTTTACCATGTTTTTTAGACCTCCATTTTTAGGAAATACAGAATTGGGGGAACTTTTTCATCATGTCCACACAACATCTCTAAGGTATATTAATGACATTAATATGTTGAAAATGGGTGATCTTCCCCTTTAATTTGATAATGTCTCAAGCCCGTGGGCCAGAGTTTGACACCCATGTTCTAAAAGGTGTTTTAGAAGAAAAATGCACTAAACCACGTCGAGTAGGAAAATTGACTGACAGAGTGTGACTTCTCTGTATATACCCCCAAAAGCTATGCCACCTTACCCCCAATCCCCCACACCCACCCTGAGTCCCCATGCCCACCACACCCACCCCAGTCCCCCATGCTCACCACACCCACCCTCAATCCCCTGTTCCCACCCTGAGTCCCCCATGCCCACCACACCCGCCCCAGTCCCCCGTGCTGCCCACCTTGTGCATGACGATCTTGCGCTGTGTGGGCTCGGCCACGTCGATCATCTTCTGCACCACGTAGTTGGCGTACTGGTCCTTCATCATGGTGTATAAGGCACTGTGGGGGCCCTCCGTCAGGCTGCACACCTCGTCTATGAGGAGCGCACGCTCCGCCCGCGACGCATGGCTCACACACTTCTCCACCACGTTGCTGAGTGGGGAACCATGGAATGAAGAGGTTAACCACTGGATCATCCACCAACCATATACTCTATATAAAGGCTAGATGGCTCAAGTCTCTGATGTAGTTCACCAGCGGCCATCTTACTAGGGTGCTTCAATACAGTATGCTCTATGGCAGGCAGCCCAAACAAAAACAGCTATAACTCGCTCAAAACTTGACGGATTTACAAACGGATTGCTTTATTACAAACGTTATCAACGTGATTATGATTTACTCAATGTATGTTTTCTAAGGACTCACATGTTTGCAGACGTCTCTGACATTTACAACAATCCATTCCGTTTGAAAATTGGTTGAAAAATAAGCGAGTTATTGTCATTTAAAAAGTACATGTTCATGCTCAAAGACACTAAGTAAGATGGTCGCCACGTAACGGTGTTACTGCCCATTGGCCAGCAGCGTGGGCGAGCAATTTTTGTTTAAATGTCTGCCTTTATCGTGTATATAGAAGTTGAAACAACATTTTTGCGTCTAACCCAAGCCTAGACCACAAAAAAACATTTTTATCAGCCACCCTGATAAGAACAAGTTCCGCTGCAGCGAAGCGACAACCAAAACAAACTGTTATGTTAAACTGCAGGAGATAAGATGAGATGTTTCATCTTCTTTACCTGGCAAACTTGTGCTGGCTCAGTCCCAACACGTTGCCTCGGATCTCCGCCACGATCTTGCTCTTATCCTCGGCCCGGCCGTGCTCCAATACGTGCTGGATCACGTAGTTACCGTACTGGTCCTGAACGCGATAAACAAACACACACACAAAAACACACACAGATGATGACAAACTCGGGTAGCAGCACAGCGACTCAAGGATAAAGGCAAGTTCTAAGAATGTGATGAATCTAATTTAGTTCTTTATTTTTTTTTATTTTTTTTACTGCATTGGCCTTAGTAAATGTTGGGAGTTCAATCCCCATAGGCTTCCTATGGGGACACTTCGAGTTACTGTCGAAGTGTCCTTGAGCAAGACACTGAACCCCTAATTGTATGCTTTCTTCCAGCATAGGAATATTCACAAATGAAAAGTGCTTTTTACAAAAGTGCACCATGAATGCACAATTTTAACAAGTCACCTTCATCCTATGATTACCGGTACATTTTTGTTTGTTTACCTTTTGCTTGTTTAGAGCATCTACTGTACTTTCATCATTTCTTCATTTATTTAAACCTGATTTGTTTCAGATGACACTGTTGTGTCCTTGTTAAGGTTTCTGTTTTGTCTGTGTTGTGTTTATATATTTATCATCATAGCGAGGATTCCCTTGAAAATGAGACGATGCACGATCTCAAGGTTTATTTCCTTTAACGCAATTTCAAAGAGAGGAAACTAAAGTTACAGATGTAACTACAGTTCTATGAATCCTTGCTGACTGCCGTTGGGCTTCAGTGCTTGAAGCTCCGCCCCCTGGTGGTCAGCAGGGATGCAATAGAAGGAAAGTTTACGTATGTGACTACGATTTTATGAATCCTAAATGTGATGCCTATTACAATACTGTAGCTCAGTCAACCGACAATCACTACCAACACCTCAGCACACTACCATTATGTCTGCCGTAGAAATTGAAAAAATATATATTAAAAATGATTATTAGCCAATAACGAATCACATATTAATAACGTCGAATAGTGTTTTGCTAGTCGAATAATCAAATATTTATATGGTAAATGGTGCATTTATATAACGCCTTTATCCAAGGCACTTTACACAGATTGTGCATCACATTCACCCACACATTCATACACTGATGGCAGTAAAAACCATGCAAGGTACCTACTACTAGCACATTAGGAGCAATTAGGGGTTCAGTGTCTTGCTCAAGGACACTTTGTGTTTACTATACAGTACCTGGACCAGCTGCTCTGCGTGCTGGCGCAGCTCCTCTAGTATAGATATAGAGTTGTTAGAGTTACCTGAACCAGCTGCTCTGTGTGCTGGTGCAGCTCCTCTAGTATAGATATAGAGTTGTTAGAGTAGTACCTGAACCAGCTGCTCTGTGTGCTGGTGCAGTTCCTCTAGTATAGGCAGGGTCTGTTCTGGAAGGCAGTGTTCTAGGATGCGTTGGATGACTCTGCAGCCGTATGGGTGTGTGGAGAGAGCAAACACCTGGAGACACAACACAGTTAAAACACTCTTAGACAATTCAGATTGGGTATGACAGTGCAGGCCCAGCATTTTCAGGCTCCACTTTAGACCCATCCGGGCATTTCACATGACAGGGGAGTCAGGAACTTAATATTGGTTTCCACACGGCGCCGAGTGGAAACGAGAGCAGAGTTAAAAGTTAAATGTGTCATGCATGCAATGTGTGGTGAGCTTGTAGATCAGTTATATTTTGCCCGCTGTTGCTAAATTGCTTTGAGCCGCTCTGCCTCTGAGTCCACAGCGATGTGCACACACGGGTGTAAAAAACAGCTAAAAGAGCTCTTTTACATGTCTAAAACACAGAAGTGCCCTACTACGGCAGGTTGCCCCTGCCCCCTCGCTCTCCCCAGGTTGGGGCCTGTATCATTATATGCTAAATGATCGGACCCAGCTACCAGCTCACAGCTGGTCCAACACATCATCTCATTTAAACATCTCTGAGCTCACAGTGGAAGGAGGTTCCAGAGGCATTAAGTTAATTTGCTTGCCGTGCTGCTGCTGCTGCGTCAACAACAAACACAGGCAGGGGCGGATTGGCACATATTTTCCCACCGGGACAATTTTGCCTTTGCCAGGCCACCATGGGGGGGGGGGGGGGGGGCGGCTGGTTAACCAGATATAACTCTTTGAGAGCGTAAAAATGAAACCAAATGGACCCTTGCGGGTCCATTTGGTTTCATTTTTACACCCTCAAGAGTTAAAATATTCATCATGTGAATTAGCCCAACTTACTCTACACAACTAGAGAATGTAGAAGATTAATGGTCATTTTGATCTGTATGTTCCAGGCGAGCATCTAGCGCATTCTAGTGCATTTTGGAAGTGCCACTATAGTGCATTTTGGATCTTGGCAGTTGGCAACACTGCCTCCAGCAGCGCGAGGCAGTGCCCTGGCGCACAGGAGTGAACGGGAATATGGCAACTCTCCTAAGGCTCTGGTGTAGGACACCTTTTCTTTTTTGAAGGATAGAAACACTAGTTTGCCTGGCCTGGGCCTGGCGCCCTGGCCTGCCCTGGACTTTCAAAAAAAAAAAAAAAAAAAAAAAAAAAAAAAAAAAAAAAAAACTGTCCAGGCCACGAGGTGGCACAGGCCACCGGGAAAACTCCCTGTACTCCAGATGGCCAATCCGCCCCTGAACACAGGCAGCTCCTCCTCTCCTCCCCCCGAAGGGCTCAACCACACCAGGTGTGTTCTGACGCTCCGCAAACACAATCTGAAGATGTTGTTTGAGGAGCCTGGACTGCTACTGCCACAGACAATGCAATGAAAACACGCACAAAACACAAGTCAAATAAGCCCAGCAAATAACGCATTAGAATGCAGCCCCGTACTGTCCCTCGTCTCATGTCTCAGAGGTTATTTTCTTTCGCTTGAAATGTTATTGAAATTCCTGTTTCAATAAAAAAAAACTGCCTGCTGTGCGTGTGAACCGGGGCTCTGAGTGGCATGCGCGCACACACACATTAAAGGTGACGGCCAGACCACCCACTGGGGCTTTGAAACAAACACCTCCCCCCCTCATTATGATAAAAGAAAACACACACACACACACACACACACACACACACACACACACGCACACACGCAGCCTGACTCCCGACACTAACATGCTAATGTGACATTTCAGCGGCGCTGGTGAGAAGATGGCTGCCTCCACTGTGCTGAGGCTGCTGTAACCACGGCAACCAGGTCCCATCTGTGGGAGGGGACGACGGAGGAGGACTGGGTAACCATGGCAACCCAGCTCCTAACTATCTCGAAAAAGTCTCTCTAATGTTTGTGTTGTACTATTAATAATATAAAACGATCTGTAAAGTAAAGGGATTTGAGATCATTAAAGCCGGGCTGAGTCCAATGCGTTTCTGACTACTCCAACGTCCAGGACTTGTTGTCAATGTTTGCTATGCTCTTGGCCGATAGAGCCAAAAAACTTAGGAAAACATTGACCAAATACAGACTCAGTAATCACAGCCTGGCATAGAGAATGAACAATTAACAATACAACCACCCTAATAACCTCTGCTTGTACTATTACCTGTATCTATTCCAGACCGTGCCCATGTAAACAGAGACATGCTACATTTAACACGATAAGCTCCCGGAACCATTAATACCCACTAAATCAGTGCCCCCAGTTTTCCTCCAAAAAGGCAAAAGAGAGGCAAAAACCAAAGCTTTGTAAAACTTTGTTTTACAAAACTCTCTACCTCCTCCATCTAGTTATACACTTCCCCCATTTTCAACTGCTTTTACTGTATTGTATTTGCAGCATTTGCTTTGGCAACATGAACGTTTGTTTTGTCATACCAATGAAGCTGCTTTGAATTGAACTGAAAGAAGTGAACTAGTGCTGTATTCAATAATATATTGCAATATATCGATTGAACACCCGGGCGATAGATAATGTCGAGCGAGAGGCTGTTATATCAATATGGCAATAAACATCATGAATTACATGGTGATCAGTGTTGACAAATGTATGTTTAATGTTAACCTGAGGTACGTAATGTCAACTTGTATGGTATGTTTGACGGTTTTGTTTCCGTAATTGTGGATAAAAACAAAAATAAATCTTTAGTTTTGGGGTCTGTGGGGCTAAAATGTCATCAAACGGTGTTACCCTGTGGCTCAAATTCTGAATAAATAGTGGGACCTGGTATCAAAAAAGGTTGTAAACCACAGCTGTAGGGCTGTGGGGAGCAGCTCTCCCTCAACAGCAGTCACAGTGTAGTGAGTGTGTGTCAAAAGCTGCTCATTCTAAACCAGGGGTGTCAAACCCATTTTCAAAATTTTCCTGGGAGGGTACAAATGTGAACCAAATGGACCCTAGCGGGTCCATTTGGTTCCATTTGTACCCTCTCAGGAAAAATGGGTCTGAAAGAAAAATCATTAACATGGTGAAATACATCTTGGTGATGTCATCAGATGTATTTCATCATGTTAATGATTTTTTCAGACCTCCATTTTTAGGAAATACAGAATTGAGGGAACTTTATTTTAATCATGTCCACACAACATCTCTAAGGTATATTAATGACATATTAAAATGTTGAAAATGGGTGGTCTTCCCCTTTAATTTGATAATGTCTCAAGGGCCAAATTAAAGTACACAGCGGGCCAAATTTGTCCTGCGGGCCAGAGTTTGACACCCACGTTCTAAACAGTCTGTGGAAGCAGACAGAGATGGAAACGTTTTCCACTGCAGAAGGAGAAGGGTGGGGTGGTGGAGTGGGTGGTGGTGGTGGAGGGGAGGGGGATGGCGGGGGTGGTGGTGGTGCTAAGTTACCTGTCCCTTGAAGGCGTCGATGATGAAGTGCAGCGCGTGAGGCTGGACACACTCGATGCACTTCTGCACCACGTGGTTCCCATTCTGGTCCTTCACACACTTCAACACGTGGCCGTCCAGCTCACGCACCATCTCACTCTGAGAGGGAGAGAGAGAGGGAGGGAGGGAGAGAGGGAGGGAGGGAGAGAGAGAGAGAGAGAGATGTGAAACGTATTGTTAGCGAGGTGAATCAAGCACACAGGAGTGGTGAAATCATTTTGCGACCTCTTTTGTCCTGACACTGTAGATTCTACAAAACATTTGCTCTGAAAAAAGAAAAACATACTGAAAGATTTGTGCTGCATTCTCACATTCTCCCCAAAAATAGCAGGCGTTCACGGCTCATATCGCGCACTACAATACAGAATGGTTTAAGCCTCGGTTGCAACCTAGGTTGAGGCTTTTAAAATGTTCGCAATCAATCGTAAATCGATCGGTCGTGGTCAATTTAAAGCGTCACGTGCGTTTAGGGCGACATTTTCCACCTGCACCAACCTTTTTTTATAAAAAGGGGGTTTCAGAATCGGTCAGGGGTTTATGACAATCGGTCGTAGGATTTACTGAGTTTAAGTCTATGGTTAGGTTTAGATCGATCGCGATCGATGGAGAAAAAAAAGGTTGCAACAGTCTCCCAAATGGTCGCGATGAAGTTGTGGCTATTTGTAAACTGTCGTAACTGTTAGGGAAAACAAGGTCGACCGTTTGTACCCTTTGATGCTGCCCCATTCTATGCGTCACGCCATGCTATATTGATATACAAGTAGCAAGATAACAATCAAAACTTCATTTATATAGCACATTTCATGCAGGTGCAACACAATGTGCTTTACAGATCATAAGATTAACACAATAAAATACAGTTGATAAATACAATGGGAGAAGGTAAAAGGTATTAAGTAAAGGCAATGCTAAAAAGGTAAGTCCTTAAGGTTTCGTTTAAAGATGTCAATAGATTTGGAGAGCCTTAGGTTTACAGGCAGACTGTTGCACAATACCAGACCATAGTAGCTAAAAGCTGGTTCTCGGAACGTTTTAGTTTTGGGTCTGGTCCTGGGGATCTCTAGGAGACCAGTTGTTGATGAGAACGGCAGGTGAACTAACAGTTGCGACATAGATTGAGGTCGCAGAATGATCCCGCCGTCTCTCTCAGAGAGAGAGAGATTTGAAAGGCATTGTTAGCACATGGAGTCACACACAGCCCTGGAAGCATTTCTCTGTCATTTTTCATGGCAGCTCATAAACTCTTTGACAAACAACTTCTGGGTCTCTCTGTCGACACACGGCCCTGAGAAGAACGGAAAAAATATATATAAAAATATGTATGCACCCACCAGGCCCTCTCAGGATAGACGGATTGATCTATCACACGCACGCACGCACACTAACGCACGCTCGATTGCCTTCGCAGGTCTGTGAACAAAAATGATTTCCACTCTCTTCCAGCAGAGATATCGATTTGAATAAATTTCCTAATGAAAGACTAACCGCCGGCTGGGAGGGAGTAACGGAGCGCGTGCAGAGACAGAGAAAATCTGCTACCCCTGTGAGCCGTGAGGCACATTAAACCCTAATGGTGGCAGAAATCTACTACAGGACCGATGGCCACCTGCTGTTTTAACGGCAGCCTTTCCGATTTAAACCCTAATGGCGGCAGAAATGTGCTACGTGGACCCGCGAGGGACACACGCCATTTTAAATGGCATCGTTTAAGACCAGGTTTTAGCCAATTAGGGTTATTTTTGCGCAAGCGATTCACAGCCTCGTCGGTAGTGGTGGGATCTGTTGAGCTAAATGGTAAGTGGAGCGTTTAACGGTATAGAGCGCTTTCATCCAAAGCGATTTACATAAGATTACATTCGTTAATGGGCGCGGTGGCACAGTGGTAGTGCTGTAGCCTCATAGCTAAAAGGTCCTGGGTTCGATTACCGCTAAGGGGACGCGGGTGCCGGCGGCATGTCTTCTCCTCCGTGTCATCAGTGCCCATACCCGAGGCGGGGTTGGTGAAAGGGCCTTTCTGTGTGGAGTTTGCATGTTCTCCCCGTGTCCCCTAGGGTAGATACCCTCACATGTTCTCCCCGTGTCCCCTAGGGTAGATACCCTCACATGTTCTCCCTGTGTCCCCTAGGGTAGATACCCTTACATGTTCTCCACCGTGTCCCCTAGGGTAGATACCCTCACATGTTCTCCCCGTGTCCCCTAGGGTAGATACCCTCACATGTTCTCCCCGTGTCCCCTAGGATAGGTACCCTCACATGTTCTCCCTGTGTCCCCTAGGGTAGATACCCTCACATGTTCTCCCCGTGTCCCCTAGGGTAGATACCCTCACATGTTCTCCCTGTGTCCCCTAGGGTAGGTACCCTCACATGTTCTCCCCGTGTCCCCTAGGGTAGATACCCTTCACAAAAACATGCAGTAATCCTGGGCTCTAAACTGCCTCCCCCTGGCCAGCCGGGGCGCCTGATGGCGGGGACAGGAACTGGTTGGAATAACGTGTTCCTTCCGTCCAACCAGGGAAAATCTCCCACCTGTCAGGTGAAAAGAAGGCAGCTTGGACTCCTCATGCATTGAAAGAAGCATGAGGCCAGTCCGCTGCCTCCCCAGGTTGGCGGAGGGTGTGTAGAGCCCAGGATCACATTAGGAATTCGGCACTGTGTGATGAAAATGGGTTATAAAATTTTATAAAATTTACACCGTTTTTTTTTTCACCCCTTTCCATCATTCAGTGCAGAGTAGACGGATACTAATTTCACAACTTCACTGCCAATATGATTTCACAGTCCGGTTTGAGATCAAATGCAGAGAGAGGGGCAGAGGAATTGATTATGCAGTGTGAATTTAAACGATGGAGAGCGGGCTGGAGGCTGGAGGTTTGGAATGATCAAAGAGCAGAGCTGTAAACACACACGCACACACATGCGTGTGTGTGTGTGCTTGTATTACTACTGGCGAGGGTCATTGGGGACACGTACAGTTATTCATTTCTCAACCTTAACCATTTGTGTACTAAACACGTTTTGGTGCTCAACGCATTACACTTTAGCTATTGAAAAGTATCAGATCTACAAGCTTATATCGCGCCACCGAGTGGCACGATATGAGCTTGTAGGTCTAATCTAAGAATACTGTACTGTATATTCTATTGTCAGTTCCTGACAATAGTCTAGTTTCTGATGCTCCTGTCTCAGTGATGCTCAACATATTTGATGGCAAGGACCCCCAGAATTATCTATATTTGGCTGTGGACCCCCATCTGAAAATGTGTTGTTCTAGGGATCCCCTAGAAGCAACGATTTTAGTACAAAATATTTTCTTCCAAAAGAATATATTCAAAGTTTTGCACCACATTTTCACAATTTTTCAAAAATAGCAGAACTACAAGCTCATATCGCGCCACTCGGTGGCGCGATATGAGCTTGTAGATCTGCTATTTTTCAACAGCTAAAACACCAAAACGCGTTCAGTACAGAAAAGGTTAACATCCAATCCCACCTCCGTAACCATCAATAATATTCTCCATGCCCCGAGGCATCGCCAAATTTTTCGAGCATGTAGTGTAATTCCAGGCAGTGTTGGGCAATATAAAGGGATATCTTTACTTTACTCATGGCCCCTTAGAAATTGTAACGTTACGTTTTACTAGAATCAAAGAGTAATGTGTTAGATATTACTTTATTACTTTTCCAAGTTGTTGCATCTCTCCCCCCCCATCGACGTCACAACAACATTTTTGGATGTAAAAATACAAAATGTCAAATTCAAAGTGTCAAGTGCCAAGAGTCACTGCTGTTGACCCAACGGTCGCCATCGTTGGGCCCAACAGTCCAGGGTTAAGGTAAGGTTTAGGCATTGGTTTTACTGAGATTATGTTTAGGGTTATGGGTTAGGGTTAGTCGCGACCAGTGAATAACGGTCACCTGTTGGCCGGTCACAAAATGGTTTGGCTGTCCCTCGATAGGGCTTAGGGTTAAGTTACAGAGATATAATCGCTATGACTTGCAAAGGCATCCAGGGCCCTCTGGGTTAGGGCACAGTGTTTAGGGTTCAGGGATTAAAGCAGAAAAAAATCCAAAGACGGAAAATATTTCAGGCGGGGGGGGGGGGGGTTGCAGACTGCACCCCCCCCCGTTCACAACATAGCCTACCTTGTCACACTATGCGATAAATATTGCATAAATAAATCCCTACCAAGTATTTTTCGTAAGTCCCATTAGGCCTACACACTTTCTATAACGTACTATGCCCGACATATTTTTGACATGGGAGAAATAGTATGGCCATACTGTTGCCTATTCTGCAAATCAATCAATCAATCAATCAATGCCCCGGCAGCTGTTCCGTTCAGCGCAATTGCGCACACATAGACCCACGTTAGTTTGCTCACATGATCTGTATAGCGAGGCAATACATAAGTCATTTAATTAAATATCATTCAATATGAAATTAATTAACCGGCCTGTTGATAACATGTAGGCCTAATACATTTATTTTTGCTATATTGTCAGCAACATCTTCTGTTTTTCTTGCAGCATAGCTCTACCCAGGGCCGAATTTAGCCAGCCCTACTAGGGTGGGCTGGAAAAAAGGCAGGGTGGGCAACTCTAAAGTTTTTCCATATGAAGCAGTGGTTTTCAATCTTTATGACACCAGGGCCGACTATTTATTCGACATTTGAGCCACAGACCACCATTTGAGGACATTTTAGCCCCACAGACCCCAAAACTATAAAGATTCTTGCTTGCTTTTGATTGCTTTTGTCAACAATTCCAGGCTGGATTTGGGGCAAAACAGTCAAACATACAGATCAAAAATGACCATTAATCTCTATTACATAGACAAAATCGATATAAAGCACTCGAGTATAGAGAGTGAACTGTGGCCATAGCCCCGCCCCTTGCTATGCATTTCAATACAAGTTGCTCAGTGGCGTTCTCATGCACACGGAAACACTGACTGACACAGCTGGTCCTGGCTGACGCACGTGAGAGTCATGAACGTCCGTCCAACTCTGTTGCGTCCGCCGCCATTAACATACTGCACTTACACATTTCGCCACTAGGCCCCCGAAGCTCGAAAATACTTTCACAGGAGTTTTGGGGAAACATATTTGACCCCCTAAACTTTGTGTTGCGTTTTGACAGAGTATGAGCGAGAACATTCGAAAACAAACAGAGCCACCACACACATACTGATCTGTAGCGTTGCCACATCAAACTGCCATTGCTCGTATGTCATCGGTTATATTTTTATTTTATTGTTTGCGTTCGAGATCTCACTTTCTCACCCCTCAATGTCGCAACCTTTCCAGTACACACGCCCCCTCCCCCGGCCTCAACCACTGCCTTACGCTATAGACACAGTTACGACATACAAGTTGTTGCGACATCTACGTTCCACACCATTGCAGCGAACGGTCCGGTCGACAGAAGAACTTCCATCACCATTGAAGACAGCGGACGTATTTACGAACTGGGACGGAAATCCAGCTTTGCAGAACGACATGGGTTACACCCTGCTAGCAGTCAAAGCTACCATCGTCCAGCCTCTGCCGCTGCTGTCCAATGTCCATATTCCAATACTACCCACTCATTTTCGACCGATGCATATCACACACGTGTTGTCTAACAATAAACTGCATGTTCGACTACGCGTCTGTCCAGGCTGCATGAGCAGCGCTCGAGCGCTCAGTTTCTGACCCCCCAATGTCGCAACTGTGACTCTACATGCCATTGATGTCGCAACTCTGACTCTGCATGCCCTTGCATGGCCACAGTGTTACAGACAGTAGACAGAGTTGCGACAACTCCGTAGACATGTACAGGCATGCCATCATGGCGTTCATGTCAAAACACTAGCACCTTTGCCCACTGACTGGAGGGGACATCTAACTCACGTGGTTTTCAACCAGTCGGCCGGGCGGGGACCACCAGTGGCACTTCTGAGGGTTCCAGGTGGTCCTTAGCTAAATTATCGAAAGTTGGTTAACTGTATTAACAGTATTGTATTACAATTTCCACTGCAAACACGATCCACTGCAAACACGATCGTATTCCACTCATTTCAACCCATGGATCCCACACGTGGTGTGTCTAACAATAAACTGCACGTTCGAAAGACATCATGCGTTTGGGGTCTGTGGGGCTAAAATGTCATCACATGCTGGTCCGTGTCTCAAAGGCTGAATAAACAGTGGACCCTCGTACTATCAAAAGGGTTGTAAACCAATGATCTAACGGATCACTTCACTGAACACACTGCTTTTGCTCATCTATTAATCATGCGGACGCGCGTGCTTACACAGCCATACCTCACTTTATAAACTATTTCCACAACACAGACGAAACGATCGAGAGACACAGAGGAGATCTAGAGACGTGAATTGGCGTGAAGAAAGTCGCTTAAAAACACTGATTGATCATCAATACGTGCGCACACACGCAGCCTGCAGCACTCTCTGACGCCGTACCGTCTCCAAGTCTGAACTACGGTGAAAATGAACGGTGCGGCCGTGCTTAGTAGCCTACACTGACGTTCGTTTCCACCACACAGCAACAAAGTTCTTTCCTACCTTTGACTTAATGTGTTGCTAAAAGACGCCCAGATGATATATCCAATTGATTATATTTGCACGCATGTAGCCTGCAGTGGCACTTAGCACTTGAGAATGGTTGTAGTGTGGCAGAACAACTACCCCAAATTGTGGTCGCTCTGCCACAATGCCTCAATGCAATAACAATGTATTATAGTCCTACGGCCTATAAAAAAGCACTTTGAGGTGCAGATCATTTCATGAAGGGTGCTATAAAAAATAAAATGTTTTATTTTTTAGGGTAATAACAATAATAACAATTACTATTATTATTATTACAACGTATTATTATTTACGAGTACATTTGTTTATAATGCTTTGAATATAATATTAACATATTTTAAACATAATGGGTGCATTATTATTTGATTAAAAACAATAAACTCATGATATTTAGTTCCTCTCATGATATTAGATCCAACGCGTGGCGCTAGAGGTTCGGGGCGCGAAGCGCCCCGAACTTCTAGTCTTCTACATTCTCTAGTTGTCTAGACTTGGGCTACATTTAGCTGGGGACCATCTCTCAACCACTGGTGGTCCCTGGACCGCTGATGAAAACCACGGATATAACCTTTCATTGGTGGGCAAGATGCGCATTTGGGTGGGCACTGCCCACCCCTGCCCCGTCTAGATCCAGCCCTGGCTCGACCCGTTCGGTATCAGTGTTCCCTTAGCTTCTCATGCGGCCCACAGTGGACATGGATACTAATCATACTTTGTCGCATTTAACTTTTGCGACCAGTTCATTCATCGTGTTGCTCAAAGAGCGAACATTAAAAACGTTATTACCGGCAAAGGATGTCAGCTGCCACGTCTCCTTAATCTGGCTCGCACTCCTCCTCTTGACCCTCTTTTCTTAATTTTATTCCATGTTCGCGTCGCGCTGTTCTTTAGTTCTGAATACTTGGCCAGTGAATCCAAAACACAACAGACTCGCATGGTTTGTCTGAGTGCCTGAGTGATAACACGGCCAGGCAATAAACTTCATATTGCCACAAAAAGAAAGCGGGTGTAATCACGTAAAACGACATTAAACATATAAAATAACAACAGACAAGGCAGGCAGATAGGCTGAGTCAGCAGCGGAGCCAGACCATAGAGTAGAGCCAGACCGGAAAGTTATGACATCTCCGTTCACTTCCTGGAAACGTTAATGGCGTCTGCTCTACATAGACTTCTATCGGGCAATGGGGACGGCCATCTATGTTTGTCACAGTTCAGATCGAGCAGCTCGACCGCTCAGTTTCTGACCCTTCAATGTCGCAACTCTTCAAGTTACACACCCAATCACTCAACAGACACTTGATTACCCTACCAGCGGCACCGGTGCAGCTTGACTTGCACGGAGCGGAGCGCACAAATCTATTTTCCTAGTCCTAGGGATGATGCATTGTAGTTTGGAGATCACTTGACTTGCAAGTCAAGTATAATGGTCCGTTTTGCGTTTGGTCACGTCATTAACCAACATCGCGGCCGTGGGCAAACCCTCCCCTTTTAGATTTTTTTTTGCCAAATGTCGTGGATCTTATGAAACCCCTGGGGAATCCTCCCCAGTACGGAAATCCGTACCCCGTACGGAACTCTTTAATCGCTGAGGGTTAAGTGAGTTGTATACTCACTATGACTTGCTGGTCTGAGGGGATGAACTCCAGAGCTGTCTGGGTTAGGGCTTAGGGCATAGTGTTTAGGGTTAAATGATGGAGGGTGTATACTCACTATGACTTGCTGGTCTGAGGGGATGAACTCCAGTGCTTTCTGGATCACCCTACAGCCGTACATCTGCAGTGCCAGGGACAACACGTGGCCTCGGATACGTTCCGCCAACGCCAGCTTCTGGTCCAGGCTGCCAAACTGCCAAAACAACCACAGACATACTGTAATCCTCCTCCTCCTCCTTAATCCATAGAAACACACTGCAGAACACAACGCCCAGCGTTCTATTGTCTCAGAAGAATGTAGGCTACCTGGTAGTGTAGTAAAAAAAGGATGGCACAAAAAATACAGGGATTATATGGAGGCGTTTTCACAGATGTGGCTTTGGCAAGATCGCCTCCGATGAAATAAAAGAACCAGTGGCTTCTTTAATGTAATAGAGCAGGGGTTTTCAACAGGTGGTCCGGGACCACCAGTGGTCCTTGAGAGGGTTGCAGGTGTTCCCCAGCTAAGTCGTTTAACCAGATATAACTCTTGAGAACGTAAAAATGAAACCAAATGGACCCTGGCGGGTCCATTTGGTTTCATTTTTACGCTCTCAAGAGTTAAAGGTAGGGGAAGTGATT
The DNA here is from genome assembly GCA_039105355.1 of Benthosema pterotum. Lineage (NCBI taxonomy): Eukaryota > Metazoa > Chordata > Actinopteri > Myctophiformes > Myctophidae > Benthosema > Benthosema pterotum. The sequence continues at coordinate 52,193,446 of CM076970.1, read as the reverse complement.
TCACTTTTGTCAGATATCACCCCAATTTTTTTTTCCTGTTAAAATGCTCTATTATAAGGTCTGCAGACCATATATGGAGTTTCCCCCTCCCCCACCTTAACAGAGGAGCTAATAAAAGTTCCCCAGGTGGAGGGTGAATTCTCCTCCAATCAGGATGGAGCAGCAGGTTCTCATAGTGTAACTACTCTTGGGGGGCCCTAGTGCACCAAGCTGGTACTACACCATGAATTTCAAATCACTTCCCTTAGCTTTAAAATATTCATCATGTGGATTAGTCCTAATCAAAACTAGAAGATTAGTGGTCATGGACAGAAGTAAAGGAATTCTTTAGTTTGGGGGGTCTGTGGGGCTAAAATGTCCTCAAATTGTGGTCCGTGGCTCAAATGCTGAATAAATGGTGGGCCCTAGGATGAAAAAGGTTGAAAACCACTGTAATAGAGGCAACTGTCCTGAGCAAGACAAAGGTTTTGTCTTCATGATTTGCTCACAACAACAACAGTTCTGGACAGGAAAGAAGATGCCACATTAAGGGAATTCAACCGACTACTAAAAGAAGGGACCAGTCCAATGATCCAGAGCCTACCTACAAATGCAAGTCGCTACACACTAAGGCAGGGGTTTTCAACCGGTGGTCCGGGGACCACCAGTGGTCCTTGAGAGGGTTCCAGGTGGTCCTCAGCTAAGTTGGTTAACCAGATGTAACTCTTGAGAACGTAAAAATGAAACCAAATGGACCCTTGCGGGTCCATTTGGTTTCATTTTCACACTCTCAAGAGTTAAAATATTCATCATCTTAATTAGCCCAGGTCTACACGACTAGAGAATGCAGAAGATTAATGGTCATTTTGATCTGTACGTTTTGCCTCTTTTGTTCCCAAATCCAGCCTGTTATTGTGGACAAAAGAAAAAAAAATCTTTAGTTTTTGGGTCTGTGGGGCTAAAATGTCCTCAAATAGTGGTCCGTGGCTCAAATGCTGATTAAATGGAGGTCCCTGGCATCAAAAAGGTTGAAAACCCCTGCACTAAGGAATGGAAGGACACTCATGCAACCTGTGAGTCATCAGACAAAAAGACACCAGATGTCATGTCCTTCCTCCCAAGAGCATAGCAAGCTTCCCCAGAAGTAACTTGTTATTGTGTCAATAGATGTTCTTTAGGGGTTTTAATAGAGCGGTCCTCTTGTTTTTTTTATGTATTGCTTTATATTGTAAGAAACATCAATATTCATACTGTTATGCAATGGCGTTTTCCAATAAACTCAAACATTATTTCCTTGGATTCTGAACCACCCAGGGACGAGAACAGACCTTTAGAATGATGAGACAGTGATTTTAATCTAGCAGCTGTCAGGATGACTGACTGACACCTGCGCTGAACTGATTTACACTAGACTGATTTAGGGCCAATTTAAATGACAAGATGGTGAGTTTAACATGCATGCTGCTTTTGAGCCTCATCTCGTTTCCAATTATTTTCGTTTGCTCCTGCATAACCAAGAGTTTCACCTCGACGTTATGTAATTGTGATGTGACAGGTTGATTGATTGATTGCCACCGACTTATAGACTTATTTAATAAAAAAGGTGTTCTGCATATTAGGAGGAAATTTAATAGGATTTCCCACAACCCTACAGTAGTTATTACAACACCCTGCACACACACACACGCACCAGCCATGCACACACATGCATTAGAGGCCAACCGATGCCATATTTTTGGGGCCGATGCCAATACCGATTTTTGGAAAAACCTACACATTTGAAAAACTTCTAAACTTCAAATTTATGTTCTTTTCCAACAATAGAATACAACATTGGAAACATGTAAATAATGTGACTTCATCATTTACTTTTGTTATATAATTCCACACCTTGCTTTTCTGTTTTTCTTTCTCTGATGCAGTCATATATCGGCCGATATCGATAATACCGATATACTGGCCAATGATATGACATGACAATGACATGATACGGCCAATATATCGGATATATATCGGATATCGCAATGCCAATATAGCAGTAGTAGTGCGAGTGATATATCGGTCAGGCTCTAACACGCATACACACCTCAAAGAACTTCTGGATGACGTAGTTTCCAAAGACGTCGACCATCAGCTGGTACGCTGCCTGCAGGATCTCACTGAACACCAGCTGACGCTCCGCAGAGCTGGCCCTCTCCAGCTTCAACTGGATGAACCTGGAGGGCACACAGCAAACACACAGGGTAAGGTTAAAACCGTTTCGCAGACTACCTTTTCCTGTGACGAAAACCACATGGAATCTATGAGGAAGTAATTCAGAAAAAAGCTGTCAAGATAGCAAACGATCCCTCCCATAACATTTTTAAAAACTCTTTTATTCCTACTGCCATGAATGCACTAAATACCATGATCGTACACGAATGGAACGTTTGTGCATGATGAACGACATTGTGAAGGTATTCATTTCTGGTGTGTGTGTGTGTACGTCACTTTTCTCATGTTCAAGAGTGAGCCTTCCATGCAAAATCCCCAATGCTAAAAACACATCTTAATCCAGCCCTTAATATTATTATGATGAATGACGAACGGTTAGTTTTTAAATTTGTGAACTGAACTAGTTCATAAAAATGTGAACTTTCCCAACAATGGACTGTGGGGTAAAGAGGGGAGCGTAGGTGCATCGAGGTAGTTTTTCCTCATTCCACATGGTAAAGTTATTCAGTACAAACCACTGGTGATAATAAGCCTACCACATAACCCTGAACTGGAAGTGGAAATACTAATCCCTGAACAACAACCTCCCAGTGCTCCTAATGGCACACAAAACCTCTCCTGTCTCTCAATACAATTATCCGTGGGTCACGCAAGGATAACTATACGGACAATTTTGCCAACAAAAACTAAACTAAAAAGTTAAGAAAGGGAACTGGTGGGAAAAAAGAGAGCCAGCATGAGTCATTTTACACTTGGGTGCATGCTGAAAAGAGACAACTATTCAAGAGGCTATGACTAAAACTAAAATCAAAATTTATTGTCAAAAACGAACACTGCAGGGAACACGCGCACACATGCACACGCACCCTTCTTGTGAAAGGGAATTGGTTTGGTAGCGCTTGTCTGACTTATGCTACCTGTCAGAAGCGCTTGCTTTCCCTCTCCCCCCCATTCTGTTCAGCCATACGACATTGTTTTGCGCAGAGAAAATGAATAAATAAAACTCATCTTAGGAATAGAAAACAGATTTCGGGGGTGAAAGGTGTGGAGGACTCCGAACGACAAGGCGCTCCTCTCCTCTGGTCCCAGAATGCACCGTGGCTTGTTTGTTACGATGAGAATCCTATGTAATCCCAGGAGAGAAGGAGACAGGGGCGGATCTAGGCATGGGGGGGTACAATGCCCCCCTAAATGCACAGTCTGCAGTGCCCCACCAAACATGCAAAATAACCCAGGATATTTCAAATTAAAGTATATTTAAAAGGATTTGAAACACTACTACTGCTACTAACTAGAGCTGTGTCACCACTAAACGAACAGCATTTCATCATTGAAAACAGAAAACTCTCTGAGTCAGACCTTTAGCTTTATGCATGCTGTGTGTCTGTTGCAACTTCAACAACAACTGATGTTATTATTGATGCTTTACTTTCCTAATAAAAGTCCTGTAAATGAAAATGTTATGGGTGCGGCTTCATCGCCCGATGAAGCCGCACCCATACCATTTGTTCCTGCCCCCCCCCCCCCCCCCCCCCCCCCAAATTGGGGAAATGTTACATCCGCCCCTGGGAGGGGAACAAAAACAAAGAAACACGCCATGGAGCAGAACTACAGATAAAGCTGCAGAACGGAATAAAAAGAAATAAAAGAATGACAGAAGGAATGAAGAGGAGAGGCAGGAGGCTGAGCAGGGAGAGACAAGACGCATGAGAAAGATGTCAGAGATAGAGATAGAGACAGAGACGGGGAGAGGAGAGGAGAGCAAGCTTTCAAAACATTCCTATGCTTAGGAATGTTTTGAAGAGGTTTGGTTAGGAAGAGAGAGTGCTAGAGAGAATTACTAGAGCAGTGGTTTTCAACCATTTTGATACCAGGGCCCACTATTTATTGAGCATAATGTAATAATATTACATTACTTATTACTTGAATCAAAATAATATAATAATATTGCTATATTACTTCTCCAAGTCCCCCCCCTCCCACACACAAAGAAACAGAGATGTACAACACAATCTGTTTAGTGACAACTTGTTGTGTAGGTCATGTGTTCGGAATGTTGCGGTGGATTAGGATCTACAAACTACTGCACATCTCTGTTGTCATCTGTGATAGCCTGTAAATCTGTTCTATTTTCATAACATACAACAACAACCTCAAAAGTAATGAGGCGTGTTTTGGCAGAGTAACATATTACTCATTACACATTTTGTCAGAGTAATGCCTCTACTTTAGCTGGGAAAAGTAATAATATTGCAGTAATGTGTAATATTTAATTAGATACTGCCTAGCCTCGCCTAAGCTGAAATGATTTTGACCTAGGGGAAAGGATGACTTCAATTTCTAGGCCACGGTGGCTAACAACACGGCTTTCCGTTTTCACTCAACGCGGATGAAAATAAAAGCCTGGGTGTCGAGGCTAGTTACTGCCCAACACTGCTTATGATTCATTCTGCAGTACCGGTAGTTCTGCTTCTCTCCTCCTCTCTCCCACCACCAGTCTCTTCTCCAAGAGAGGGGCGTCTGAGTCCTGAGTTACAAAATTGCGTAGTGTGTGTGCTGGATAAGATAATCTGATCGGACCTGATTATCCTGTAGTGTGTGTCATGCTATCAGATTTCAGCCGGGTAGAGCAGTGGTTTTCAACCAGTGGTTCCTGAGGGGATTCCAGGTGCTCCCCAGCTAAATGATGGACAGTTAAATGATAACCAAACGGACCCTTACACAACTGAAACTCTTGAGAGTAAAATGAAACCAAATGGACCCTCACAGGTCTATTTGGTTTCATTTTACTATAATAATAATATGAAATACTTAATTTTGAAAGAATCTGCGCAATTAGGAAATATAAAATTGTTATTATTTTGACCAACGTTTGACAGTTATCTCTCTATAGACAAAAACTTCAAAAATATAGTGGGCCCTAAATGTTGAAAACCACTGAGGTAGAGTATTATTTCCACCTGAAGTGTGCATGGATGGTCATCAATCTTATCTACGGTGGGTCAAGTGTTACGGGTGTGTGGTTGAGTCTGAAGAGCCAGAGGGACGCAGCGTGGTTCTGGTGTGTGTGGAGCTGTGTGTGTGTGTGTGTGTGGTGTGGTGTGTGTTACGGTGCGTGTTACGGGTGTGTGGTTGAGTCTGAAGGGCCAGAGGGACGCAGCGTGGTTCTGGTGTGTGTGGAGCTGCAGCTCTCTGCGGCTCGCTGAGACTGATGCAAGCCAGAGCAACGGCACATGAAAAGGTTCAGAGCCAGTGGAGTTTAAGAGGGCAGAGCCCACCATGGAGAGGAGAGGAGAGGAGAGGAGGAGGAGGGGAACGGACAGGAGGGAGAATGATTGGAATGTGCCAGACAGAACGTCATGCTGCATTACTGGAGCATTCCACAGGAGCTGCTGGTGTCTCGTCAAGATGAACACCAAAAGGAGAAAAAAAGGGAGAGAGTGCTTGGTTATTATTAACCATGGAACAGCCTAGTAGTAGTCCCCTCTCCTCCTGGAGTGTTTCACAGTCCAAGGCTGCTGTCTGCTGGTGGCCAAAGCATTCTCATGGATGAAAGTTAAATAAAGTATCTCCTAATGCAGCCGTTCCCTACAGTGGATGTAGAAATACAGTATATTTTTCACTTGTAATATCGTCCCTGCTGCTCTGTATGCTCCCAACCAGGTGAAGGAATCACTGATCAGAGCTTTTGCATGAGACGTGTGAATATTCAGATTGTTAAAATGCTCTACTCTTAAAACAATAACTGACAATACCCTTTCCACAAGCTCTTAATGTGTCACAGACAGTCACATACAGCACTTCCAGGTGCTTCATGCTCTTGGACCGCTTTTCCACCAGTTGGGTACCAGTTAAGAACCAGAACCGTTTTTTAGTCCATGAGCCTCATAGACTTTTCAAAAATGACGGCATATAAAGACGAGTGACGTGGCGGACAAACGCAACTCGGGTCGTGGACAGAGAGCTTTGCCTTCTAGCTAAGCTCTCTTTTCATCGCAACAGTGTGGTATAGCACCCCTGCTGCTCCGATTCTCCGGCTGATCTCCTTCTCCATCCTCCACTCACTCAACAACACCCCGAGATACTCACTAGTAACAAAATATTTTGTAGAAAGTCTTCTGTTGTGAATTTGTGCAAATGAATGAGCTCCAAAGACAGCTTAAGGTGTCTACTTTAAAGGTAGGGGAAGTGATTTCACTTTTGTCAGATATCACCCAAAAAATATTTTTTTCTGTTAAAATGCTCTATTATAAGGTGTGGAAACCACATATGGAGTTTCCCCCTCCCCCACGTTAGCAGAGGAGCTAATAAAAGTTCCCCAGGTCACCACAATTCTCCTCCAATCAGGAGAGAGCAGCAGGTTCACATAGTGTAGCTACTTTTGGGGGCCCCTAGTGCACCAGGCTGGTACTACACCATGAATTTCAAATCACTTCCCCTACCTTTAAGGGAAAAAAATAAGATGAGTTGATGATGTGTTTCAGTTTTTTTTAAATACATTTGACAAAACAGCCTGTATTTTCACATGTCTTTGTTTCCAGGGCTCAGATAAATGTATTACCATTACCAAGTAATACCATTTATCATTTATAAACTACAGTTGTAAAGTGTGTGAGGTGTTTTCTGGGTTTTGTAGTGCAATCACCACTTAAAGGACTTCATGAGGCGGTGTGCAGTGAGTTAATGAGCTTGTTAATAAAACAAAACCTAAAACGACTTTTGGAGTGATAAGCAGACAACAGAATAATCAATCACTCCAGAAGTCGTGGTAAGTCTGTCAAGGAGTTAAACTCCTTCACCTGGGGTAATGCCTCATTCCCTACCTGGACTGTCCAGGAAAATCTCGTCTAGAACAGGCACTCTGACGTCACTGCAGAGCCCTCTACTCTGAGTTTATACACATGACACCTGCAGCTATCGTGTGTACTGTGTGTGTGTGTGTGTGTGTGTGTGTGTGTGTGTGTGTGCGCGTGCATGCGCGTGCAGGGCTTGACACTAACACTTGCCCGCTTGCCCGGGGCAAATAAAAAAAATGGTGGGGCAAGTGAAGACTGCTACCTGGTTGCCCGATCGGGCAAGTGTGCAACTTAATGCACTATAACACAACACAAGATAAATTTGTCTTGAAGGCAGTCATTGCACTCTGCCTCTGTGTCTTTCCCTGCTTTCTAGATATCCACAATTCCAGGCTGGATTTGGGAAACAAAACAGGCAAATTAACACACCAAAATGACCATTAATCCTCTACATTCTCTAGTTGTGTAGACCTGATGAATTCTAACTCTTGAGAGTGTAAAAATGAAACCAAATGGACCCGCAAGGGTCCATTTGGTTTCATTTTTACGTTCTCAAGAGTTCCATCTGCAAAATTTACAATATATTTTTGGGGGGGCAAGTGACCATGAGCTGAGGGCAAGTAGAATCTGACTTGCACTTGCCCGATGGGCAAGTGTCTCCGAGACCTTAGTGTCAACCCCTGGGCGTGTCAGTCTCATACCTGCTCCCGTGCTGGTCCTGGCTGAACTCCATGATGTGTCCCGCGATGTCCCTCAGCTGCAGGTTGGGGTAGCGGTTGTTCCTGAAGTCCTCCAGCAAGCGGCTGCGTCCCGACGGCATGACGTCGGACATGCCGTAGCGCAGGCGTGACGAGGGGAACAGCTGGCTGCTGGGGGAGAAGAGGGAGGAGCCTCCGGAGCTGGCCGCGCTGCGGTACTTGGCCTCGGCGCCCGGAGCAGCAGAGATGAAACGACCGCTGCCATTGGTCAGACCTCCTGGAAGAGAGAGGGGCGGCGATTGGTCGGTTATTGTGGTAAAAAGGGGAATAAATCATTGTTGTTTTAAAACAGTGGTTTTTAACCTTTTTCCATACCAGGGCCCACTATTTATTCTGGATTTGAGCCACGAAGCACCATTTGAGGACATTTCAGCCCGAGAGACCCAACAAATTCCCCTAAAGGATTATTTTTGTTTTTGTCCACAATAACAGGCTGGATTTTGGAGGCAGGCAAACAGATCAAAATAATTACGCTTTTCTACATTCTCTAGTTGTGGAGACTTGGATTAATTCACATGATGAATATTTTAACTCTTGAGAGTGTAAACATGAAACCAAATGGACCCGCAAGGGTCCATTTGGTTTCATGTTTACGTTCTCAAAGAGTTACATCTGGTTAACCAACTTTCCAGCCATCGTTTATCCTGCCGACCACTTGAAATTCTGAATCTATATTCATCCATAGAGTCCATAAATACATATTTTCAACTGAAAACGTATGTTATATTCTAGTTTCTTCAACATATGCAATCTTTGCTCTGATTAATGTTTTCTATTGGCATAACTAGAATATAAGAAATGTTTTTGATGCCTTCACTGAGAATCTACAATGTGAAACGCTTTGAGTCCAAAGCGTTTTTATGTCCATATCATTTTTGTGGTCTGTAAAAGGATAGTTATTTATATTTATAGATATTTCTATAGGAATTTGTATGAAAGACAACTTTCATGTCATGCCCGCATGACATGAAAAGCGTAATGTGGGGTTTACGGTTATTTAACACAAACGGCAAAATCCAATTAAAATAAAACTGTTCTAAGGAGACGTATAGAGCAGATGGAATATACAACAGCTGCATGTGTCTCAGTCCACTGACAACCTCTAGTTATTTACCATAATCATATTAAAACTGCAGCATTTTTGGCCAAATACTGCAAGACTGAACATTGGGGGTGAGTCAGCTAGGTCAGGAGCCATCTGAAAGGCCAAACTATTTGTGGGCCTGCTGATTAGATTGTTTTAAATTCATTGTGAAATTGTCTTCATCATAGAATGAATTATCCTTGGTCGAAATGCAAATTCAGCACAACTTGATAAAACCGACCTGTGAATAGCACATGCGGCATTAGTCTCTTCTTACTTCAGTTTGTACAGTGGTTTTCAATTAGTGGTCCGGGGACCACCAGTGGCCCTTGAGAGGGTTCCAGGTGGTCCCCAGCCTAAATTATGGAAAGTTGGTTAACCAGGTGTAACTCATTGAGAGCATAGAAATGAAACAAAATGGACCCGTACGGGTCCATTTGGTTTCATGTTTACACTCTCAAGAGTTAAAATATTCATCATGTGAATTAACCCAAATCTACACAACTAGAGAAACAGGGGTGCCGAAAAAGGTAGATCGCAAATCAATTGATTCATTTTGATCTGTATGTTTGACTATTTTGTGTCCCAAATCCAGCCTGGAATTGTGGCCAAACCAAAATAAACCTGTGGATTTTTGGATCTGTGTTGCTAAAATGTCCTCAAATGGTGGTCCATGGCTCAAATTCTGAATAAATAGTGGGCCCCTGGTATAAAAAAAAAGGTTGAAAACCACTGACTTAATATATCGTCACCTTCTTAAAATAATCGCATAAGTCATTTTTTCCAGATTTTTCAGGAAACACAAAAAACTCACCCAAAAATTGGGGAGTTTTTTGACGATATGGAAATCAACTCGGCAATTGCAACATGTGTGAGCCTGTAGAACTGATATTTTTCAAGATTTTCAAAGATGAAGGAGAGGAGGAGGAGATGAAGGGAATAATAACAGGTGAGTGGAAGTGAAGATTGGATGTGGAACACAGAACGGACAGGGAACACCACCAGCACCAGATGGTCTCCGGAACCACTTTCATCTTTACTGTACACAAGAAATAACAGATCTGCCAACTGTCACTGTTTAGTGAATTTAATTAATACCTCATTTTATCATGGGATTTCATTGCTTCTTTACTGTATAAAAAAGGGTCTGTCTCGCTCCTCACATAAAATATAATACAGATAATTAGAGACACTTAGAGACACAACTCATGAATGTAGATGGTAATAAACTTGCAGGGATAGTTGAATAAATAAATCCTTGTGTAGGAGTATCAGGGGAAAGAAATCTCCCACCTTCCATGTTGGGGAGAGGATATACATTTTATCCTGTTACTGAAGCTGTGAGCAGGGCTCATGTATACTGTAATTTTACCCGTGGCTGAGCATCATCTTAGTGGGGGAAACAGACGTTACTATGGGACAGTACTATGGGAAACTGCGATTATGATTATTACAACACCACCTCAGCCCAATGTCATTCTAACTGTCAATGTCATTGTAAAGATATTAGAGTGAAAATAATAATTTTGAAGTGGACATTTGACCCAGTATGAAGCCAAATGCAACGCCAAAACAACTAGCGTGTTGCTACTATATGTAGTATTTTTGGCACTGCCACCCGAGCCTGGTATAGAAGAGTTCTGTGTTCTGTGTGACGTCACAAAAAAAAAGCATTTGAAATAGCGTTTGTTATCTCGCAAGGGGCAGGACAGGCCCTCCTTAAGTACTGTATCTTGTCTTGTCTGAAAGCACCAAGGAGATCCTAAAAGTGCTTTTTCCGACAAATGCTCAAGCTTTATCATGCAGATCCACTACTTTTCGGTGCAGGATTGCTGCTGTTATTATTATGACAGAGAATCACACCACCAGCCCTCGACTCGTTTTAGGGCGGCTGTTGGAAACCACCAACAGCGTGAAACGGATTAGTGTCTGTGATTAGCATCGCCTGCAGTAAAGGGCCAATCAATACATACATCATTATGTACAATTAATGTACAATTAAGTCACCAGAATAAATCACTACATCTTTTACTAATTGATGAGGAAACAAAAACTAGAATGAGTCACACATTTATCACAACTAATGTCATAAGCGCAAACAGCCTGCGAAAGCAGCAATTATCTGATTGCTATTGTCAATAATAATGAAATAGCGATGCACTGAATATTCGGCTGTGGAAAATATTTAGCGGCAGAAAATGTCAAAAAATCCATTTTAGACATCTTATGCAATTTATACTTTCAAAAGTGCAGAATAGAGGTTGAGTAATAATAGTGATTATTATTTAAGTTAAAGGGGTATTCCACTTTCAAACAAATTTCCATTGTCATTGTGTGGTCTACTCAGTCTCATGTGAACACACCAGACAGTTTATAAGTTACTCCTTTTAGATATTTGATGTTCATTTTAGTGTATACCGCCTCCTTCCTATACAAACCCATTATAACTTAAAACTCCATTTTAACCATGACAGATTATTTGAAAACAACCCATCTTTTTTCTGGTGACTGATATTGTCCTCCTAATACGTGAGAGAGCCGTGGAATTTCATTTACAGTTTACATAACGTTATATTTCCATGAGATGGTCGGGGTGAGACTCCCCCTGGAAGGCCATCTGGCTGGTGGCCAACGGTCAATTAAAAACAGCCAATTAGTGGCTGCTCCCGCTGGCTGACCAACCAGGGATTAATGAGTCTAACTAGGGATTAATGAATCTAAACAGGGATTAATTAACCTAACCAGGGAGGCCGTTTGTCTGCGCAGGGAGGTGGTTCACCCGCTAGGACCCAGAGGGGGTCCATTTGTTTTCATTTTAACCCTTTTTGTGTACTGAACGCGTTTTGGTGCTTTAGCTGTTGAAAAATAGCAGATCTACAAGCTCATATCGCGCCACCGAGTGGCGCGATATGAGCTTGTAGTTCTGCCATTTTTGAAAAATTGAAGAAAATGTGGTGCAAATCTTTGAATATATTATTTCAGAAGCAAACATTTTTTAACTCAAATCTTTGCTTCTGGGGGATCCCTAGAACAACATGTTTTCAGATGGGGGTCCACAGCCAAATAATAGATATTTCTGGGGGTCCTTCCTATGAAATATGTTAAGCATCACTGACACAGAAAGAGATTTTTTCCAGAAAAACTAGAATCTCGCGCCAGGGACTAGAATTTAGTGTCACAAACTAGAATTTAGTGTCATGGACTAGAATTTAGTGTCATGGACTAGAATCTAGTGTCAGAAACTGGAATCTAAACTGAGAAACTACAATCTACTGAGAGGAACTAGAATCTACCGTGGGGGACTAGAATCTAGCATGAGGAACTAGAATCTACCGTGGGGGACTAGAATCTGGCATGAGGAACTAGAATCTACCGTGGGGGACTAGAATCTAGCATGAGGAACTAGAATCTACCGTGGGGGACTAGAATCTAGCATGAGGAAGTAGAATCTAGCATCAGAAACTAGAATCTGATCAGGACACAATGGTTTAACACAGCATCTCCGGGGGTCCATTTGGTTACCAGCTCTCCATCATTTAGCCAGGGACTAACCTGGTGTCACCAGTCTGTCCACCAAGGAGCAGTGATGGAAATACTGTTAGGGTTTCAATCTAATGAGTCCCAGGATGCAGGGAGGAGTCCTGCAGGGAGGAGTCCTGCAGGGACATCTGATGTGTCCCACGTCAGAGACGTTAGGAGACATATTTTGTCCCAGTTTTAACTGTTCACAAAAATCCTTACGATCGCATTTCTTTTTTTTTTCATGGTGGTTACAGTATGAGTGGATCCCTGGGATGCACAGCTTTATTGTCCAAATGCGTCCATCATCTATAAGTTTGTAGATTTGATATTTTTCAATAGTTAAAGCACAACATAAGGCATTCCCACCCAAAATGGTTAAACCCATTTTGGACTGCATCTGAATCTAAAACCCTTCCCCCCCATAAATTATTATATTAAATTAATTATCTACCTTACTTAAAACAATATCTGAACCAATTTTTACCAGCCTACTCCCTACGACATACTCAACTTCTTTATTTAATTTTGTCCAGAATCTCTACAGAGACAGAGGTAGACATGCCTTTAAGTTCCAGGCTCCAGCTGACTGGAATGCTTCCTTCCTTTAATACCTTTAAGAGTGCTTTATTAGTTCATCCTGTTTTTGATTGATTGCCCTTTATGTGGAGACCATCATATTTGTTTCGCATTGCATTATTTAGATGTCTTGTTTCTTGTATTTATGTTGTTTATTTTTATTTTTTTACTGGAAGATGAGATTTTGGGATTAGGAACATACTGATCTAATGGGTCTGTGATGGAAAGAGCCTTTGCTTATGTTCTTTTTATATGTCTATACTGTTTGATTTGTTGCTTTATTGTTGCTGTAGTGAAATTTCTAAATAAAATATATAAATCCAAGGAGCTCCTTGGAGGACCCTGGAGCTAAAAAAAAATGTCCCTGCATGGAACTAAAAATGTTGCCCCTAAAATTTAGGCTGCTGTGACAATATAAAAAAAATCTGATCTACAAACTTCTATCGATCTAATATTTTTCAGAATGCCTTAAACGATGTAAAGGGGGAATTGGCGACCACAGATTTAGGGTCAATCGGTGGCCGGTTATCAGAGCATCTCTTAAATCCAATACAAATATAGAAAAAGATAAAAAATCTGGTCCAGATACGTACCGTACGTACCGAGGTTGAGGTTGGACGAGGAGCTGTGATTGGACAGGGAGGGCGGGGGCGTGAGGGAGTGCGAGGGCCCCTGGTTGGGCAGGGGCATGCCCACGGGGCCGGGGGAGGAGCTGAAGCCCAGCGTGCCGTTGTAGAAGCCGCCGTGGCCGATGGGCGTGAGGCTGGAGGGCGTGCGCTTGTACAGGTCACTGCTGCCCGTCAGGGAGTCACGCCTGGAGCCGCTGCCGCCGCTGGAGTTGGCCACTAGGGGGAGACACAGGCGCACTGGTTAAATAGAATGAAAAAACTCCTGTATATCAGTGGTTTTCAACCCGTGGTCTAAAACAGGTGGTCCGGGGACCACCAGTGGTCCTTGAGAAGGTTCCAGGTGGTCCCCAGGCTAAATGATGGATAGTTGGTTAACCAGATGTAACTCTTGAGCTCTCAAGAGTTAAAATATTCATCATGTGAATTAGCACCACTTAATTAAGAAGTTTACACTGTGTTTTGTTGGCAAAATACAGTATGGACAATCAAAAGAATTCTTTAATTTTAGATCTTTAGTGTGAAAATGTAATCAAATGGTGGTCCGTGGCTCAAATACTGAATAAATGTGGTCTGTGGCTCAAATGCTGAATAAATGGTGGTCCCTGGAGTCAAAAAGGTTGAAAACCCCTGGTGCAAAATGATGTAGAGCTAGTGTTTAAATGGACCCTTAAGGTGAGGCCATTTTATGAGATATTTGACAAAATGGGAACTTAATCATTAAGAAGACCTTAAAGGTGTACGAAACGCGGCTCTAGATCGTTTTCAATGGGAAGTGCGTTTTTTTGTGCTTGGAAGACGCTGTGCGATTGGGCAAGCATACGAGAGTACGACGAGTGTCGCATTGTTAGTTGCGTGCATGCTGTGCTGTTACAATACTGATTGTATTGTTGTACTGTTGTATTCTGCTTTTTGCTTTGGCAATGTAAACGTATGTTTTCTCAGGCCAATGAATCCCTTTGGACCAGTGGTCCGGGGACCACCAGTGGTCCTTTAGAGGGTTCCATTTGGTCCCCAGCTAAATGATGGAAAGTTGGTAAACCGTTTGTGTACTGAACGCGTTTTGGTGTTTTAGCTGTTGAAAAATAGCAGATCTACAAGCTCATATCGCGCCACCGAGTGGCGCGATATGAGCTTGTAGTTCTGCTATTTTTGAAAAATTGTGAAAATGTGGTGCAAATCTTTGAATACAATATTTCGGAAGCAGACATTTTTAACTCAAATCTTTGCTTCTGGGGGATCACCTAGAACAACATGTTTTTAGATGAGGTTCTGCAGCTAAATAATAGATATTTCTGGGGGTCCTTCCTATGAAATATGTTAAGCATCACTGACACAGAAAGAGATTTTTCCAGAAAAACTAGAATCTCGCACCAGGGACTAGAATTTAGAGTCACAAACTAGAATTTAGTGTCATGGATTAGAATCTAGTGTCGGGAACTAGTATCTAGTGTCAGAAAATGGAATCTAACTTCAGAAACTACAATCTACTGAGAGGAACTAGTATTTTGCAGGCCCATTTGGTTTCATGTTTACACTCTCAAGAATTCACAATCTGAATTAGTGCTCATTATACGCTGAATTAGTGCTTATTATATGGTGCTTATTATAACACAGTCTAAAATCTGTCGTCGCTGAGCGAGGAAGACAGTGGAAGCATTCATTCTTCACGTTGAGAACAGTCAACGGTCTCTGAAACGCCTCCAGTGCAACAGATTGTTCCCACTTTGAAGTGATTTAGGAGGTTATTAAAACACTCAGTCCCGCAGCGCAGCTTCTTCTTCGGGTCAACAGTTGACGAGGTTACGCTACGCGCTTTGATAACCGCCGCACAGTTTCAATTAATCTCAGTCCGTTCTAATTTCAACAAATACATTAAGGAGCAGCAGAGTGACTGAGGCAGTTAATTGCATTCACCTGGCATTCCACCATAGGGGTGAGCAAAAAAACAAAACAAATACATTTTTTTCCGGACTATAAGACCTAAAAGCCTTTAATTCTCTCAAAAATCCACACTGCACCTTATAATCCAGTGCGCCTTATATATGGATAGTTTGACTGCAGTAGCTTCTATTCTATGTTAACTGTACTAGCTTCTATTCTCTGCGCCTTATAATCCAGTGCGCCTTATACATGAAAACAGTTCTAAAAGGTGCGCCTTATAATCCGGTGCGCCTTATAGTGTGGAAAATACGGTAATATATTATATAATATATCAATATTCTTACTGCCACGACATCAATATAGAATCACCAGGTTCAAAAACGTTTCTTTTAATATTTTTGTGAATTCGTGCATGTCAGAAAGGCCGATTTTTCTTGGTTAATATGTTTAGAATTGCTATAATGTTTGAGTTAATTGAACTTGTCATGGACCATATTGTTTAGAATTGTTTTTAAAATGTTCTAGTATATTAATATATCGATAAGGTATCGTGGCCGCTGTATTGTGATATCCAGCACCAATATGAAGTTAGCCTACGGGAGGAAAACAAATATTGTATTTGATAAAGGACTACACTGACTGCGTATCACATGTCCCCATTTTCAAACTTGTTGGCAATTAACAGAGTTTGAACAAGAGTTTTATTTTAATGATTTAAATCCCTTTTATTTGTTGTCGCCTACAGACTACAGTACAACCCCCAATCCTTCCTTTGATGCCATTCATTAGGCTGTCAAAACATAAGTAATTGTCTGTTCCAATAAACACTAATGGTCCAGATACAGGGGGCTGTCGCCTGCATTCCCACTACCATTCTTAATTAATATCCTCTTTCATTCACAATAATACTTCACTGACAATCTTTATAAGGCTCACAAAATGTTTCCTGTGTAAGCGTTTTGCGCCTGCGCACACACGTGCTCATCCACGTTCTACTGTAGATTTGGGAAACAGTGTGGGTCTATAGCAGGGGTTTTCAACAGTGGTCCTTGAGAGGGTTCCAGGTGGTCCCCAGCTAAGTTGGTTAACCAGACATAACTCCTGAGAGCTCTCAAGGGTTAAATTATTCATCGTCTAAACACAACTAGAAGATTCATAGTCATTTTCGTCTGTACGCTTGCCTGTTTTTTCCCCCCAAATCCAGCCCAAAGCAAAGGAAATCTTAAGGTTTGGGGTCTGTGGGGTTAAAATGTCCTCAAATGGTGGTCCGTGGCTCAAATACTGAACAAATGGTCCGCGGCGTAATCGTCTTTATATAGATAATTTTCGGAAAAGTCTATGAGGAAAATTAATGTGGAAATCACTTCTGGAGCCGAGGCGACGTCGTGAGGGGGCGGGACTGCACAGCTCTATATTAAGACGATGATGTTTCAGTAATACTGTTCCTGCTGCTATATATACTGCCAACCAGCTGAAGAAATCACAGATTGAGGCTTTTATATTGTTGAAGTTTAATCACTTCAGATGCTATGGTTTTAAAATAATGGAACAAAACTAGCTAAAGCAGCTTGCTCCCACAGAAGATGCTTCTAGGGAATCCAAACCAGTGAAATCAGTGGAGGTCGACTGATGGAGAACTTTAATCCACGTGAGCTTGTAGATTAGATGCTCTATTTTGGGTGCTCTTAAGTATATAAAAGAGGCTGTGAGCTGTGTTCCTACACAGCTCACAGAAAATGGTATGGGAGCGGCTTCCTCGCCTGTGGCGCGACGCGATTAAGCTGCTCCCACACCATTGTCTGTTACATGACTTACATTATTATATTAATCATCAATAACAACATCAGTTGTTGAAGTTGCAACAGACACGCAGCATGCATAAAGCTAAAGGTCTGACTGGTGGAGACTTTTCTAGTTTAGACATGCGGTCATCGGAGTTACTATCCAGCCACTAAACACGGTTGCTTAGTTCATCCAGTGCTAGTTTTTCAGTGTTTTTCCGAGGCTCAGAGCATACAATAAAAAGGTTATTATCCCTGTTACCTGCGGTGCCGAAGCCTCCCAGCGCGCCCAGCGTGGCGCCGAGGGACGAGGACCCCTGCTGGCTGAAGCCCAGCGAGGCGGCGGAGCCGGGGGGTCCGCCGGGGCCCTGCGGGGGTCCCGAGCCCTGGGAGAAGAGCGAGGAGCTCTGGGAGGAGGAGCTGAGCGAGGAGGAGCCGTAGAAGGAGCTGCCGGGGCCCATGGCGGGGCCGCCGGGGCCCCCGGGGCTGCAGCCCTGCTGCTGCTGCTGGTGCTGCGGGTGCTGCTGCGACTGCATGGCGCGGAACGGCCCGTTGGCGCCGCCCCCCAGGCCGCCGTTGGCCCCGCCCGCCGAGGCTGCCGCCGCCGCAACTACGGGGAGGAGAGAGAGAGAGACTTTAGTTTTTGGTTTAATGTTTTATTATTATTATTTTTTTTATTACAGTATATACATAGTTTCTGAAAAGTACAAGGTTTCAACCCATACCACAATTTCTGTGTTAGCCAATATACTGTAGAATACCAATACCAGACAATAATCTAAACTGGCCCACATAAGTTTGGAAACTTCACTTTGGGAATTATTTCCAGACTGCTCTTAAGTGGCCAGCAATGAGTCCAGATCGCATGAAACACCTGTGGAGGGATCTTAAAATGGCAGTTGAGAAGGCACAATTTTAATCTGGGTCAAGTGGAGTGGTTTGCAAATGTAGAGAGTTGGGATGCCATCATGTTTGGTGGGGCAGACTAGGTATTTAGGGGGCATTGCCCCCCCTGCCTATGCCTAGATCCGGTGTGTGTGTGTGTGTGTGTGTGTGTGTGTGTGTGTGTGTGTGTGTGTGTGTGCGTGCGTGCAGCGTGTGTCTGCCCTGCAGGGTATCCCAGTCTCTGAGTCACCATAGTGAGTGACACTTACTACAGCACGATGGCGATGCGTCTGTCAACAAACGCATCCTCTGCCAATCACTCCTGAAGAAAGTGATTCATTCTGTTACTTACTGCTGCGTGTCTACTCTGGGGATGTGATAGTAACTGTTAATTACAACCAGCCAGCCAGACAGACAGCAGCTTGGCTGCTTGCTCCCTCTCCTGTCTGAAAAGAGGCACTGACTGTGGAACTTTACGTTCTTTCAAACGTCTGGATGGCACTTAACACTGCTTGAGCCCTTTGCTCATCTGACAGTGCATACAGTCACTATAATCCAAATAGGCCAGTCATATAAGTTTTATAATTGATATCAAACCGGATCGCTGTTTTCTTTTCTTTAATTTCTCTTCCTGGCCGTCTGTGACCGCATCGTGCATTGCACACTGCCGTCCTCCTCCATTATAGCGTTGCACTAAAACGCTGTATAATTCCAGATCTAGAGAACTCTAACCTCTCAGTGCAACTGAGGTCCAAAGTGTTGCAACTGTTGGTGCAAACAGCAGGGAAGATCATTGTGTTTAGACAACTCCCGGCTCTGCAGTCTATTTATGAGCAGGCCACACTTAGACTGGCCCAAAAGGTACAAAGAACCTAAGTGGAAGTACATCAGGTAATTTGTACCGGCATCAACTAAAATGTTGAATGATGCTCTGAAACAGCAGTGAATGTAGCGGACCAGTTTTTCGTACTGTGTGCACTGTGTAATGTTGTCTCCCTCTGTTTTGTATTTTGTGTGTCATTTATGTTTCATGTGTGGCTGAAGTAGGGGTGTAAGCCCAAGACAAATTTCCCTTGTGGACAATACAGTTTACCTTGACCTCTGTGGGTCGCTAAAAGTAATGATGTTCAGGGGGTCCCTGCTGATTATCCGGTGGTGCAGGTGGAAACATCCTCAATGACCAGGGGTGCACATAAGTGGTGCTCCGGTGCTCAGGAGCACCAAAAATCCTACAATGAGCTCCCAATCCAGTGGTGGAAAGCTCCTTTGAGCACCACACAGCTGGGGCTCATGACTGCTTGACTTGGCCAGTAAAAAAGCCTTGAAAATGAAATAGTTCTAACTAAAGTCTAAAATACTACTAGTATTTTAATGGATGTAGAATGCAGGTAGTTGTACTACTACTAGGCTAGCCACTATTGCAACGCACAAACTATCGCCCTGTACTGTAATACTGTACATTGATCAGGCTGTACGGAGTGGAAAAAAGGGGTCCCAGGGCCCAGCGATGCGGGTCACCGCATTTTGGGAGCACCAAGTAACATCTCCAGGTGCTCCTCTGAGTACTGGACCAAAATAGTTATGTGCAGCCCTGTCAATGACCCAACCTCAGTTAGAAACGGTCACATATTCAGAACCATTCCGCAGGTTTTACACCATAGGAAGCACAGTGGACTGTCGGCTCGCAGACTTTGTGTTAGAACAAAGATTATTGATCATTAAAACAAAAAATAAATGCTAGCTTGATACAGCATCTCTTCATATTAGGCTAAGTTAATGACCGTGGAATATTAACTAAACCGTGGAAATGAAGGATTGCTGCGAGGACTAGACAATAAACTAAAACCCTTCCCCGAATGCCTGAAGCAATTTCAACCCCCGCCGCCAAAATCTCTGGATAAGCCACTGATTCACCCCCATAGCAAAACACTCTGCATCCATATCAGAGACACATGGGGGTATACAAACCAATTTAACAGTTGCTGCTTGCCATTTATTGTATGCCAACGCTATATACAGTACGCAAACCCAAAGTAATAATACTGAAAGAGTTCTTCTTACGCTGCAGAACTAGAAGCCCAGCGGATTGCATTGTTATTCGGACGTGGTATTGTCAACGTCGGCCACGAAAAAAAGATTACAGACACTAAATCATCCAGCCTATCACGACGTCCCAGCGGACAGCCAGAGAGCACGTCAGTCAAGATATGGGAAGAGAAAAACATGCAGCGGAACAATGTTCTGTCACCCGATCGCTGACCCTTTCAGACGGAGGGGGATTTCACCAGCATTGTTTGTGCAGTGAATGACTGCTTTAACACATCCCCGTTCATCTGGTCTATTCAGAACGCTCTCCATATAAAGAAGAAAGAGAAAAGAAAAAAACACCATCATCAGCTAAAAACCCTCGTATTTCCATAAAAACGTTAACCCGTCAGGAAATGTTGGGAAGGTATACCGATTCAGATTCAGAAATTATTCACAAGCCTGTGAACACGATGAGCGCACGGAATCTTTGGCGACCATTAAAGTGCAAATAACACTCTCGATTTTTTTTAAATACTACTATAGCTTATTATTAACCAGCACTCGGATATAACCAGTCGTATCATTTCTTTCTGGACTTTGAAAGCAGTTTAGCTGCAGAACCACAATGTCCCGAGTGCTGATATGCAGATTATTTAATATTATTTAATATATCATAATACTGATTCTAGATAAAACCAGTAGAGAGGAATCCATTGCAAGGAATGAGGAAAACAAACTCCTCTATCAAGTCGATTTGGCTGCTAATGAATTCTACATGTTAAGGTTGAGCTCTCATCTAGCGTGACAAACGCTGCATTTTACTTGAGTCAAAATTATAATTCAAGTTGTAAAAGATCCCTGCACAACCACTGATGTATTTGTCATAACCAGCACACTTTCACAGTTTACAGTGACACAGCTAAACGTAAAAAAGTACAGTGTTTATCCCCGTTTATTGCCAGTGAATAAAAGCCGATGGTGTATGAAGACTCGAGTGTTCAATAACAACACAACACAGGTGAAGTTCACGTCGTTACACCTGGTCATTGTCCAGTGCAGTATGGAACATTCACCTCAGACATGCATATTTTGGTAAAGGTTACATAAGCAAGGCATCATGTGGTTAATTACGGGAGGATGCAGGATTTTGCGGGGCCTGCTGATTTCATGTTGACCGCCCACTCCTGTCCCCGCAGGCATTCTAACACCGCCCACACCGCCAACATTTGTGTTGGGTCCCACGGACGCCGCGGGTTCCCGTTCCTGATGCAGGCCTCTACATGCCAGCATGGAAGATCAACACTCAGTCAGTTAGTCCAGTGGTTTTCAACCTTTTTCATTCCAGGGCCCACCATTTATTCAGCATTTGAGACACGGACCACCAATTAAGGATATTTTTAGACCCAGAGACCCCAAAACTAAAGATTTCTTTTGCTTCTGTCCATGACCATTAATCTTCTAGTTGTGTAGATTTGGACTAATTCGTATGATGGATATTTTAACTCTTGAGAGCGTAAAAATGAAACCAAATGGACCCGCCAGGGTCCATTTGGTTTCATTTTTACGTTGCCCTGCTGCTCAGGGTCCATTTGGTTTCATTTTTACGTTTTTACGTTCTCAAGAGTTACATCTGGTTAACCAACTTAGCTGGGGACCACCTGGAACATTCTCAAGGACCACTGGTGGTCCCCGGACCACCGGTTGAAAACCACTGAGTCAGTCAGTCAGTGTTTACCTGCTTGCGCTGCAGAGGGCGATATGATGACGGAGGCAGGGGCCATGAGGCGTACAGGACCACCCCTGGATCCGGTGTTGACCACCAGGGCTCCGGTCTGGTCGTAGTAGGCTGCCGGGGCCAGCACCGGGTAGCCTGGGAGAGAGGGAGAGGCCCACCATTTATTCAGCATTTTAGCCAAGGACGCCCTTTGATGTTGAGTTCAATCTCTCTGTACTACTCACCAGGCACTCCGGCTGCCAGACCCTGTCCGAAGGCCAGGGCTGAGTTGACCGCCGCTGCTGCAACTAGCTGGTCATTCTGCTGACTCTGCTGACCCTGGCTGGGGGTCAAGGGTCGCTGGTTGCCCCCGGCACGCATCACCTATAGGTCCAAAAACACACACACAGAGAGAAGTAGTAAGCATTTCTGATAGTTTGATCTACAACGCAACACACCTAAACTATTTTTTGATCAAATGTTTTTGCCTGCAAGAAAGAACCAAATGATCATCATGTACGAAATGTTTAACATAAAAACAAAAACAAAATGCAAGAAAGAAAGTGAAAAAAAGAAAAGACAGATATAAAAACAAACCCAGCCAACCCTCCCCGGTCATAGGTATATCATACTTTTGTATCAATGACATTTCACATTTCATAATCTGTTTAAACCCTTCTAAAAAGAGTCTATAGGGCTTTCCAGACGGCAACGATAAACGCCCGCATAAACGCAGATTCTTGATTCTCTCTGCAGTGCCGACATAAAAGACATAAAGAAAATCGCCTGTTGATTAACGCCAGACGTTTTAAAAAGCTCACTGGATTGAGCTTTCAAAAACATTGTGCGCGTGTGCACGAAACGAGCATGTGCGATAAAACGACCATCGTTACACACTCTTTATCCCAGGTCATTTTCTGAGCACAAAACGCCGGTCCTATTGAAAATGAATTAGAATGCCGTCTGTAAGCCCCCCTTAAGGGGTGTTTAAGTGTGGGCCAAGAAAAAACATGTATTTGTAGCTCTGACAGTAATCACTGCTATAAAAAATGTCTTCAGTAAACAGAGCTCTTTGTCCAGACAATCTACTGAAGGCTCAATCGGCCGGGTTACAGGTACCTGCTGTTGGTTCTGTTGTCCCTGGTTCTGGGCCTGCTGATTGGCTGAGTTGTTGGCGGCGGCGGCTTGCTGTTGGAACAGGTTGGCGGGGTACACGCCCCAGGGGGTGACACCGTAGTACTGAGGGGGCATCACTGCAGGGCCTGGGGCAAACACAGACAGGGACCATCATTAGATCTGCTCCATTACAGAACACTGTGGTCCTGCTCAGATTCTCTCTACACGTCAACCACCATCACACTGACACTTATTAGCCCTGCGGAGCCTCATTTAAAAATGATATGTCAGAGTTTGAGAGTCGTAAGAGAAGCTTTTCACAGTTTTTAAAGGGGTGCTGTACTGGACATTATCGGTGACTCCAGACAGGGTAAATTGGCAATCTGGAGTCATTTGGAGTGAATACTGGGCAATTGCCGGTTGGTGGCCAATTGGCCCTTCGCGATAAGTTGCTATAAGTTGTCTGTCTTCCCCATTGACTTACAACGACTTTTTTGCTTGTAGAACAGCTTTCCTCCAAAGAATGGCTTGGGTGAGTTGTGTTTTAATTCTTAATCCTATCCACCTTTTTAAAATAACAATTTAACAAATTATAGTTTAAACACTGAAAAACACAGTAATACTATTGACATCCTATTGTACCTAGGTA
Organism: Benthosema pterotum; assembly: GCA_039105355.1. Classification (NCBI taxonomy): domain Eukaryota; kingdom Metazoa; phylum Chordata; class Actinopteri; order Myctophiformes; family Myctophidae; genus Benthosema; species Benthosema pterotum. Next base: position 52,169,834 of record CM076970.1, on the reverse strand, counting down.
ACTGCTATCTAAAGGCCTGTCCATACTCTCTCAGACATCTGAACTTTTCAGAAAGTCGCGTCGGAAAGTTGCAAAGTGATGTCATCCGAAATGTCTGAAACACATCTTTCTGAAATTTTGTTCTGAAAGTTACAGCGTCAATGTTGTGACTCTTCGAACTCCACTTCGGAAAGATGGAGTTGCCCGCAATCGCCCGCAACACACACACGCACACACACACACAGCGCTGCTTCTGCTACTGTATATATATTGTATAGTCGTTTCATTTGTTTTGGATGCGCAAAACAGTGCAACACTCAGCATGCATGAACATTAGCAAGAGGATCAGTGGAGACATTTGAAGAGAGGTTAGAGCACGCTGCAGCTTGGTTCTATTGGACTCAGCAGATTGCTGGCGTTTATGTCGTTTATATTCCTCATCGGCTCTATGAGGATGTTGTAGAGCAGTGGTTTCCAAGCCTTTTCATGTCATACTAATTAGCCCGCGGACTGCCCATTTTGTCAGCAACTTTAGCAGTGTTTGACCAATCTATCGAGACAGTTTAGCTTTTTCCGAACACGAATGGGTGAAGTATGGACGTAGTCTGTGTTCGGAGAGTTTTTTTCGAAAACAAAAAAATAAAAATAAAAGTGTGATCTTTCCGACGAAAAGTTCAGCCGTCGGAGAGAGTACGAACAGGGCTTTAGTCATACTTTGGCATACTTAGTATGCTATCTAAACTACCTAGGTTGGTACAAGTGCTATGGGCGGATATGTACTGGGCCTTTTTGGGTGGGATTTAGCGGAGGGAGAATTGATCAGATCATCTCTATTCAGGACCACAAAGAGAGAGCAAGAGACAGGCGTGAAAACAACAAGCAGACAGATTTGTGACGGCCTGTAACCTACATACAAGCTGTTATGGACAGAAACAGTCCTGCCCACCGTCAGCCTGTGAAACCAATGCTGCCAGAAAAAATCTGAATCATCCAATTAATGAATCATCCATTCTATTAATGAAAGGAACAGCTCTGCTCTGTTCTGTTCTTTTCTTTCTGTCTGGGAGATCAGGGAGATCAAACATCAGACACAGCAGGCGCTAAAATATGCCGAATGAATGCCTGGAGAAAAGTTGATTACGTTTATTTTAATTGCAAATTTGGGTCTTGAGTGTTGCAGAGCCTATTTCAGTTTAATTCTTTGCCCCATTCTTTCTGAACTGTGAACAATTTTGAATTGTTCTTTAACACAAATCTTCTGTCATGAGTGTCCCTCTGGCACAAGGGTTTTCAGATGTGGTTCCACAGACAAATAGATGAATGGTAAAATGGAGCGTTTATATAGCACCTTTATCCAAGGTGCTTTGCACAGTGTTTTCAACCAGTGGTCCTCGAGAGGATTCCAGGTGGTCCCCAGCTAAATGATGGACAGTTGGTAACCGAATGGTGTGTGTGTGTGTGAGAGAGAGAGAGAGAGAGAGAGAGAGAGAGAGAGAGAGAGAGAGAGAGAGAGAGAGAGAGAGAGAGAGAGAGAGAGAGAGAGAGAGAGAGAGAGAGAGAGTGAGAGTGAGTGAGTGAGTGAGTGAGTGAGTGAGTGAGTGAGTGAGTGAGTGAGTGAGTGAGAGAGAGAGAGAGAGAGAGAGAGAGAGAGAGAGAGAGAGAGAGAGAGAGAGAGAGAGAGAGAGAGAGAGAGAGAGAGACACACTCTCTGGCTGTCTGTGTCCGTCTGTGTATAGAAATGGCGTGCGTTGATCACCAAGTGTCACTGTTGCGCAGCCAATCCCGCACACTAGTGAGGAGGGCTGGTACTATGGCTGCAACTATTAATCACCGAATCGGAATCAAATCGATAATTACATTAGTTGTCAGCTAATTTACTAATCGATTAATCAGACCAGCACCTAATCACTGCAGTTTTTGTAATGTATCATGAGGGTTTTCCCCACTCAACCATAGCTTTTACAGCATCATGTGAGGATAAACTAAAGAGGAGTGACCCCAAGTGGCGCGCTGTGGGCTTGTAGCTCTCATATTTTTGAAAAATTGTGAAAATGTGATCTTTGAATATATTCGTTCTAGGGGATATATTGCTTCTGGGGGATCCCTACGACATGTTTTCAGATGGGGGGTCCGCAGCCAAATATAGATAATTCTGGGAGTCCTTGGCATGAAATATGTTGAGCATCACTGACACAGGAACATGGATTTTTTTCAGAAAAAAATAGAATCTGTCAGAAACTAGCATCAGAAACAAAAACTAGACACAAAACTAGAATCAAGCTCATATCGCGCCACCTAGTGGCGCGATATGAGCTTGTAGATCTGATATTTTTCAATTGCTAAAGTGTAACATAATGCGTTGAACACCAAAACGCGTTCACTAAGGGTTAAATTATCAGCTGATGAATCAATTATGAAAATAATCGTTAGTTGTACAGTACAGTACAGTACAGTACAGTACAGTACAGTACAGTACAGTACAGTACAGTACAGTACAGTACAGTACAGTACAGCACCGCTCACTTCAGACAGGTCTTTTTTTACACATGGTGTGTACTCAGGGCGTCCTTGAAACAGAGAGCTCTGCTCTCAACGGTCTTCCCTGAATAAATAAAAAGGCCCAATAAATTTGAGTGCAAAAACTCCAGCCAAACACTACTTTAATGGCCCTTAAACAAATGCACCCGCTAGTAGAGCTGTCAGGGAGGAGTGTGTGCACAGACGGAGGCGCGCGCGCGTGTGCGTGCGTGCGTGTGTACATGCGTTAACCCATCGTGTCCAGATCAGATTCTAGTTTCTGATGCTAGATTCTAGTCCCCCACGGTAGATTCTAGTTCCTCTCAGTAGATTGTAGTTTCTGAAGTTAGATTCCAGTTTCTGAAACTAGATTCTAGTCCATGACACTAAATTCTAGTCCCTGGCGCGAGATTCTAGTTTTTCTGGAAAAAATCTCTTTCTGTGTCAGTGATGCTTACATATTTCATAGGAAGGACCCCAGAAATATCTATTATTTAGCTGCAGAACCTCATCTAAAAACATGTTCTAGGTGATCGAAGCAAAGATTTGAGTTAGAATGTTTGCTTCCGAAATAGTGTATTCGAAGATTTGCACCACATTTTCACAATCTTTCAAAAATAGCAGAACTACAAGCATATGATACGATATGAGCTTGTAGATCTGCTGTTTTTCCACAGCTAAAACACCAAAACGCGTTCAGTACACACAGGGTTAACTAGAGTGCTGAAGACGAGCATCAGTGAACATCAAAGTGACGTTAGAACTCAGAATAGGTAATGAGAGGCTTTTTTGGATTCATGAACTAAAAACTCTACAAGCTCCTCCTTTGATATTACACTGTTTCTTGCCTGCCTTTAGATGGATTATTGTGTGTTGCACTGTACTGTATATATAGAACATGTATTTTTACATTGTTATGTTTTGTGTACTTGACAGATTTTTCTCCCCCTTGATAAATCCTCCACTAGAATACATGAGTTCTGTTGGGAAGAGAACACAGCCTACATAACTGAGTAATGACACCCACTGCATCAGACCTGCTAGGAAAGGCTTTCAAAGCCAATACTTGAGCCATATATATACCCAAGTAACACACCTTAAAGGCACAGTGAATTAAAAGATATGTTTTTCACACTTTTAGACCTCACCCTTGATTGTCCTCTACAATCACAGGTATCTTAATTACAGTCAGAGATACTCTTTTACTGTTTTAATCCCATTCAGGCAGTGTATTAGTCTATCCATTTTAGCGGATTCTATCATAAATCAAGTGAGTATTCCCAGTATGCTGCTTATTAAGCCGAGTTTCACCACCAAGCATGTTGGTTGCCAGCCGTCTGACTTTATAAGCGTCCTCAACCTCGCAACCACAGCCGCAAGTGTGTCGCCACGCTGACACAGGGCTTAAAACAAGGAGGCCAACCGGCCCACGCTGATCGAGGATTTCCGGGTTTTCGTCTCATCAATGCAATCGTGTCAGTCGGCTATTGGACAACATGCCTTGTCGAGTAACTTGACTTAATTAATAACCAGCATCTTGGGAATTATCCCAAGAAGCGCATGTCAGTGCCCCCATAAATTCCTCCAAACATGATGGCATGCAAACGACCCAAATTTCAAAGATATTTAGTGTGGTTGCCCGAAGGGCAACCAGACTCTTGTATTACAAGTTGTTAGTGTGGTTGCCCGAAGGGCAACCAGACTCTTGTATTTCAAGTTGGGAAACTTCGCCGCGCTACTCCTCCCACAGTTTTTGTCGCATGCACCCGAGCCATATGTCAAATCGACCGGCTTCCTCGGGAATGGTGTGCTTGCATTTTTCTAAGAGATCCGTTGTATAGTTTAATTGATATTAATTTATTTGTTAATATGCGGGACCCACATGCGTTTGTGGGCATGGGTCGGCCCACGTGGGTTTGTGGGCGAAAAATCAAGTTCAAGTATTTTTCCCTCGCAGACCATAAGGGCTATTCTTACAAAACTTGGGGAGGATGTTCATAATGATTTAAAAAATGAATTGCCTTTTGATGTTATCGTTCGGCCAGATGGTGGCGCTATAACAGGCCACTTTACGTTTTGGCTTATAACTCTTGAACCGTAGGTCGTAGAATCGGATTTCTTGTTTCCATGGATTCCTTGGATCATGACGCATCTCCCTAAATAGGCCACGCCCATTTCTGTTAAAAATTTTAGAGACGCAATTTTGAATTTTGTCCAAAACACACTTTTTGCCCCCATTCCTTCATATTTGGTCCAAATCTCATCAAAATTGGTATGGAAGGTCTCTGGACCAATCCGATTAAAACAGCATTGGGGGAATTTTGATATTGCGTATCGTTTGGCCGCAATGGCCTTCTGAAATTTGTGGGATTGGCCTATTTTACAGAAAATGCCACAAATCACGCATCAAATGTCCAATCCACCCCAAATTTGAATCACAGGTCTTGGGTGAGCCCTTCAACAGGCAGCCAAAAGCAATTCCATTTTCAACCATAGGGGGCGCCATAAATGCACAAAATGTAACTATTTGTTGCAAAAACGCCATTTTGGGGGAATAAATGCCCTCCAAATTACTTCCACATGGTCCCAGGGATGACTTGACAAGTTCACATCATAATTGGTTTGGGAGGGGCCTACGCAAGTTAGTGGGAGGGGCCTATTTTACAGAAAATGCCACAAATCACGCATCAAATGTCCAATCCACCCCAAATTTGAATCACAGGTCTTGGTTGAGCCCTTCAACAGAGGGCCAAAAGCAATTCCATTTTCAACCATAGGGGGCGCCACAAGTGCACGAAATGTGGGGGGGATTTGAGGGGAATAAATGCCCTCCAAAATACTTCCACGTGATCCCAGGGATGACGTAAAAGTTCACATCGTAATTGGCTACCGGAAGCTGAGGGGAGGGGCGACGCAAGCGACAACGGCAACCACACTTTGCAATTTTTAAATTGCGAATATTCTAGTTTAAATTGAAGTGGTTAAAATGATTTGAAACACTACTACTGCCACCAACTACAGTTGTGTCACCACTAAACCAACAGCATTCCATCATTGAAAACAGAAAACTCTCTGAGTCAGACCTTTAGCTTTATGCATGCTGCGTGTCTGTTGCAACTTCAACAACAACTGATGTTATTATTGATGCTTTAGTTGACTAATAAAAGTCCTGTAACTGAAAATGGTATGGGTGTGAAGCAGCACCCATACCATTTTCTCCTACCCCCCCCCCCCCCCCAATTGGGAGATGTGGCCCATAGGCTCCAATGCATTTATCAACTTCCGGTTTACACAGGAAACACGCATAGTTTCGAAAATAGTCACATGTTGTGTGCGCTACCACTTTAACCCACAGTGTGGTGGAAGTGGCAAATAAACCCATCCCTGCTATATGAGCTGACAAACCACTTTTATAACATCTCAAAGATTGTTGTTTGTTTCCTCATGAATAGAATAAGGACTAGACCAGTGGAGGAGGAATATTTGTGGTCAGGAATATGATCAGATCTCTCTCTCACCCAGGGTAGCGGCGGCTGCCAGCCCGGCTGCGTAGGGGTCTGTTCCTGGGGGAGCTGCACTGATGATGTAGGGGTTGGGCACGAACGCTGGAGCCAGACCTGGAACACACACAGAACATACACACACGGGTCAGAACCAGAGACACCACGCCACGCAAAGACCCTTTTAGAGACAGGGGCTTACAGACGGCGAGGAATAAATCGCCCACTCTAATTCATTCTCAATGGGGACGGCGTTTTTTTAGCACAAAAGTTCAAAAATCGACCCGCGTTCAAGAAAGCGTTTATCGTCGGTCGTTTTCCGCCCGGCGTCACTGATTTTTATCGCGCGCGCGTGCACGAAACGAGCACGCGCGCGAGTTCAATTCGAGTTCAATTCCAGTGAACTTTTTGTAAAACGCTTGGCGATTTATAGCAAACATACAACATAATGAGGACGATGAGGACCCACTCTACCAGTAGACCTGCACAGTGACTTCACCGTTTCTGTTCCGGGAGTGGATTCCCTAATCATTTAAGGCTCTGGCGCAGCCGAGCCAGGGCAGGATCTAGCCAGCCCTACTAGGGTGGGCTGGAAGAATGGCGGGTGGGCAACTCCAAAGTTTTTCATAAGAAGCAGTGCTTTTGAACATTTTTTTATACCAGGGCCCACTATTTATTCGGCTTTTGTGGACCACTAGTGGTCCACTGGTTGAAAACCACTGATATTACCTTTCATTGGGTGGGCAGGATGCACGTTTGGGTGGGCTGTGCCCACCCCTGCCCCCCCTCTATATCCGACCCTGAGCCGAGCCACGACGTGAGTTGTGGCAATTCTGCTCTAATGTTTACAACGCATTATTGCGCGACGTGTTGTGAGTTTGTGTCACGGTCACGCTATGACGAAGCATGTTGGTTACATGCTTTTAGCCGATTTTATTTTAACCTACGCAACTTGGAATAACTATAGTCTACGTTCAAATGTCAACCTCTACGGCTGCAGCCATCATTATTGGTGACTGGTGAGTCATTAATTCATTGTAAATGAATTGTAAATTCAGCGTGATCATGATCAGGTAGCGCTTGACTGGAAGTTGGTAGTCTGTTGGCTTGGTTGGCTTCTGAGCCACGCATTTCGTCCGCCCCCCTCCCCTCCCCTCCCCTCCCGGCATAAAACGCGTTGCGTTTATCGACGGGCGATTTTCTTATTTCGGCACTGCCGGCATAAAAAAAACTCGCCCGTCGATAACGCCGGCGTTTATCGTTGCCGTCTGGAAGCCCCTTTAGAGACAGGCTCCCTTACCTGACACTCAAGTCTGAATTATCATTTAGTTTCATTATTCAGTATGTGAACAAAAGCAGTAAAATATGGATGTCGGATGATGATGTTTATAAACTTGTGCTGTACTGTACTTGTGCTGTTTTAACTTTGATTGAAAAACAGCAGGCGTTCACAGCTCATAGCGCTATGAGCCGTGAACGCCTGCTGTTTTGGGGGAGAATGTGAGAATGCAGCACAAATCTTTCAGTATGTTCTTTCAGAGATTCATCTTGTGAATTAGCTTCAAATCTACACAACTACAGAATGTAGAAGATTAACAGTCTCCGTGCCCTTGCAATAGAGCTACGTCGCCGGTTATTATTATGAATAATAGTTATGACCGATGCCTCTTAGGTTGATCTACGTCTCTCTACGTCGCTTACCGTCGCTGGTTTGATACGATCCCAATGATAACAGCAGCGAGCAGCGACCACATATTCCATTCAGAACGGACCAAAATAAGGGACGGACCAACCCGGGACCGGAAGTGTGTCGCCAACTAACTTGTCCGATGGGAAACATGGACCGAAATATGAAATATGACTTTTAGATGAAAATCGCTGGCACTGGCTACCTCAAAAAATATGAAAAAGGGCTGGCACTGGGTGTGTTAATGGTCATTTCTGATCTGTATGTTTGCCTGTTTTGTTTCTCAAATCCAGCCTGGAATTGTGGACAAAAGCAAAATAAATCTTTAGTTTGGGGTCTGTGGGGCTAAAATGTGCTCAAATGGTAGTCCGTGGCTCAAATTCTGAATAAATAGTAGGCCCTGGTGTCAAAAAGGTTGAAATCCACTGGTCTACATCATACAGCAATATCAAAAGTAGTTGTGTGATGCTGTTTGTACAGGTTTTCTAACAGCGACGACAGATATATCCTCTTTCTGGACGGTGGTTGTGCACACAAAGAGCCCGTTAGTCTTGAAGCTCGGCTCAGGACAGCCAGTTAATTAAGGGCTAATTTATGCGCCATAGTACAACGGTGTGGCGTGCCAACTAGGGACAACCGTCACGGGACAACCAAGAGTTTAAATGAAGGCCTGAGATTGCAAATGTGTCATAGCTTTGAGAAAAGTATTGATTCAGCATGTTGTACTGGAGGCTCGGATGGACAGAAAAAAGAAAATGCGTTACAAAACACAGTATTCTACTGGGGTTCAACTTGGGGCTCGGTACACACCCAAACCTATCAATTATAAATAGATGTTCTAGACCACTCATGCCCTACATATTTACTCTTTTGTCGCAGGACAAATGGCCGTTCTACAAGCTGGCACGAATGTGCCACCGTGAGCCTGTAGATCTTCTATTTGTTATTATGATATGAAAAAAAAATCGGTTTTAATTATACACCCTATAGCAGTGGTTTACAACCTTTTTGACACCAGGGCCCACTATTTGTTCAGCATTTGAGCCACGGACCACCATTTGATGACATTTTAGCCCCTCAGACCCCAAAACTAAAAGATTTATTTTGCTTTTGTTCACAATTCCAGGCTGGATTTGGGAAACAAAACAGTCAAACATACAGATCAAAATAACCATTAATCTTCTACATTCTCTAGTTGTGTAGACTTGGTCTAATTCAGATGATGAATATTTTAACTCTTGAGTGTTTAAAACATGAAACCAACTGTTTGGATCAACTGTTGAAAACCCCTGCTATAGTCTGTCTGAAGAGGTGAGTCTTAAATGGTAAATAGTGCATTTTTCCAAGGCACTTAGATTATGTAGATTGTGCATCACATTCACCCATTCACACACACATTCATACACGCATGAAACCATGCAAGGCACAACCAGCACATCAGAAGCAATTAGGAGTTCAGTGTCTTGCTCAGGGACACGTCGACATTGGGGGAGCTAGGGTTCGAACCAGCAACCTTGCGGGTTACCATCCAGTGACTCTACCCCTAAGCCACCGCTGCCCTAGTCTTCAGAATATGGTGGAGGTTTGGGAGTGAGTCTGCAGTTCTTCTAAAACTGCAATATGGGGGAAGTTTAGTTCAACGGTTGTGAAGCCAGAAGGAGGGATAGGAGTCTGGGACGTGTGGAGTCGTGTGGAGCGTTGTCCCGGATGTTTCAGGGAGAAGCTCTGACAGCTTCCCCGTGGATCGCATACTCCCTGCGGATTCAGCAATTCATGCTGACCTATTAGTTTATGTGAGGGAGCGTGTACTGTTGGCCAGAACAGGAACATTTCCCTGTTTCACCAGGATAGTTGTTCTCCAAAGTGGGGTCCCCTGGATACCCCCAGGGGTCCTTTAGGGCAGCCCCCCGCCCACAGATTATGAACGAGGGACCTCCACCTTGACTGAGAATTAATCTGTGAATTAGGAGGGGGTATATGGGTGCGGTGTGGGAGCAGCCAAATCTAAAATAATGTTGCCGTTTGTTGTAACTTAGGCCTGTGTATTTATGCATGAGCAGACACATGCCATTGATTATGAGCACATTTCCTTATAATGGGAGTCAAATGGGCACTCCGGTTCTGTTAACCATGAAGTTCTAACTCATGTTTCTATGGAATGTCTTGACGTCTGTCTTCCCAGTATTCCCAGTATTGCTGTGTCATCGCCTCGTCATTTACTGCATTGCTTCAACGTGTGCTCAGTACAATAAGTTTGGGGCTGCAACGATTAATCATAATCGAATCGACTTATTCATTGTAATTACTGTAGTTTTTACAATTCATCAGGTTTTTTGACTTGACTAAAAGAGGAGTGAGCCATCTATCTTCCCTTACAATCTGTTGATAGTTGCACATGTACAGAAGTGACTGCAAATCTGATACAACAACGACCAGAACAGTGGCCTTGTGGATAGAGTGTCCGCCCTGGAACTGGGAGGCCGGGGTTCGATTCCTGGTCGGGTCATACCAAAGACTCTAAATGGGACCCAATGCCTCCCTGCTTGGCACTCAGCATAAAAGGGATGGATTGGGGGTCAAAATCAGCTAATGATTCCGGAGCGCGGCAAGCCGCAGCTCACCGCTCCTTGGAGCTCACCGCTCCAAGTGATGGGTCAAAAGCGGAGAACCAACGGATTGGTAACGTAGTGACAAATCATGCGACTTTGACTTTGATTAGATTATCAAGAACACCACAGAAGAGCATGGTTTCTTTTTGACAGACACATGTCTTTAATCAAATGTATGCAGTCAGAATAAGCCTAAAGACACCATAACTTGCTTTAATTGATATTAAAAGGTAATAGAGGCAACTTTAGCGTTACAAACACTGTGTGCTCCATTTTCGTTACCGCTAAACCCCTTATCCCTTAACTGCTTTGCCTTTTTAAACCATTTAAAAAAAAACATTTTTCAGTAGTTCAAATGGCCAGTCTACGAGCTCACAACGTGTTAAAAGATTGACATGTTGAAATATTCCATAAAGTTTTTCAAAATAGTAAAAACGATGTTTAGCATGTAATGAAAATGGAGCCCTGTGTTTGTAAACAGATTAGTTTAAAAACAGAATCTAAACTCCACCTCACCTCCACTCTAGTGGCTCATTGGTGGAGCCCCTTTATACGTGCATCCACAGGTTTCAATTGGGGGCGTCCCTTTTTGTGAAAAGGTTTAAGAAGCGCTGCACCACTGAAAGAGGGGGCAGTGCGAGGGAGAGACTTGAGGTGGTGCTTAGGATAAGATACTAAGCGTAGTGGGGGTGTCAGGGTTTACAGGCTGTGTGTGGGAGCCGGTCAGCTTACCCCCCTGCCCCTCACACCCCATCTGCCATTTAATTAAATCTTAGCGGTCACCTGCCTTCCATAGCATTTTACACTGAGCTCAATCTGCTCAACAACAAGCAAAGCAAAGCGCTGGCAGGGTGTGATGTTCTAATTCAATAAGTCTTCAAATTGGCCTACTTTTTTCTCTCTCTCTCCTTCTGTAATTTCTTGACAGCGCTCCAGTTTGATTACCATCTGAGACCAAGAAGAAGTCCTTCTTTATTATGACCACGGTCAGGGCAACAACGGACACTAAATGATGTTAATTACAGGCCTTCCTGTTTGATTGATGCTGGTTGAACATCTGCAAGGGGAGACAGGAGGACACCATCTGGACACAGTTTCTCTGCGTCTTGGACCGGTCACAGCACTTAACTAATGATGACCATCACTGTTGCCACGTCCACTTATTGCAAGCGACTTTTTTTCTTCTGTAAAGTCACTTATAAAGTCTTGGTAGTTACAGGTTGGGTTTTTTTCTAGGCTTGCTTCCAAAGTGTAGTTTCTTATCTGTGCTTGCTTCTAACGTTTGTATCAAAGCAATGAGAATCACCGTTTAATAAGTAATTAAGCAAAGATCACCAACTAAATTAATACGTCATTTGCCCGCGGACCACCATCCCGAACTGAAGATAATTTTGTACCAGAGACTCATAGAAGATTTGTGCTTGCTAAAATGTTCTAAAAAACATTCCACAAAGCTATCCTTTCTTTGCAATGATTTCTCTTTTTGAAAATAGCGGATCCACAAACCTAGGACGTGTTGTGAGCTTTTAGATTGGGCATTTTAGGCCACTGCCATGTTACAAGAGGAAATGAAACCAAATGGACCTGTTTCATTTTACACTCAAGAGTTAAAATATTCATCATCTGAATTATCCCAAGTCTAAACAACTAGAGAATGAAGAAGATTAATGGTCATTTTGTTCTGTGTGTTTGACTGCTTTGCTTCGCAAAAGCAAAAAAAATCTTTACGGTCTGTTGAGCTAAAATAGTGTTCTGTAGCTCAAATTCTGAATAAATAGTGGGCCCTGGTATCAAAAAGGCTAAAAACACTGATCTAAATGTTTCTTTTCTCATGCCAATAGATAGATAGATAGATAGATAGAATATAACTAGCAGCTTCTAGTGTGGTCTTGCCCTTTTCGTTAGGACTAGTTTTCATAGACATGTCTGGCATCACTTGATGACCAGTAGGTATTTTTGTTTTGTTTTGTTTTCACACAATCTGATGTGGAACTCATGACACCGTAAGATGTCACACCATAAAACACTGATTGAGGAATTAAGCAGAGTGACATGAAGGGTCAAATTAAAACACAAGTCGAGGTCTGGGAAGCTTGAATTAAGAGTTTTAAAACTCATTTTAGGAGAACATGCTTTTATATGGCTAGATATGCTGCTGGTGGCACTGATTACAAATCCCATATTGCTGCAGGGACGTAGCTGACTGACCATTTGGTTTCCCTACTCGTAGGATACTTGTGCTCCTGATAAGAGCGGCTATTGGTCATGCAGATCTGCTATTTTCAGTGGTTGCGAGGACGTACACACAGCCGCTAGTTATTAGGCAGCATAACATTGACGTTTTGTCACATTTTGTGCCTCAGCTCAGTGTGTTGCCCTACTCGCAGTGCATATTGTGTGTATAGGTAGCTGCGGCACTGTGTTTCCGTTTCGATGGCAAACGTGTACTGAAAAACTGAATTTACATTCTCTGATTGTGTAGAATTGCAGCTCAACTATTTCACCGTTTCATTCAAGGAGCTCCAAAAAGATAAATCTGAGAATAAATCTGAGCTTCAAGGAGCTACTTGGGGGTCCCCGGAACTAAGATTTTTCCCCTGGAAGTACAATTCTGTCCCTGGAATTAAATTCTTCATTCTGGAAAAAAACATTTTTGCCAGTGTGTAGATCTGATGTTTTTCAACTAAAACACCTCAAGGAGTTCCCAATCAGAGTGGGTGAAGTAATGGAGTGGGACAATGATCTTTAAGCGTCCATTTGGTTACCAACTGTCCATCATTTAGCATGGGACAAGCTAGAAGGACCACTGTTCTATTGTTGTGTTTCTTCTCTCTCTCTCTGTCAAAAGAGAGGTTGGAGAAAAAGAAAAAAGGACTTGGCACGCGGTTTGAGTGGCGTTCCAACTTCTGTCCGAGTTATTTGGTTATGGCGTAATTGGATTGGGATCGAGTCAGACTCTTAATTAAATTATAGCGATGCCCAATTAGGCCTGAAGAACTTTCCAGCCAATTGAGACGATGGCGTTGACAAGCTGTCAGCGCTGCTTAAGGAAAGATGAATAACGCCAGCAGAAGCTCTTTACTGTCTACTGGGATGTGAGAGGACTTGATTCAAGCAGGAATCAAACCAATCTGTTACGCTGGTTAGTAGTACAATTCAACACTGACAAATAGACGCTGCATATGGATGAATGCAGCAGGGATTACTCATTCATCTCTCTGCTGCTGCCATCCTCTCTATCTCTCTCTCTCTCACACACACACGGTTGTGTAACTGTACTGTTCTCACTGTAACGATGAATAAATTAATGTCTAATAGCAATTTTTTAGGGTGGCAAGGATTAAAGGGGAATTCCACGCATTTTAAATTTTTTTTCTGAGAGCGTACAAATGGAACCGAATGAACCCTAACGGGTTCATTTGGTTCCATTTGTACGCGTCTAAAGAAATCCATTAACATGGTGAAAATACATCTTAAAGATGTCATCAGGATGTTTCACCATGTTAGCGGTTTTCTTCAGACCTCCATTTCTTGGGAACACAGAATGGGGGAACTTTTTTATCATGTCCACCCAGCACCTCTAGGGTATACTAATGACATGTTAGAATGTTGAAAATGGGTGGACTTCCCCTTTAATTGATTAATCGATGACTCGATGACTCGATGAATCATAAATTGATTATTCAATTAATTGTCAACTATTTTACTAAATCGATTAATCAGTTCGTCAAACTATTGAAAGCATGTAGTTCAGCCATTGTAACCTTGACGTTGCAAAGATACCAGACAGTGGCCTTGTGGTTGGAGGCCGGGGGTTCGATTCCCGGCCAGGTCATACCAAAGACTGTAAAATGGGACTCAATGCCTCCCTCCCTGAGGCAGATTGAAAACCACTGCTATCCAGTCACTGAGTGACCAGATAGGAACCCCAAGGTTCAAAGTTCAAACCCATGCTCTCCTGGAGTACCCTTGAGCAAGGGACACTGAACGCGCTAATTGCTCCTGATGTGCAGGTTGCTGCCTTGCATGGTTTCCTCCACCACAAATGTACAAGTGTGTGTGTGTGTGTGTGTGTGTGTGTGTGTGTGTGTGTGTGTGTGTGTGTGTGTGTGTGTGTGTGTATGTGATGCATAATCTCTGTAAAGAGCCATGCATAAATAATGAAAAGGCGCCGCCATGTGCAGTAAATGCAGCGTTTAACACGGTCAGTGGAAGCCACCAGTGACATGACTCTGCAAAGACCCAACGGTGCATTGTAGCTGCTGGTGATCTTTGCGTCGTTGCTATTTGGCCTGTGTGAGCGCAGCATTTCTCTTGCACGCTCACACACACACACACACGTGCACGCACACAGACACACACACACACACACACACACACACACACACGTGCACAGACACACGCACACACACAGTGTTTCTTACCGATGTGGGACTGCTGCGCGGCTGCCAGGGCGTACTGCTGCTGCTGAGCTGCTGTCAGCTGCTGCACTGCTAGAGCATTGTTCCTCTGGAAGAGCTGTACACACGCACACACACACACACACACACACACGGCGCACACACACACACACACACACACACAGAACCACAAATCAAACATTTTGACACCACTGTCTGGTCGGGTCTTAAAAACACACGAGTGCGATAGAGACACCAATGTTTACGTTATGATTTACATCCAGGATCCATCCAAACCCTTTACGTTGGTCGCATCCTCACGGAAATGTTATTTATTTATTTTTATGGTTCCTCAGCTCTCTCTCTCCCTCACACACACACACACACATTGTTATGACTGTCTATCTGGCTCCTCCGCGTTGGGAAGTTCCAAAAGAGATGTCATATATTCTACAACTGCATTGTTTAATGGTGCTTTTTTATCGGCTTGCAGAGCCGGTCAACCCTCAGACTATCTGGTCTCTGAGCTACCTGGTCTAGTGGAGATGTTTGTCATTCACTGCAAACAAAGACTATGGAAAGCCCACAATAACACCCAAGGGAACAGAATGCAAGCTTATGTTGTGTGTTACTGGATGAATGAATCATATCTTGAGTAGTCTCAGTAATGAAATGTGTAGCTTTTCACTGGATTGCCTGATCGTAGTCGACATGTAAAAAAAATACAAGCCATCGATGACGAGAAAGAATTGAAAATACCTGATGAATGTTCTTTGGGGTCAGAAACAATGAGGACCCACAATTATTTGAAATAACTCTCAAATATTTTTGTATTAATCGTTTGCATGTTGATAAAGATTTCTGAATATACATTTAAAAATAAAACATTGAATGAAATACTGGAAATAACAGACATTTCCACAATTATCACTATTTTTTGGGAAATCATGACAATCGTGTGGCACGAATCTTTGAAAATGTTGTCACCATAAACGTTTTTTAACTCTTCTGGGGGTCCCTGGAACTACACCAATTCACATGGGGGCCGGCAGCCATATAATGATGATTTTGGGGGGTCCTTGATATGAAATGTTGAGGACAACTGAACTGACATATGATGGAATAGGATTTTGAGTAATCCAGTTGCTAGGGCTTTCGGGGGAAAATTAAAGGGGTTTATCCGAGCCACGGATAAATGGTGGGATTTTCTGTCGGCTCACAAAGAAATGACGGATGCGTTTTCTAGTGATCTTTCATGGATCCAAAGCGCAATCACCTCAGCTTTTGCTCCAGAAAGTAATTACACAATCCTAGCAGTCTGGGTGGATTAGATTTAAAGCAGCAGAAGTGTTAATAATAAATTGCCTCGTGCAAGTTTTGTTCACAAGGCCTAATAAAAAAGCCTCGCAATTCAATCATCGGTTGCAAATCATTCGTAGGACAAATAAATGTGGAATCAAAGTAAAGTAAAAAGAAGAAAGAAATAAAAAACGTGTCATAATGGTGACAGCCAGCCCTACCATGTGTCTCAGTACCTGCTGCTGATTGGTGTAGTCGAACAGGCCCACGGTGGGGGCGGAGTCCATGGGCATCTGGGAGTTGTAGTCGAACTGCAGCGGCTCCATCACAGACTCCATCTGGTCCATGGTGACTCCGCCCTGCTCCACGCCGGAGAAGTCCTCTGGGGGCTTGGGACCCCCGCCGCCCCCTCCTCCCACGCCCCCTCCACCCCCCAGGGGCGGCCCCATGCCCCCGTCGCCCCCCACCCCACCGTGGTGGGGGGCGGCACCCAGCAGGTGGTCTGCCTCGGGTCCCTGGGGTGGCATGTTCCCTGGCCCTGGACGACTGCAGTGGGTTGCCATGTGGGATGGAAAAGAGAGAGAGGAATCTCATGAGTCAAAGAAGTGCCAATGGGAATATTTATACCTGATGTAGCTCTGGTATCTAGATCTACTGCCGGGGCGGATCTAGGCATGGGCATGGGGCGGCAATGCCCCCCTAAATACCCAGTCTGCCACCCCCAAACACGATGCCATGCAAAACAACCCAAGATAGTTCAAATTAAAGTGCTTATATTTAAAATGATTGCACCACTACTACTGCTACTAACTAACTACAGCTGTGTCACCGCTCAACCAACAGCATTTATCATTGAAAACAGAAAACTCTGTGTCAGACCTTCTAGCTTTATGCATGCTGCGTGTCTGTTGCAACTTCAACAACAACTGATGTTATTATTGATGCTTTACTTGACTAATAAAAGTCCTGTAATGGTATGAGTCCTGTAATGGTATGAGGGCGACTTCAGCGGCAATGAAGGCACCCCCATACCATTTTCTCTTGCCCCTGGCTCCAACATGTTCTCTTCCCCCCCAAATGGGACATGTTACATCCGCCCCTGATCTACTGGTGCTTGCGGCTGGACCTATGCCGCGGCTGATGCTTAGCACTGTCCCTCATTAAAAACGGTCGTGACCGATGCTTATGGATTAGTTCTCTCAGACAGATGCAAATTTTTGGTTCATCAGCTTGTTTTGACTCAGAATGTCTCTTTGTGTTTGGGTATCTAATAGTATCTAATAGGTGTTGACACCTATTAGATACACCACAAAGAGGGCGAATGCAAACATTCAACAACGTATTGTATTCATACACACAGTTATAGGATACAAAACACTGAAGTCCTTGACCCAGAACTTAACCGCAGAAAAAACTATGCCTAAACCTAACCTAAAACCCTGACCGGTTGGAAAGCATCGGTCGCGACATTTTTCCACCTGCCTCGACCGATTTAGATGGACCAATTTAGATGGACCGATTTAGATGGTTAACTCATATCGCGCATGAGCTTGTAGTTCTGCTGTTTTTGAAATAGTGTTGTGAAAATATGCTGCAAATCTCTGAATTCATTATTTTGGAGGGAAACATTTTTAACTCAAATTTTCGCTTCTGGGGGATCCATAGAACAACATGTTTTCAGATTGGGTGTCTGCAGCCAAATAGGGATAATTCTGGTGGTCATTGGCTTGAAATATGTTAGAATCACTGACACAGGAGCACAGATTTTTCTGAAAAACTAGAATCTAGTGTGGGAAACTACTGTAGAATCTAGAGTCAAAATCTAGAATGTTGCTGCAGCTATAATCTGGTGTAAGGAACTACGGTATAATCTGGTGTCAGAAAGTCGAATCGAGGGTTAAACGGTCTGGCTGGTCGGGTTTCATGAGTGATCTAACATTAATTTAAGCATAGCGCAACTGCCAGGTAGAATTGAAACAGTCGAGCTATGGACCAGATCTGAGGGAGAAAAAAAAACTTTAGTAGTGCTTTAGTAGTTTGTGGTAATAGTGTACAGTTTTGTTGTACAGGCCTGTCAATATCTGATGTGAGGAGAGCACATGGGGCCATACAGGGTAAACCCTTTACTTGTACACTCTGTGGTAAAAGCTTTAGCTCAAACTTCATATTAATTTCCTGCCTTGATCTCCCTGCCAGACTGTAGTCTCTCACAATGTTCAGAGGCTTCTGTCATACCGTCTACAGCAGCAACACTTTTTTACCCCGACTGAGAGCCAATTTCAAAAAGACCAGCTCAATATTTTTATCCCACGATTTTGTAACCCCATTTTTTCACCCAGTGCCAATTCCTAATGTGATCCTGGGCTCTACACACCCTCCACTAACCTGGGGAGGCAGCGGACTGGCCCCATGCTTCCTTCATTGCATGAGGAGTCCAAGCTGCCTTCTTTTCACCCGACAGGGGGGAGGTTCTCTGGTTGGACTGTGGAAGGAACACATTATTCCAACCAGTTCCAGTCCCCTCCATCAGGCGCCCCGGCTGGCCAGGCGGAGGCAGTTTAGAGCCCAGGATTACTGCATGTTTTTGTGATCTACCCTTGGAGACACGGGGGGAACATGCAAACTCCACACAGGAAGGCCCTTTCCCCAACCCCGCCTCGGGTATGGGCACTGATGACGCGGAGGAGCACACACGCCACCAGCACCCACAGCAGCGCCCTTAGTGGGAATCGAACCCAGGACCTTCTAGCTGTGAGGCGACAGCACTAACCACTGTGCCACCGTGCCCCTCCAAAAAGACCAGCTCAACAAGATCGACCCACAAAAAAGTACCACCCTTTTGCTGGAAAACATGAATGTGAGAGTAAGCCGATATCACCAGGCTTTCTACCTCAGAGGAAAGCCTGGTCTCTGTTGAAAAATTGATGTGCGAACCATTATGGAGGGGATGACGTCATGTTGTAGTCATTGTTTTGTAGTCCACAGGCAACAGGAAGATGATCGTGACAATAAAGGTATGCTAAGTGATTTCACTTAATTCAAATATTGTTATTTATTTCTTCTTTTGTGGCTAATCATCCCTACTATATTTCCCTACGATATTTCAAAAATAGTAGAGATACAAGCTCATATCGTGCCACTTGGTGGGGCAATATGAGCTTGTAGATCTGATATTTTTCTACTGCTAAAACACCTGAAGGGGCTCCTGTTTAGAATGGCTTAACAATTCCAGACTTTATAATATAAAATCATAGAGACGTGATGGAATAGTTTGTCTGTCTACCTACTAGACAACGTCACCCCAGACTAGACGGGACATCAATGGCTGTTCATCTCCTCTCAGTAGCAGCTGGACTGTGTTCAGGTCAGGTGACTGGGCATGCCATGCCATTCCATTCCAGAACAGAAAGAACAGTCCTCCTCGCTCCTCCATTATCTCCTGCTCCGTGGCTTTGATGTGTGTTTGGGCTCATTGTCACGCTGGAATGCAAAGTAGTGGGCCCTAATGACACGATGTCTGGAAGCAGGACAATGACCCCAAACATGACGTTTCACTGACTGACTGAATGACTGGCTAGTTGTTTACTGACTGACTGACTGAAGTAGCACTGATGGCAAAACACATGGGCCTATATCAGGGTTTTCAACAGGTGGTCCAGGGGGACCACCAGTGGTCCTTAAGAGGGTTCCAGGTGGTCCTCAGCTAAGTTGGTTAACCAGATGTAACTCTTGAGAACGTAAAAATGAAACCAAATGGACCCTTGCGGGTCCATTTGGTTTCATTTTTACGCTCTCAAGAGTTAAAATATTCATCATCTGGATTAGCCATTTTGGAATGTATGTTTTGCTTGTTTTGTTTCCCCAAATCCAGCCTGGAATTGTGGACAAAAGCAAAAATAAATCTTTAGATTTGGGGTCTGTGGGGCTAAAATATCCTCGAAATGGTGGTCCGTGGCTCAAATCCTGAATAAATGGTGGTGCCTGAGATGAAAAAGGTTGAAAACCCCTGGTCTATACCAAGGGTTTTCAACAGGTGGTCCGGGGGCACCAATTCTAAACTATTTGACAGATTAGCAGAAAAGCTAAGCTCCAAATGGACGAGGCTCCAAATGAAACCAAGTGGCCCCTTATGGGTCCATTAATTTGGTTTCATTTTACACTCTCAAAAGTTAAATTAAATTTGAATTACTTAATTTTCAAGAATGTACATAATTGTACTTAATTTTCAAGAATCTACACAATTAGAAAATGTGTAAGAATTGTTATTTTGACCAGCATTTTGCCTGTTATCTTGCCTGTTAACTCCTGGTTTTGTGTCTTGGTTTTTGAGACTAAACTCAATATTAAATCGTGGTCCGTGGCTAAAATGCAAAATAAATAGTGGGCCCTGGTATGAAAAAGGTTGAAAACCACTGGTCTATCACTACTACAGATGTCACTAACTCAGTAAAAGGAGTTCGCCTTCGTCACCTGGCTCTCCACCTGGTAAAACAGGATCAATTTGTGTCCGTTGGAGCGTCAAACCTGCCACAACAATCAACTAATCCCTTCTGACTATATTTATTTCATCAATGCACAATGGTAATCCCTGTGCCAAAACACATACCATAAAGCTGTGTAAGACAGGGGTTTTCAACCTTTTTGTCTCCAGGGACCACCATTTATTCAGCATTTGAGCCACGGACCACGATTTGATTACATTTTCACACCAAAGAATTGTTGAAATTAAAGAATTGTTTTGGTTTTGTCCACAATCCCAGGCTGTATTTTGCCAACAAAACAGTGTAAACTTCTTAATTAATTAAGAGGTGCTAATTCAGATGATGAATATTTTAACTCTTGAGAGTGTGAAAATGAAACCAAATGGACCCACAAGGGTCCATTTGGTTTCATTTTTACATTCTCAAGAGTTACATCTGGTTAACCAACTTGCCATCATTTAGCCTGGGGACCACCTGGAACCCTCTGAAGGACCACTGGTGGTCCCCGGACCACCTGTTGAAAACCCCTGGTGTAAGAGATACTATCTGCCTGGTCACCTGACCTGACCTACAATGGAGCTGCTCTGGAAGATGGAATCAAAAGGTTTTCAAGACAGAGAAACCGCAAACGCTCTGGGTGGGGGCAGCCCTGCACCAGTATCTGAGGAATGCCTAGAAAACCTCACTGCTGCAGGGGTTGAATCTAAAAGCCTATTCATAGAAGGGCACGGTGGAACAGTGGTTAGTGCTGTCGCCTCGCAGCTAGAAGGTCTGGGTCCGATTCCCGCTAGGGATGCTGCTATGGGTGCTGGCGGCGTGTCTCCTCCTCCTCCACGTCATCAGTGCCCATACCTGAGGCAGGGTTGGTGAAAGGGCCTTTCTGTGTGGAGCTTGCATGTTCTCCCCGTGTCCACAAAAACATACAGTAATCCTGGCTCTAAACTGCCTCCCCTTGGCCAGGTGAAAAGAAGGCAGCTTGGACTACTCATGGTTTGAAGGAAGCATGATGCCAGTCCGCTACCTCCCCAGGATCACATTGGGAATTGGCACTGGCTGAAAAAACGTGACCACCCGTCTCAGTAAGACAGCCCTCCTCCCTACCCACAGGTAGGTGCAGTGCATCATAGAATTGTGGGAAATGTAGTCCAGGAAGTAATGTCAATGACATCAGAGACACTGGACTCAGTGATAAATTCTAAAATATCTACAACCACACAGACCCCCCGGGAAAGTGTTCTAAATCTGCTAAATGTTAACATATATAGGCTTATTATCTTCACACCGATGTGCATCCCATATCCATATCCTACCCAAACTCTTTGACGTCCACGTCCAGTCCGTTCTGCACCGGCAGCCCGTTGGGGTCACTGATGACGTCTCCCTCGCCCTCCGCCAGCTCCTTCAGCTTCTCCCCCTCGAAGGTGGGCACCTTGTTGGGCTTCTCCCTCTTCTCTTCCTCTGCCTCCCCGTCCCTCTGGCCCTGTGGTGGGGATGGAAGGGAGAGAGACACAGGCAATTAGACACAGAGAGAGATGGAGAGAAAGTGAAAGTGAAAGTTCCGGCCGCACAGCAGGCCAGGAATAAGCAGGTGTTGACAGACAGATTGGCAGAGCTACGTGACACAGAGGGGGAGGTTAGGACGAGGACGGTGGGAGGACAGACTGACAGCGGAGGAGACTTTAACAGCCTCACTATGATGGACAGACAGACAGGAGGATACCCAGGGCAGTGTGAAAGATGCAGACAGACAGCAAGGACGGATCTAGGCATGGGCATGAGGGGGGGCAATGCCCCCCTAAATTCCCCACCAAAAATTGCATGCAAAACAACCCAAGATATTTTAAATTAGTGCTTATATTTAACTAACTAACTACAGCTGTGTCACCACCAAGCCAACAGCATTTCATCATTGAAAACAGAAAACTCTCTGAGTCAGACCTTTAGCTGTATGCATGCAGCGTGTCTGTTGCAACTTCAACAACAACTGATGTTATTATTGATGTTTTACTTGACTAATAAAAGTCCTGTAACTGAAAATGGTATGGGTGCGGCAATGAGGCCGCACCCATACCATTTTCTCCTGCCCCCCCAATTGGGAAACGTTACATCCGCCCCTGACCGACAGACAGAGACAGACAGAGCAGAGGAGGAAAGTAAGGATGGAGCTCTATATTTTTAACACCTTATCGATCAGACTTATCGAGCCTGGAGTAAAATAAATTCTCAACGGAACCAATATCTTTCACCTAAGACCTTAGTTCCAATACTGTACTTTTCTAACAGATGGAAGTAAGGCCAGCATCCTTTTCAAGTGTAGAGATTAAGGGAAGTTTAGCACCAGCACTTTGGGGCCACTGGATTGTCCAAATCACTGGCCCGAGGGATTCATCCTGTTTTTTTTTTTTTTTTTTTTTAATGCATGTATAATTTGTTTTTATCAGTAGTTTAATTAGAATACTTTAAAATACTGTAAATACATAAATGGCCTGCAGTTGAATTATTGCCAGCAAAATAAGCAAATACATTTGATAAACAAATACTGACAACGCTACTGTTTGGTTCAATGGCTTGCCATTATCAATATATAATAATAATTATAGGCTGGACATTAAGGATGGAACAGTTATATTTTGGAGAAGTCTCTAAGTTATTACAGGGGATTAGTGCTGTGCAGTGTGCACACACACTTGCAGATAATCAAAGCATATAAAGCAATCTCCGTCCACTTCGTGGGACTAGTTCAGCCCCACAAAATGGACAGGCTTCTACATTAGCCTCCAGACTCCAGACTAAATGATGTAAAGTTGGTTAACCAGATGTAACTCTTTGAGAGCGTAAAAATGAAACCAAATGGACCCTTGCGGGTCCATTTGGTTTCATTTTTACACTCTCAAGAGTTATGATATTCATCATCTAAATTAGCACCACTTAATTAAGAAGTCATAAGTCATGGTCATTTTGATATCTATGTTTTGCCTGTTGTGTTTGTGAAAATCCATCCTGGAATTGTGGACAAAACCAAAAGAAATCTTTAGTTTTGGGTTCTGTGGGGTGAAAATGTTGTCAAATGCTGAATAAATAGTGGGCCCTGGTATGAAAAAGGTTGAAAACCACTGCTCTAACATGAAGCTTATTGCCTGGTGCGGCTTATAGTCAGGTGCGGCTTATACAAGGAAAAATCAGTATTTTGCCCCAATTTTAGCTGGTGCGGCTTATAGTCAGGTGCGGCTTATAATCCAGAAATTACGGTAAGTAAAATGCATCAAACAGTAAAAACGATCCTAACAGTCAAGTGTAACTCCGTTTCCCCAGACAGACAGACAGACAGACAGACAGACAGACAGACAGACAGACAGACAGGCAGGCAGACAGACAGACAGACAGACAGACAGGCACGTGCAGACAGCCAGGCCTCCAGGCCCGGGCCGAGCAGCCTTAAACCAACCAGCTCTCTGCTGCTTCGGCCAGAGCCGTCTAGTAGAAGAGTTACGATATTGAGGTGGCAGCAAAACGGCCTAATCACGTAGTTCATTCATGCAGCCTGAAAGGGCGACTTGGCTCAAATAGGTTTTAGGTTTGTGTGCAACATGCCAACTGTTTTAAAGTATTGTACAGTAACAATTAAAGTCTCTGTAATATTTATGTTAGTACTATCACTACAAAAACAATCTAAAATAAAAGGGATTTAAGATCATTAAAGCTGGGCTGTTGCCTGAATCCAATGCATTTATGACTACTTCTGGTCCAGTACCAGACGCCATTGTTTGCTCAATAGAGCTGGGCAGTACCGCTCGTTTCATGATGTTGCCTTTCCAGAAACAATTTCCCTGTTCATTTTTCTCAGACTTTTCGAAAATGATCTATATAAAGACGATTACACCACAGATTACGACCCAAGCCAACTTGGGTTGTTATAAATCATGACAACAACAAAAACAGCAGGAAACAAAACTTTTTGTTTAGTTTTTCTTCATAGAAATGATTTGATTGTCCCAAAACTTTGAAAGTGAACAGTTCGCGTAATTCTGTCTATATTCAAAAGCTCAGAGTTTGGATAGTCCATTTACAAACACGACATCATAATTGACAATCAAGTGCACCGAGTGGCACCATGAAAATGGCATTGGCTCGGTTTGCAAAATGTTATGGTGCAAATGATATAATTCACCCTCCCACCCCACAAGGGAACAACCTGGGCAGTGGGCATGAAAGAGATTATCAAAACCAATGCTGCCCTACAAAGCCAAAGTGACGCAAACATGTTTTTGGACACACCGGCTTATGTCAAATTAGTCTGCATGATTTTGGAGGATGAAAGTGTAATAATAATAAGCTATTTGACATGTTTGATGATAATATCTCCTTTGGCATCAGGGCACTTTGGCTTTGTAGGGCAGAATAGCAATACAATGTATTTTTATATTGTCTGTGCTTTTCTCTGTACTTCTACTGGATAAAGAGGGTTCCAGCATTTAGTGTATTTTCTGAGGAATAAAATAAGGTTGAAATTAAATAAGAAAAAGATACAAGCAGCATAATATCAGATTTATTTTCCCTTTATTTCCCTCAGGGGTGAATAAAAGTACGTACATCTCTACCCTTCTGAAAGACAGTGAGAATCTTTCCAAACTCTTTAAACATTCTGGATGGGTTTTGACATAGTGAATTATTGCCCCGGAACGATAACCGTCCAATTACCATATATCAAGTCTCCTGCTTTTTACTCAGGAATATGTTTGACACTGATTTACATTAGAAGTCGACAACTACAGCGTTTTGATTTGTTTTTGTTTTTAAGATATTTTTGGGGCCTTTTCTGACTTTTTTTCTAAGCAGTTGAGCTAAGGTTATTTGCAAGGACCTCCTAAAGTCTGAGAGTGTACAAAAGGAAACCAAACAAATCCATAATGTTCCGTTTGGTTCCATTTGAACATTCAGTGTTGTGATCATCCATTGATGCATTTCTTGTTAAAAAATATTGTGCCACTTGTTTTGCATGTTTGTGGCAATAATGGAGTTGCCTGATGAAGGTCTGATGTGACTGATACGTTGCTTAATAAAGTTCCTGCTGGTGAAGACAGTGTACGGGACTCTTTCCCTTATACCTTTCATTTTTTTCCTATGCACCCGTCCATGGTAGGCGTACATAAGGACTTTTGTTTTTTGTTGAATGATGGGAGTTTTGACTAAAAATGCATTAAAACCTCAGTGTTAGATGTGTTAAGTGCTGGGACAAGTGGATGAGGTGGTGGGGTTAGGATTAGGGTTAGGGCTGGCTGGTTGTGACTCACGTAGGGTCCCTTGCGGAGGCAGGAGTCCAGCTTGTCGGCGGGAGAGGAGGACAGGACGTACTCCACCATGCTCACGCCCAGACCACCGCTCTCCGACCGCGGTGACATCACAGAGCCCACGCCCACCTCGCCACCGCCGCCGTGGAAACCCTGACCTGGCCGACGGGACACCATGATGGGCTGGGACACCGAGTGGTCTGGATGGGGGAGAGAGAGAGAAAGAAGTGTACTGTAAAAACACAAAATGTCTTGAAGAGGTGGAGGACACCATGGTTGGCTGAGAGACAGTGGTTTTCAACCAGTGGTCCGGGGACCTTGAGAACATTACAGGTGGTCTTCAGCTAAATCAGTGGTTTTCAACCTTTTTGACACGAGGGACCACCATTTATTCAGCATTTGAGCCACGGACCACCATTTGATGACATTTTAGCCCCAAATACTTAAAACTAAAGAATTCTTTTGGTTTTGTTCACAATTCCAGGCTGGATTTTGCAAAAACAAAACAAAACAGTGTAGACTTGTTAATGAAGTGGTGCTAATTCAGATGAATGAATGAATATTTTAACTCTTGAGAGTGTAAAAATGAAACCAAATGGACCCGCAAGGGTCCATTTGGTTTCATTTTTACGTTCTCAAGAGTTACATTTGGTTAATCAACTTAGCTGGGGACCACCTGGAACCCTCTCAGGGACCACTGGTGGTCCCTGGACCACCTATTGAAAACCACCGAGTTAAATGATGGAAAGTTGGTAACCAAATGGACCCTTATGGAGAGTTTGTTAACAAAATTATGGACCCTTATAAAAGATATTTAACTCTTGTAAAATGAAACCAATGGACCCATACGGGTCCATTTGGTTTCATTTTGCCTTCTCTAGAGTTACATTATTTGAATTTACCTTTGAATTACTTTGAATTAATTTACAAGATGTCTACTTATTGAATGAGAATGAAGAATTACTGTTACCTCTCCTAAATACAGCATGGAATTGTGAGAACATTTATAAGAAGAGTTTCTTGTGACAACAAGCTCCCCGCTGGTCAAATGAGGACTAGTAGGTTTCACAGAATTCTGTGGCATATTATATTTTGTTCCCTGTCCTGTCATTAGCATAGGCATCATGCTGTACCATAGTGCTGTATAGTCGCCTGAAATTGCCATTCGAGCCTCGGACAGCAATTTCAGGCCGAGCTTCGAACCTTCGCTAAAAAAAAAAAAAAAAAACAATATGCTGCGACCCGCCCGCCCCCCCCCCCCCCCCCCCCCCCCCCCCCCCCCCCCCCCCCCGCGACACGCGTCTACTAACTCTTAAAATCGTGGATGTTGCCATCGGTAGATAAGTTTTCTACTGCCCTGAGATGTGATTGACATCAGTGAATACACCAGTCATGACACCGCTCTCCTTTCTCTCCTTTCTGATGAGACTGATCCGACACAGCCACGGGTAACACGCTGTTCTGATTGCCAAAACATGCCGTCCGTCGGCTCGTTTAATTATTTGTTTCCTGTGAACGCCTACGTGTCTATTGTAGGCTATAGTCTAAACTGCCTGCTTCTGCTGGACAGCTAACCATAAAACCAAAACCAACCAAAGGCTTGTTTAATTATTTGTTTGCTGTGAACGACTACGTGTCTATTGTAAGCTAGTCTAAACTGCCTGCTGGCTAGCCTGCTGCTGGCTAGGTAAATACCATACCATAACCATAAAACCAACCCAAAGTCAGCGTGCAGCTCTATAGAGTACAGACGGAGTTGCGCAAACTCCGTTCACTTCCTAGAGCTAGTCTAATGGCGGATCGCCTACATAGACTTATATTGAGAATGGGACACCTTCAGTGAAAACAATGCATTTCCAACTGCAGTAACAGCGCGTTTCACAGCGAGTTTCTGACCCCTCGATGTCGCACATCTACTAGATGGGGGGAAAAGTTAAATAAATAAATAAATGCGAATGGTTCGGGATCATTAATATTCGTTCGCGTGGCGACCTTAGCGAGCGAATGGTTCGAATCCCGAGCTTCGGTATACAGCCCTACTGTACCATCAGCCCAATGTTCTGAGACTGTCATCATTCTTATAATGGTTCTGGGGAAAAAACTCCAGCAGGGAGCAGACAGATAACGGAAAGAAAAGCACAATATACATCCAACTCCACGCTTCTCAGTGGAGCTTTAACAAAAGGCACTAAATGGTTCTCGGGTTAAAGAGTTTCAAATCATTTTCTGCTGAAGCGGATCAGGTAGTCGGGATAAATATGTTGAACACGCATTTTAGTGCAGAGTAACAAGGGTTTCTCTCGTATGGTCAATAATGTGGAAATTATAATTGAACAACGTCTCACCAATTAGTGAAATCAACCCAGAGGTAGCCTCGACACCCAGGCTTTCATTTTCGTTCGCCTTGCGCGAAAACGGAAAGCCTGGACTAACGCACGTTGGAAAGTGGCCTTCAAGTGGGAGTGAACCTTCCGGGGTGGGCGTCGCTCTAAATAATGTGACGTAGAACAGTAGTGGACGGGCGCGGGAGGGGCCGGGGATGACGACACGTTGGTGAGATCAAATCAGAGCGCAGCACTTCCGCCGTGTGGATGCCACGACACCAGGCTAACCCGGAGGCTCAATATGGCAGTTTGTCACATTCAGTAGATCATTTGTGGCCAGTTATAATTTCCTGGGGTTTATTAGGACTGTAGCAGATAATTAAAAAAAAAGAAATTGCTTTAAAATTGTGTAAACACATATATATTTAGGACCCTGTTCGAATGTTCCCTCCCATAGCTAAAATCCCTGAAACTAAAGAAAGCAAGGA
The DNA here is from genome assembly GCA_039105355.1 of Benthosema pterotum. Taxonomy (NCBI): domain Eukaryota; kingdom Metazoa; phylum Chordata; class Actinopteri; order Myctophiformes; family Myctophidae; genus Benthosema; species Benthosema pterotum. Next base: position 52,141,262 of record CM076970.1, on the reverse strand, counting down.
ATGTAAAACGATTAACACGCATCCTTTACTTTCTCTAATAACAACCTAAAATATGAACCTTGGTTGGAAAAAACAAAAAGAAAAACAAAGTTTCCTTTAAGGCGTATTTGGCAGAAGACTATTGTCCAACACACACTGCATGTAGATCAGAGGACATACCAGAAGTCATGTTTACAGTCCGTGTTCAACTCAGGCCATACACAAATATACCAGTCAGCTACACAAATATACACAAATGAAGAGCAGAGCTCCAGTGCTTCCAATACCACAAGGTGTAGCACCATAGGAAGAGCCATTGAAGGTCAACCCATGACGTCAGTTTATCCCGGTAAAAAGGGGGGAAAAAAAGGAAAGAGAAAAGTGCTTTCCCAAGGACAAAGGAGGGTGCAACAGTTTCCACTGGGCTTCAGTTCCGTCAGTGTAAGCTCATTTAATCCAGACTAGATTATAGTTTCTGACACTAGATTCTAGTCTCTGACACTAGATTCTAGTTTCTGATGTAACATTCTAGTTTCTGATGCTACATTCTAGTTTCCAAAGTTAGAATAGAGTTTTTGGCACTAGATTGTAGTTTCTCGCTAGTTTCTAGTTTCCAACACTACATTCAAGTTTTTTTTACACTAGATTCTAGTTTTTCTGCAAAAATCTGTGTTCCTGTGTCAGTGATGCTCAAATCTTATGCCAAGGACACCAGAATTATCTATGAGTTAAAATGTTTGCTTCTGAATTAATATATTCAAAGATTTGTGCACATTTCCACCAATTTCCAAAAAGATCTACAATAAAAATATTAGACCTACAAGCTCATAGTGTGCCACTCGGTGGCGCACTATGAGATTGTAGATCGGATATTTTTCATAGCTTTAAAGTATAACACCAAAACATGTTAACAGTACAGAAAGCGTTAAGATCATAAAGATAAAATAATATTTTCTTAACTCCCCCCAAAAAGAACTAATGGCTCAGCACTAAATGTACTCACTGTACAGTACAGTACAAGCTGCTAGGGTAGCGTGGCGTTTTCTAAATTGGAACGCCAATCAAAATAAATGCGATCAGCGGCCAACGTGGAACATCATCCACACGGCCTGTTAAGAACTGACTGCAGAGCTGTCTGCTGGTTCCAGGACTTTTAATGGGAGATTTTTTTAGACATTATTTAAGCCATTTTGTTGAGCTTTAGCCATTAAAAAAATAGCAGATATTCAATCTCATAGCATGCCAGGATAAATGGTATGCGGGCGACTTCATCGCTTCGCGCCACAGGCGATGAAGTCGCACCCATACCATTTTTGGTTACAGGACTTTTATTAGGCAATTAATCATCAATAATAACCTCAGTTGTTGTTGAAATTGCAACAGACACGCAGCATGCATAAAGCTAAAGGTCCGACTAAGAGAGCTAGCTAACTGTAGCTAGCTAGTAGCAATAGTATTGTTTAAATATAGGCACTTTAATTTGAAATATCTTGGGTTGTTTTGCATGCGATGCCATCAGACTGGGCATTTAGTGGGGCATTAGCCCCCCATGCCCTTGCCTAGATCCGCCCCTGACAACAAGCACAAACTCACAGACACACATGGGCAGATTTGACAACCATTCACATGCTTGGATGGAGTCGATGAAGAGCTTCATTCACTGCCCCCCAGAAACCACTTGTTCAACCGTCAGCAAGATGATATAGTAAGATTATTTGCAACTTAATACAGCCAGGAAGAAAACAGCTTCTCTCCCGGCACTGCGGTGCTATTAAACATTACTACCATGTACGCCCATCCCCTCACGCCCCACTGTGCAATAATTGGATAACAAGCACAGCAGACTGTGTGTATAATATATACTGTACTACTTAGTACCTTTATTTATTGCGCCATTACAAAACCGGAGTTCATGTTAGTGTGCAAGAGCTTATCCGTGACTATATTGTTACGATATGTAAGATTGTGTATTATTAGTAGGATTTATCAGGTTGTTGTATGTTTATTCATCCATTTAACTTTCCTTTTTTATTATTCCTACTTTTTTATTTTACGACTGCTGCTGCTGTGCACTAAGGGAATAAATAAATGGTAAATAGTGCATTAATAGCTACTTTTTTCTAAATGTTTTACATAATACAGTTTTCTGTATTATGCTTAGTATTAAGTTGGTAAACCTAAATTTGGGAATTATGTTCTACATGTTTGGTAATTGGTAGTTTATCTTATATTGTTTTAATAATTGAGTAGTCATCTTTACGGCACGGCATGGTGTGTAGGGATCAGACATTCCTGGAACGAGTAACACTGCTAAAAGTGTGGGTTATATTTAGGGATGTAAAACAAACAATAGGGCACGCACATCCAAAAAAAACTAACCAAATACCAGGTGCTGGGCCGAAAAACAAACTAGTAAGAAATAAATAAGGTCCGCACACTGGACTGACGCTCCAAACTAAAGGTGTTTATTTCACCATGAAGATGACGTTTCGAGCCTCACGGTTTCGAGCCTCACGGTACATCTTTTTTCATATATATATATATATATATATATATATATATATATATATATATATATATATATATATATATATATATATATATATATATATATATATATATATATATATATATATATATATTCTTCTCGGGTATCGGTATTTGGTATCAGTATCAGCACAGAAATTGTGGGATCGGGATCGGATCGGCAAATTAAAAAAGGGGCATCGGAACATCCCTAGTTACTTTACATTTAAGTTGAGCCTTTGCAATCGCCTGTAAGGTCGTATAGGGCTAGGACAAGCGCTACAGAACGTGCTACTGGCCAAGATGAGAGTCTGAAGGAGTGTTTTCAGACTGAGAAATGAGTGTCAACAGCCTGCTGAAGGTGAGGTGAGGAGGCCTCTCACCGTGACCTTGCCTCCGGTAATGACAGATTTATCCTTAGTCGCATGCGTGAGAGACCGACTATCAATCACCCTTAATCTGGGAGTCTGTGAGTGGAGTGGTAGGCTGGTGTAAGGGGCTTTAATCGGCCTGGAAAAGTTCAGACCTTTGCTTATTTGTGAAGAACAGGAGTCAGTTTAGACTTCCCCCTGACCCCGTTATTTTTGTTTTTATTGTATTATTTTCAAACTGACCAAGGGCAGTTCTAAGATTAGATTCAACACATCAACCAATTAGTTCTACAAGCTGTCAATTCACTCAGCCGGAGTGCATTTACTCCTGTCAGAATACTGACAGGATTCTGAATACTGATACCTCATTTGGTTGCATTTTACTATCTCAAGAGTTACAGATCTATAAGGGTCAATTTGGTTACCCACTGCCCATCATTTAGCTGGGGACCACCTGGAATCCTCTCAGGGACCACTGGTTGAAAACCACTGAAGTAAAAGGTTTCATACATTCATGACCTAGATCGCAACCCCTCTCATTGTTACGGTAATATGAATCAATCACATATTCGCAGCAAACCTCAAAACCAGAAAACATAGCATAGAGCCCAGAGGGACTTTAGCTGGTGAAGTTGTAAATACCAGCCGACTGGCATAGCTGAAGGATTCACCGCAGCACAAGGCCGCTGGTTAGAAACCTGTCTAGCGGGTCCTTCAGAGGTCAGACAGCAAGCTGGGGGTGTTATTACCTGAGGCCCCCCATGCACTGTCCCGCCACTGGTCCAGGAAGATGCCTTTGGGCCCGTCCTTCCCAGAGTCGTCCGTCTCCCAGAACTTCTTACCGGTCAGCAGCTGCTGTAAGACACCAGAGGAGGAGGGGAGAGAGGAGAGAGCACAGCACAGGATGGTTGGACACATAAAACTGGAAAGATTCTTAAAAAAAATGTCTTTAGTTCGGGAGCAACAAATACAGTAGAATCCATTCGTGATCGCACATCGCAAACTAATATTCTTCTACTTGATGCACTTCCGCAAACTCTTATTTTCAACTGATCTTTTATACATTTTGAACACTGAAAAAGTGAAAGTGGACATTCCGAATTCATACTTTAACATTTCGTCCTTTACATATATTTTATATACCTATAGACTAAAATACTTCTGTAAATTTTAAATTAATATCAGGATTTTCACAATTAAGGACTTTGTGGTTTTATGGTCTACTCAGCCTTATGTGAACACACCGGACAGTTTCAGTAATTAGATATTTGCCCTGCCCCCTTCCTATACAAACCAAGAATAACTTTAAACTACATTTTAACCATGATAAATTCACCAAAAACACGATATTTTTCTGGTGACTGATTTTTCTGGTGCTCTTATTACACGAGGACCGTGTAAGATCATTTACATTTAAAAGAAAAAATATATATACAGTATATTTTTAACATATTGTTTTATTTGTTTGTGGGGCCAAACAAATACAAAAATGAAAACAGTAAATGAAAAAGCACTGCCCCTCACATATTAGGAGGACAATATCAGTCACCAGAAAAAATGAATCCATCATGGTTAAAATGGAGTTTCAACTTAAAATGGGTTTGTATAGGAAGGGGGGCGGTGCAGCTAGAATGAATCATCAAATATCTACGTAAATACTGAATGGAGTAACTGTCTGTTTTTAAAGTTGCACTATTAATTCATTGACTTAAACTAAAAACTAACTAGAGAACCTTTCCCTCTCCACTGCATACTGCTACAAGGAGCTGAGCTCATGGTGTGCTGTTAGGGCAGGGGGACACCCAACTAAACCCTCCTCTTCCTCACCTCTCCCATGGCGCGTCCCTCCAGAGCCAGAGCCTGGAAGTCATGGTTCAGCTCATCCATGGAGCGCACCTGTGGTCACACACACACACACACACACAAAGACAGACAGAGGTCAGACCACACCATTTTAATCCTGGAAGTTTATTATTGGTCTATAACAGGGCTGCCCAAAAGGTAGATTGTGATCTACCAGTAGATCACGACAGTCCTCATAGATCTGTAAGTCTCAAGAGCTACACTCTCAAGAGTCCATTTTAAGCGCATTATTCTTAAACAATGTTTAACAGTAAGTAACACCATCCCCAACTATTTCAAAGCGGCCTTGAAATGGATTTTCAGTAATTTGACCAGACCAGTGGCCTTGTGGTTAGAGTGTCCGCCCTGGAACTGGGAGGCCGGGGTTCGATTCACGGTCGGGTCATACCAAAGACTGTAAAAATGGGACCCAATGCCTCCCTGCTTGGCACTCAGCATCAAAGGGCTGGATTGGGGGTCAAATCAACTAATCGATTCCCGAGCGCGGCGCACACTGCAGCTCACCGCTCCAAGAGATGGGTCAAAAGCGGAGAACTAATTTCACTGCGGTAACGTGAGTGACTAATATGACGACTTTGACTTTGGAATAATCACATTTTTGATGTGTAGATCTTACTGAGCTGGTCAATTTGAAAGTAGCTCAAGTCAAAAAAGCGTGGGCACCTCTGGTCTATAGTGACCCAATAGTTTGTTTTACTGTACGTCATCCTACATCATTGAAAGAGGCCACGTAAGATGCAGAAAATATTGTGGAAGGCAGGGCCAAAAGCCTGAAGTAAATTCTGCGTAATATTACTTTGATTTCCATATAAAAGTAGTAAATGGCATTGATTTGACACTGGTAAGAGTATTATTATCCATTGCAAAAGTGAGGTTGTTTCCAAAATTTCCAAAACAATGGTAAAGTTTCACGGAAGGAAACGTAAGTGAACGTGAATAAAGGTATTGTATTGCATGTTGACAACATTGTTGTACCCTTTCACGGGCCAAGTAGAGTCCGCCAAAGAGCCGCCTTTGGCCCCCGGGACGCATAATGCCCAGGTGTGTTCTAGTTGGTAATTAGTTTTGCAATCCGTTTTCAGGGAGAACATCCCCACAGAAAGGCCTTTTCACAAATCCCACCTCGGGTACGGGGACTGATGATGCGGAGGAGCAGACACGCCGCCAGCACCCACAGCAGTGCCCCTAGCGGGAATCAAGGCGTACGGCGCTTAACGCTGACCCTGTTCCAACGTGCGAGGAGTGTTTATGTCCCTACACAGGTCAAGGGTGGACTGTGTGTACAGTACAGACAGATATAAACCAACACCCACCTGGCTGTCGTGGATGTTGTCTCCGGTGGGCCAGCGGTGTTTGCCAGGCTGCTCACCATGTTGCCGCTGGAAGAAGTAGTCCACCATCGCATCGTCCTGGGAACGCCCCGCACCCGCCACACCCTGGAATACACACACACACACAGGTTATGTTGGAATTACTGCCGAAGGCACAGCGCTGAGCGAGTAGTGGACAGAGCACCTGATGCTTATTTTGAGATCGCACTGGAGCGGTTGGCACACCACACTCCCCTGAGCCTCCGCTAGGGCGTAAACCGTGGCCGGAACTTCTCCAATTGGCTGGCTGTTTCCACGCTGTGCAATGCTGCAGAATATAGACTTAGTGATTCACAATTAATCGAAATTGAATCAAAATTGACGTTTCAGATTTTGGACAATTAAAAAAAAAGAAAATCAAAAATCGAAAACGGAAAATGGAGATTTCCCATTTACTAGCACATTTACGGTGTCACACTGGCTCACGGCCTAGCGTAATGCCCCTTCACTCTTCCTGTTGTACAGAGAGAAAAAGTCTTCTGTTAAATAATCAAGGTAAAAATTAGAGATGGCAGATATTATCGGCCCTCCGATATTATCGGCCGATAAAAGCTTTCAAATTTCATATCGGAAAATATCAGTATCGGTATTTACAAACTGGAAATTATGACTATTTACAGAGATGTAGACTCAGCGCTACAGTCATGTTTATACCATTACTTTTGTACTTTACTCAAGTAGGCTACATGTTGAATTTATAGTTGTATGGAGTATTTCTAGGCTATAACATGAATTCGTATTTATACTAAATGTTTATTTATATTAAATATTTGTATAGTAATAGTTTCTGTTATTTTTCCACCACTGGAGGCCGCATATATCGGTATCGGTTGATATCGGTATCGGGAATTAGAAGTTGGATAATATCGGGATATCGGATATCGATAAAAAAGTCAATATCGGGCATCTCTAGTAAAAATGCAATGTGTTTTGCTGTTAACTTTAAGAGAAGGTAGTCCAAGACTCCAATGAGAAAAGAAATGCACTTTGTGTTCTACTGTTTACCTGGGGGTGGGGGACTACTTCAATGTTCAATTAACAGAAAGAAAAGTGAAGTTTCGTCTTTGTTCAATAAGGACCACCTTATTCCCTGTTGGAGGGAGTAGAATCAAATAAAAACATTTAAAATAAACAATCTTTCCTTAGTAGTTTTACACCTAAAAAAAAATCAAAATCGGTATCGAAATTGAAGCCCTAGGTAGACGAGGCGAGTTTACGCTTATTATTACTTCTACAGTGTGTGAGTTTATAAGTTCTCTCTCTCTTAAAAATAATCAGACAAGGATGGAAGAGGACAGGAGGTGCATTTGCTAACACAAGTTTGTAAATTATATAGATTCTAGAAAGAGAGAGAGAGTCACAACAGGCTCAGAGTCTGATTTGAAGGGGCGTTTGTGTGATCGATTATTTATTAATGACTTTGAAGATTCACCTGTGCCATTCAGTTTGTCTAGAATGATGCTTTCATGAGGAGTGAGTCATCAAAGTGAATATCCTTCCTTTACACAGAAGCAGAGATGGTGTTCACATGCACCTTAAAAATAACGGCCTGGGGATGATCCTTTTGCACCTCTTAAATAAAATGAAAAAAAAAAAAGAAAGTGCAAACAGACAGCCAAATGGAGAAGGTCTGGCAGGGTTTGCACTTGAGCAGAGCCTAGGGTGTTCGGGTGTGATCCAAAAATTAAGCGCACCTGACAGATCAGGGCTTGACACTAACACTTGCCCGCTTGCCCGGGGCAAGTAAAAAAAATGGTGGGGCAAGTGAAGACTGCTACCTGGTTGCCCGATCGGGCAAGTGTGTTCGCTATAACACAACACAAGATATATTTGTGTTGAAGGCAGTCATTGCACTCTGCGTCTTTCCCTGCTTTCTAGCTATCTCTACCCATCTCTCTCCCAGGTTCATTTGGTTCCAACATCATTTTGCTGGGGTCAGGGACCACTGGGTCTGTGACCACTATGGGCTGATTAAGATGATGAATTTTAACTCTTGAGAGTGTAAAAATGAAACCAAATGGACCCGCAAGGGTCCATTTGGTTTCATTTTTACGTTCTCAAGAGTTACATCTGGTTAACCAACTTAGCTGGGGACCACCTGGAACCCTCTCAGGGACCACCTCTTGAAAACCCCTGGTTTAAAGCACCCAAGTAGGAAGTAAACTTAAATGCAAAATTTACAACATATTTTTGGGGGGCAAGTGACCATGACCTGAGGGCAAGTAGAACCTGACTTGCACTTGACCGATAGGCAAGTGCCTCAGAGACCTTAGTGTCAACCCCTGCAGATGTTTGAAAGCCAACAGGTCAAGTTCAACATGACCAGGGTTTGTAATTGTATTCAACCCCAATCAAGGAAATGTGCAATAGGTATTTTGTCACAAAATGCATTTCATTAGTGCCAACACAGAGTAATTGCCTGACTATAATGTGGTTAACCAGACGATGCATTTCAGGTACATATTTAAACTGGGACATTCGTTTTTTCCATTCTTTGTCATCATTTTGAAAGTAGCCTCGACACCCACACTTTCATTTTGCGTCTTTGCTGCGCAACAAGTGAAAGCCTGGAGTCATCCCTAGAAGTGGGAGTCAACCCTTCCTGATGAGCGTCACACCAATTGGTGTGACATACAGAAGCACATCTTTTATCAGGTTAGCTCAGGCTACTTCAAAAGTAGATCTCAAGTGAAGCAAGTGTGTGCAACCCTGACTTGCATGATCTGACCTGTTAAGGTGGTAAATTTACCATGACTGACTAATAGACACATCCAAAACACATACAGTCAAGTTAGCAGCACCACTCAAAAATGGATCGACATAACGCAGCTAGTAAGTCATTTTTCAACAAGGTGTGTGCGTTGATTTTGGATGCGCGGCGACGTTAGGCGACAACACAATTATATTTACGTGGCTGTGGTCCATGAAGGTGTGCTTGTCATTTCACCATTTCATCATTCAAAGAAGAAAACTCTGAGCCAGACCTTTAGCTTAATGCATGCTGTGTGTATGTTGCAACTTCAACAACAACAACTGATGTCATTACTGATGCTTTACTTGCCTAATATAAGTCTATTATGAGGTATTTTTTCTGATAGATATAATACATTGTTATCTATTCAATATGGGCGTTTGGGGTGAATTTAACTAAAATAGTGTGGGGGCAGCTTCACTCCCATCCCACCCGCTGGAGACAAGTCCTGGATTATATTGAGCTTTTTTCCCCTTTCTTTGCACAGCACGCATCGCTTCCTCCTTGAGCAGAGGTATTGTTGATCTAGTACAGGGGTTTTCAACTGGTGGTCTGGGGACCACCGGTGTAGTGATAGACCGATTATCGGCCACGGCCGATTATCGAATTCGATATTCATGATTTTATTAATAATCGGTATCGGTGCTAAAAATAAATAATCGGGAAAAGAGCAGCCGATTTTTTAAATTTATTATAAATGTTTAAAAATGGTACATCAACCACACCGGTAGATTGTGGTGGTAAGGAGATGTATAGCTGTGTCTCTCTGACTCTCTCACCTCATGTATTTATAGATTTATCCAAATTACCCAAAATGTATTTTCTCTTTTTCTTTTATGTCTGAAGCTCTGTGCCTGTACTTCACAGCAAAATGTTTCCAATGCTGATACAATACATTGTTGCCCTTGAATTAAAAAAAGATACATTTGATGGAGGGGAAACTGAAACACTTTTGCTGCTTCCTGCACTTTTATTCTATTAAAAAAGTAAATAATAATCGTATCGGCTGATATCGGCTATCGGCCTTTTTGATGTTCCACTAATCGGTTATCGGCCAAAAGTCTGATCGGTCGATCTCTACACCGGTGGTCCTTGAGAGGGTTCCAGGTGGTCCCCAGCTAGGTTGGTTAACCAGATGTAACTCTTGAGAATGTGAAAATGAAACCAAATCTCTCAAGAGTTAAAATATTCATCATCAGAATTAGCCATTTTGGAATGTATATTTTGCTTGTTTTGTTTCCCAAATCCAGCCTGGAATTGTGGACAAAAGCAAAATAAATCTTTAGATTTGGGTTTTGTGGGTCTAGAATGTCCTCAAATGGTGGTCTATGGCTCAAATGCTGAATAAATGGCGGGCCCTGGCATCAAAAAGATCGTAAACCCCTGATCTAGTAGACAGCGTCTATAGACAGGCATCTGAAACGTCCGCTTTAGCCGTCCCAGACCAATGAACAGACAGACAGACAGACAGAGGTGTGTGGGGGTTACCTGCTGGCTGGGGGGCGGGGCCTGGGGGGTCTGCCCGGCTGGAGGGGCGTGTCCTCCGCTGCTCAGCACCACGGGCATGCTGGGAGATGTAGTTCTGAGGTGGGGGCTGAACGAGTCCTGCCAGAGCACTGCTTTCCTCTTCAACACACACACACTGCTCATTCCACCACGGCCTGGAGAGAGACAGACGGAGAGAGAGAGGGCGTGTGAGCATGTGTGTGGCACATGTGCGCGCACACACGCGAAGAGAGGTGGCACACAGGGTCAATATTATGTTGAGTACAAGTACAAAGCTTTTCAAATCAAAAAAACTTGAAGAAACGGAAGGCTGGTTTCTTTTGACTCCTCTATTTCCAGCTTCCCCATTTCAAAACAGTCTAGTGTGAAGTTTCGCACCATCAATCAGTCTCATGAATGATCTGCAAAACCATGTCAATGTTATCATCAATTCCTTACAGGAACAGCTCACCGTTTTGGCCAAAGCATATGTGTTTATAACATGTAGAAGACAGCGTTGTTTGTTTGAGAATATTTTGACTTAGTCTTAGTCTTAGTCTTTTGAGTAACACACATTTAGTCTTTTAGTCCCATTTAGTCTTCTGAAATTCATTTTTTTAAGTCTAGTCTTAGTCGACGAAATATCAACATTGATTTAGTCTTAGTCTCAGTCTTAGTCTTTTATTAGTCTTAGTCTTTTTTTAGTCTTAGTCTTTCAGTCTTAGTCTTGGTAGTTTAGTCTTACATACAAATGCATTGTAGGTTTACATACAGTATGTTATACAGATTTATAGTTTTTTATTTCTTTGTATAAAATTACTGCAATAGTAATAAGTTCCTTTCCTGAAAACGTATGCAATCTATACTGCAGATATGTTCACATACTTAAAAAGAACAGGTAACAATGTTTGTTTCCATTGTTTCTATTTCCATTAGTCTTAGGTTATGATTTAGTCTTCGTCTTAGTCTTAGTCTTTTAAAAACACACATCTTTTAGTCCCAATTAGTCTTCTGAAATTCATTTTTGTTAGTCTAGTCTTAGTCAACTAAATGTCAAAAACCTTAGTCGACTTAGTCTTTAGTCTTAGTCTTAGTCGACAAAAACAAGACTGGTAGAAGATTTAAGACACTTTCCTGGGGGTCTGTGTGTGTAAAATGTATTTTAGCAGTGAGCCCAGTGTCTCTGATGTCATGGACACTCCCCTCCTCCCTGTCCACAGGGAGGTGCAGTGACAATCCTGATAATCTTTGCTGCATGTGTTCTGCCATTTCTCTCTGCTTCCTTCCTAGGCTACTGCAAATCTATCAATACTGGCAATCCCCCCACTCCCACCTACCCACAAAAAGAGAAAAGACAATACAATTCTAATACCAGTCATACAGCTACTAATATGGACTGGAAGTAGTAGATTAGTTTTTAGTTTAGTTTGATCAAGTCAACAGTGTAACAAATCATTTCAATCATTATTCCAACATTTCACATCAGCTGATCAAAAAGGCACAGGCAGAAGCTAAAAGCTTATGAGCCCAGGGCTTGACACTAACATTTGCCCGGGGCAAGTAAAAAAAAATGGTAGGGCAAGTGAATACTGTTACCTGGTTGCCAATCAGGCAAGTGTGTGACTTAGTGCGCAAGTGTGTTATCAACATTTTTTTATAAAAAAACGCTGAAATGTCCCTCTAAGTTTGCATCATACTAGTCTTGGGCAATATACCGGTATTACTGTATATCGCGATATTGGAAATCAATACCGAGTAATATCGTCGGGTCTATAAAAAATATCGAATACCGAATATCGTCAAATACAAGCATTATACTGTGTTAGTGTTTTTCAACCAGTGGTCCGAGGACCACCAGTGGTCCTTGAGAGGATTCCAGGTGGTCCCCAGCTAAGTTGTTTAACCAGGTGTAACTCTTGAGAGTGTAAAAATGAAACCAAATGGACCCTTGCGGGTCCATTTGGTTTCATTTTTACACTCTCAAGAGTTAAAATATTTGAATTAGCTCCAAGTCTACACTACCAGAAGATTAATGGTCATGGACAGAAGCAAAAATAAATCCTTAGTTTTGGGATCTGTGGGATCAATTTTGAGAACTAGGTGACTGGTGGAACATGTCCAACTCTGATTGCACACTATCTAGTGGCCAATACCGGTAATATCGAATATCGAGCTTATTTACACGTTATCAATACCGATATTAGAAAAATCAATACCGCCCAAGACTACATCATACCACCACAAATCGTCCAAATATATCTGACAAATCCAAACGCCAACTTGTCTCAGGTGAAACCGCACACAGAAGTGCACACGAGAACACACACATACACACACACACGTACACACACACATACACACGTACACACGTACGCACACGCACACGCACACGCACACACACACACACACACACACGCACACACAGGAAGTTGGAACTGAGGAGGTGCCTCATTTGAGAAAACGGAAATTTCTGCTAGCTCAGCTCAGGCGACAGCCATGGGAACAGAAGAGATTTCTGCGAAAAATCAAGTCGAAAACAAAAAAGCCATTTCCCTCTTTAATACTCAGAAAGTTTCTCTGCACAGCAGAAGAAACGCTTATGCTGTAGGTGAGAAGAATATGCATGTCTTGCATCATGCCCCGGTCCTAACAATAGCTCTGGGTCTCCGACAGAAAGAAAGGGTTGTTGGGCAAAGTCCCTCTCTGGCAATATACCTGTACAACACAACACAGTATCTATCTGGGAATAAATGCCATTTAGTTGCTGATACAGCAGCAGTCTACAGGGGACCTTTACAAGCCCAGATAGGTGAATGTGTGCATAAATCAGGCGTTAGACCAGTGGTGGTGGTACTTAGACAACGGAGAAGGACACTATAGTTATATTTAGTGGCGGATATTGCTTGCAATCTCATGATACATACAGTATCTAAGTATCACTCACGGTACAGAGGCCACAATACGATATACAGTATATCGATTCATTGTTGTATATCAGGGGTTTTTAACAGGTGTTCCGGGGACCACCAGTGGTCCCTGAGAGGATTCCAGGTGGTCCCCTGGCTAAATGATGTAAAGTTGGTTAACCAGATGTAACTCTTTGAGAGCGTACACATGAAACCAAATGGACCCTTGCAGATCCATTTGGCTGAGAGGTCAAGGCACCTGTTTAAACACGTAACAAACAGAGGCAGCTTTTGAGCCAAAAAAATCAAAATAGATATACCTATATTTTTGCCCTTTTCCCCTCTATGTTGCTTCTACTTTGATGCTGCAGCCGTTTCCCTGCAGATAGCCACTTGCTTTGTCTCGCAGACGTTCCAGAAGTTTGTTGAAGTCAACAAACCAAACCAAACAAAACATTCGTCAGGCACAGACAAGGCAGTGCTAATGTGTGAGGTGGAGGGAGGTTGATGAGGCAGCGTTTTAGCCAATGATCACAGCACAGCAGTCTCCAACAGGTTCCTAATGATGAGCCAATATAGTGGAGGTGAGGTGGAATTAGATTGTGTTTTTAAACCATAATCCAGGGCTTGACACTAACACTTGCCCGCTTGCCCGGAGCAAGTAAAAAAAATGGTGGGGCAAGTGAAGACTGCTACCTGGTTGCCCGATCGGGCAAGTGTGCAACTATAGTGTACTATAACACTACACAAGATAAATGGGTCTTGAAGGTGGTCATTGCGACCTGGGCTAATCAAGATGATGAATTTTAACTCTTGAGAGTGTAAAAATGAAACCAAATGGACCCGCAAGGGTCCATTTGGTTTCATTTTTACGTTCTCAAGAGTTACATCTGGTTAACCAACTTAGCTGGGGACCACCTGGAACCCTCTCAGGGACCACATGTTGAAAACCCCTGGTTTAAAGCACCCAAGTAGGAAGTAAACTTAAATGCAAAATTTACAATATATTTTTGGGGGGCAAGTGACCATGACCTGAGGGCAAGTAGAACCTGACTTGCACTTGCCCGATGGACAAGTGCCTCGGAGACCTTAGTGTCAACCCCTGCATAATCAGTCTGACAGTGTGTTGTGGATTTGAGTCACAATCCTGATAATCTTTGCTGCATGTGTTCTGCCATTTCTCTCTGCTTCCTTCCTAGACTACTGCAAATCTATCAATACTGGCAATCCCACTCCCACCTACCCACAAAAAGGCAATACAATTCTAATACCAGTCATACAGCTACTAATATGGACTGGAAGTAGTAGTTTAGTTTTTAGTTTAGTTTGATCAAGTCAACAGTGTAACACAGGGCTGCCCAAAAGGTAGATCGTGATCTACCAGTAATGTATAGATCTGTAACTCTTGAGAGCGTTAAAATGAAACCAAATGGACCCTTACGGGTCCATTTGGTTTCATTTTACATTCTCAAGAGTTAAATTATATTTAAGCTTCTGAAGAGTCCACACAATTAGAAAATGGAGAATAATTGTTATTTTGACCAACATTTTGCCAGTTCTCTTTCCCAATTGTGGACAAAAACGTGAAAGTTATTAGATTTGGGTGCAAGAGACTAAATTCAACATCACAAACTGTCAACTCAAACCCCAAATACTGCTTTCAAACGTCAGTAGTAGCATATACAGTAAAACCTTCCAATGCTCCCCTATTTTTCATTATAAGTGCATTATTCTTAAACAGAAAGTAACACCAGTAAGTAGAACAGTAAGTAACACCATCATCACTATTTTGAAGTTTCTTGGGGGCCTTTAAATGGATTTTTTTTATGTACCTGTATGTGTAGATGTTGGTGAGCCGGTCATTTTGGAAGTAGCTTTCAAGTCAAAAAGGTGTGGGCACACCTGGTGTAACAAATCATTTCAATCATTATTCCATCATTTCACACCAGTTGATCAAAAAGGCACAGGCAGAAGCTAAAAGCTTATAGGTGCCCATTCTTTGCACATGGCAATATGTCAAATTTTCGCTAAAAACAAACGTACACGCACCATTATTTCTTTATATGTTTGTTCAAAGTGCACTATTATACAACCAATAACTGCTTTTATGTATTTAACCCATACTGCTTTCTTCCATACATGCACCAATCAGCCAAATTCTGATACAGTGATTCTGAACCTGAGGCTTAACTTTGGGCTCAACGGATGACAGTGAAGTTACAATTCAAAAGAACTTTGTTTTCAAGCCGATTAGTACCTTTACCAAAAACAACACCACCACTGTGAAGTGAGGGGCGCTCTTGTCTTACGTCAATCACATTTGATTCCCCTGTCACAGTTTGCGCTCCTCACTTTGGTCTTCAGTGGTTGTGTTTACTGTTTACACAGACACTCAACGCTGGACATAGGGCCTGGCTCAAAAAAAAGGTTACTAGCAACGGTTATCAGCAAACTAGGCTAAATTATTAAAGTAAACTTGCGCATTGTACACAAGTAGGCCATGGCCTACCTGTGTGCGAGCAGTGGGCATGATCATAGATACTCATAGAGATAGATCTCTTAAAGCCATACTGAGAGATTGATCTATTGATTACATCACCATTACATCATCACCTAACCGGCCAATCAGTTCTCTCGAAAGAGATCGAAAGCAGGGAAAGACAAAGAGGCGCAGCGCAATGATTGACCACCACATTCAAGACCAATGTATCTTGTGTTATAGTGAACTAATTGGCTTGTATTAATAACCCACTCAATATGCACACTTGATTGGCCAACCAGGTAGAAACCTTCACTCACCAGACAATTTTTTTTACCTGCCCCAGGGCAAGTAGGTAGTCGTTAGTGTCAAGCCCTGTCATAATACACTGTCTCATTCCATCCAATGAGAATCTGCATCCTCAATGTTTGTGCACTGCCTATTGGTGGTGGAAATTTCTTGCAATCTTACGACAGATATGTATTGTGTTTACACAAATCCATTCATTGTCAACAATGCCATTTAATGTTTTCTGTTAGGACAAAGAAGCGACATAGGACTGGCCAAGCTGTCGAATATTACTGTAAAATAAATAAATAAGAAGCTCAAAATCTCTCAGAGAAAACTTTGTAGATGTGGCATTTTTTGCTATATTCGTCTGAGGAACTGAATCAAACTAAAATGCAAATGTAATGCCGCAAATGGGATTATTTTGGGGACCTAAAAAGGTTGAGAGCCAAAACGCAATAATAATAAACCTTGGAGCTCTAGCTCTGTATTCTTGTAGCTCAGTGGTTTTCAACCAGTGGTCCTTGAGAGGGTTCCAGGTGGTCCCCAGGCTAAATGATGGAAAGTTGGTTAACCAGATGCAACTCTTTGAGAGCGTATACATGAAACCAAATGGACACGCAAAGGTCCATTTGGTTTCATGTTTACTCTCTCAAAGAGTTATAACATTCATCATCTGAATTAGCCCAGGTCTACAAAACTAGTGAATGTAAAAGATTAGTGGTCATTTTGATCTGTATGTTGGACTGTTTTGTTTCTGAAATCCAGCCTGGAATTGTGGACAAAAGCAAAATAAATCTTTTGGGGTCTGTGGGGCTAAAATGTCATCAAATGGTGGTCCTCCGTGGCTCAAATGCTGAATAAATAGTGGGCCCTGGTATGAAAAAGGGTGACCACTGTTCTAGCTACAGTAAATCATGTCCAAAAAGCAAAGTCACACTCCCTGGTCTGTCTGTTACACAGACAACAGTTTCACTTTCATGTACAATACAGACTTCCATCTAGTGAGTTTATGGACCGCCAATTCCTCTGACCGCCAGGCGGGAAGTGAAGACATGTATACAGTACATTGCTACTATAGCAACCCCCCATTCATTCATCAAAGTGTTGTCAGGGCAAGTTTGTTATGAAACTTGGACCGGAGTGACTTTGCTCTTCCATTGCTATGGGCACTTTGTTGTTAGGTTAGGTAATAATGGTCATATTCACTGGGAGAAAGGCGAAGCGGGAAAAGCGGATCGACCAGGGTTAGAAAACCTCAGGCACGAGAGAGGAGTGATCACTGGCATAGGTGTGAGAGAGATGACTTAATTTTAGTCTCGTTTAGCTGAACTACAAGCTCATTGTAGTTCTGCTATTTTTGAAAAATTGTGAAAATGTGGTGCAAATCTTTGAATACATTATTTTGGAAGTGAACATTTTTAACCCAAATCTTTGCTTCTGGGGGATCCCTAGAACAACATGAGGTGAGGTTCTGCAGCTAAATAATAGATATTTCTGGGGATCCTTCCTATGAAATATGTTAAGCATCACTGACACAAAGAGATTTTTCCAGAAAAACTAGAATCTCACGCCATGGACATAGCCATAAAACAGGAACAGGAACTTTTGTATATTTTTAAATAAAAAGGTCCACAAAAGTCATGTTTTAATTACTTCCTGAAAATGAAAACGTGCTGCGTGATGACATATCCATTATCACCATCGATATCACATTATTGATATCACTATGAATAAAAGCAAATAGACCTTAAGCTGACCTGTTTTTATCTCATTCCTGAATCCTCCACAAACACAGGTGTCTTAATTACAGTCAGAAATAGGCAGTTTTTAATCCCATTCTGGCATTCAGACAATGTATTACTGGGTTTAAACTCATCATGTTAGAACCAACTCAGTGGCCTTGTGGTTTGAGTGTCCGCCCTGAGACTGGGAGGCCGGGGTTCAATTCCTGACCGGGTCATACTAAAAATGGGGTCCAATGCCTCCCGTCAAGGGTTGGATTGGGGGTAAGTCCCTGCGACATACTAGCCGCTAGTATGTCGCAGGGACATACTAGCGGTACAAGTACACCCCCTGTACTTGTACCGCGGTACAAGTACACCCCCTGGACATGACGCTGTGACATACTAGCGTCATGTCCAGGGGGTGTACTTGTACATCAAGCTGCCTCATGCTACAGAAACAGGAAGAATCGTGCCCTATGAGCCTCATAGCTCGGCCTAGCCTCATGACATCATAGCTACTTACTATCACGTTAGAATTTATACCTGTACACATCGTGGTAGAAATAAGCCACATAGAAGTACAGCGGCAGAGCTGAGGGACGTTTGTAAACATCCATGTGCGGCGTGTATTATATAGCTCATCGTTCAGATCAGTGTTACAGGTAGAAACTAAGTAAACTGACCTCCATTTCCGGTTCACAGCACCTTTAAAATGTAGTGAATTAACTCAAGTCCCCTCACATCTGGAGGCAAATTACATCTTACACAAACCCTGAACTCTGACTGGGGCGTGAGTCTGGAAGATAGGAGGAGGATCTTAGGGTTATAGTCTCAGAGAGAAAATATTTGAAAAGGAAAGAAGATTGTTAATTATGTATTTGGACATTCTGGAATAAATGTTTTTATTTTGATGTGGTGGTGGTGTCATAATAAAACTTTTTTTTGGACATGATGGCACCCTGTAACTGACGGACTAGTATAGAAAATAAAAAACATGTCACTTCCTTTAAAAATAAAAAGTTTCCGACCCTGCCCTGCCCCCATGGGCTAGAAGATAATCATTACACATCATTGCAGTGACAAATGCAGCACCCATTTCAACTATGAAACAAGTGCCATTTTGTGGTTGGTGAATCAATTTTAAGTCTGTCACACAAAAACCACTGGTGGTTTTAAGCTGCCTCGATCGGCCTATAATTCTTATTTTAATATAAGGGTCTCTCCCTTGCGTTACTGTCCGATTACGACTCTGAAAAAAAAAATCAGCATGTAATAAAGTAGACGGGGGGAAAATTACAAGCAGTGCTTTTAAAAACTTTTTTTCTCCCTCCCTTTTAACAATGACCCGAGCTGTACAGTATAGTAATTACCTGTCTGGCAAGAGTCACAGTCTCACACACTCACACTCCATCCATCACCAAGCCACAGAAAACAAGTCTGCTGCTGAAACCAGTGTGCAATCGCCCCACACACACATTACATTAGCACACACCCCCTTCAGGGGCGGATCTAGGCATGGGCATGGGGGGGCAATGCCCCCCTAAATGCCCTGACTGCCCCACCAAACACGATGGCATGCAAAAAATAAAGTGCTTGTATTTAAAATGATTTGAAGCACTACTACTGCTACTAACTAACTACAGCTGTGTCACCACTAAACCAACAGCATTTCATCATTGAAAACAGAAAACTCTCTGAGTCAGACCTTTAGCTTTATGCATGCTGCGTGTCTGTTGCAACTTCAACAACAACAACTGGTGTTATTATTGATGCTTACTTTGCCTAAAAAAGTCTTGTAACCAAAAATGGTATGGATGCGGCACACCCATACCATTTTCGCCTGCCCCCCCCCCCCCCCCCAATTGGGAAATGTTACATCCGCCCCTGACCCCCTTCCTTTCCAACAGTCAAGAAACTCAGACAGCCAGAGCCATACAGGGTGAAAATACCACCACAGGGCCAGGGGCTGAGTCGCGACACATTAAGATAACACTCACTCACACAGCAAGCAGTGACTCTTCAGCCATTAGCTCTATATAGTACTGTACGTGCCAGTGGTTTTCAACCAGCGGTCCAGCGACCACCCGTGGTCCTTGAGAGGGTACCAGGTAGTTGGTTAACCAGAGGAAAAGTTGGTTAGCCAGAATGCCAGATGTAACTTTTGAGAGCGTAAACATGAAACCAAACGGACCCGCAATTTCATGTGAGTAAGACTAGACAATTTATCAAGACAACTAGAGAATGTAGAAGAATGGTCACTTTGATTTACTGTATGTTTGCGAAAATCCAGCCTGGTATTGTGGACAAAAGCAAAAAAAAAATCTTTAGTTTGGGGTCTGTGTAGTTGTAGTATTGTAGTCTCTAGTAGTTGTATATATGTCCTGTCTAGTCCTGTCTAGCTGTTTGTTAGCTTCACACTACTGCCACTTTATCACACCTGGTTAGCTTAGCACCTTCACCTCAAGTTAGGTGTACAGTTTGCACTTTACTGGTCTGGTGGCTCAAATGCTGAATAAATAGTGTGCCCTGGTATGAAAAAGGGTGAAAACCCCTGCTGTACGCATTTAATATATTTTTCGCCAACCAGCTCTCCCCCTGTGCTAAAGAATAAGCCCCTTTCTGGACCATCTTGGTACCTTGTATGTACACTTTGTACAGTATTTGGGATGTCAGCATTAGCTCTATAGCAGGGGTGCCCACACATTTTTTTAGACTTGACAAAGTATGCAGGGTTTGAGTTGATGGCTATATATTTTAGGGGACTGTCATGTGATCTACCTGCACAGCCTGTGTGATAGATCACAATCTAACTTTTGGGCTATCCCTGCACTATAGTGTGTATTTGTTTATTTTTTTGCTGAAAGGCCCATGTCGACTACTAGCTCCGCTCTCTCCTTTTGCTACTAATCCCCTTTCCTTGGTTACCCTTTTCTGTATTTTGAAAAGAAAAGCACGAGCAACAATGGTAGACCCGAAAGTATTTATTAACCGTTTGCGCAACTAACGGGTAACATTTCCTGCACGAAGGCACAAGTCAAACAAAGATTTGAGATTTGTCGTGTGGAGTATGTGTGGGCGACACACTGATAAAGGCACTCGTTTACAACAGAGGGGTCCACCATTTTCAAGTGGTTACAACAGGGGTTTTCAACCAGTGGTCCAGGGACCACCAGTGGTCCTTGAGAGGGTTCCAGGTGGCCCCCAGGCTAAATGATGGAAAGTTGGTTAACCAGATGTAACTCTTTGAGAGCGTAAACATGAAAGCAAATGCACCCTTGCGGGTCCATTTGCTTTCATGTTTACACTCTCAAGAGTTGATATTTTCACAATCTGAATCTGGTGTCAAAAGGGTTGAAAACCCCTGGGTTACAACAATACCTCCGTGGTGGGTGGCCCTCAAAGTTACAGAACCACCCGGAAATCCACAACACACACACAAGACAAGACAGTGAGTAAGTAGTAGTGTGTGCTCCATGGTGAGTGTGTGTGCTCAACATTATTCCTCAAAGCAAGCTGCACCTCCTTCCTTCCTCTTGATATGTTACCACCAAGTTCGTCACCCGGAAATGGGCACAAACTGACTGACATGACATCCAGATCCAGACTGTGTCTTCCAGCCTTCTCTAGTACCATGCATCCATACACGCACGCACTGAATTGGGGTTAATCATTATCCAAATGCCACTGCCCGGGTACTAGGCAAGCAAAGGCGGGGGATCAATGAATTCACCGCATACATACCAGCCACAGACACACACAAACATACATGTCAACACACACACACACACACACACACACACACACACACACACGGGGCGTGACAGCCCAACAGCCATGCAGCCAGGCAGGCCAGGCGACAAAACAACCAAGCTAGTAGCAAGTAACATAACATAACGTCAGGATTAGGTCCCTCTGAAACAACCACCACCACCAACAACTACTAACTGTCATTCTCCCCCCAAAATCCCCTGTCCGTCCGTCTCAACAACAACAACAACAACACTGTGGTTGTGTGAGGATGGGTACTAGTCGGTCAGTGACTGCATGCCATGGACCCCCAGCCAGCCAGCCAGCCAGCCAGCCCGGTATCATCATCAAAGGCCCCGGGCCGGTACGGTTGGAAGGTGGGGGTTCATTTGTGTCGGGGACGTACGGTAGGGTACGGGGGCAGGGCAGGCAGGCAGGCAGGCTAGCCAGCCTGGCTCTTATTATTATGGTGGTGGAGGTGATGGTAGGTTCATTTGCTCACGTCTAGTAGTAGCAACAATAAATGGCCTCCTCCTCCTCCACCACCTCCACCCCCCACAGCCCGGCCGGCACAGGAGGAAGATCCATTCCGAACAACAACATACATGCATACATGCACCGGGGTGGCTGGCTGGCTCGACGTTATGTTATGTATGAAAGGAGGTGGTGGTGGTGGTGGTGGTGCCGCCAGCCAGCCAGCCACAGCGGCCCCGTGGCTCCGGTTCACCCCACCGCCGCCGACAATGCTTCCTCCTCCTGCTTGGCTTTGATAAAACACCGGCGCCCCCCGTATGCACGTCCCCACCACTCACTCACTCCCACCCACCCACAACAGGTCCTGCATGTACTGTACTGTACCTCCTCCTCCTCCGCCGCACCGGCGGCCCACGGTGGGCCGTTTGACAGAGCAGGGTTAGGGATGCTAACTAACAAAGGCCCCGGGAGCTGTCTGGTAGTGTCTATAGTCTGGTTGGTAGCAGGAAGACCCCGGCCGGCCGGCCGACAGACACACAGACACAACGGGAGGGAGGAGGAGCAGAGCAGCCTGGCTCTGGCTCGGCTGGGGCTGCCTAGTGGAGGACAGTGGAGGAAGAGGAGGCTCTGCCTCTCCTCTCCTCTCCTCTCCGCCGCTCTACCCTAAAACAACCTCCCGGTTCACACACAAAATACACACAAATGGCTCGCTCCCCGAGACATAATACCCGGACCGAGGCGTGGGCGGCGGGCTCCGCGGGAGCCCCGCGGCCGCCGACGGGCGATACTTACAGGCGGAGAGGGTGGATGGTCGCGGATTCTCTCTCCCTTCCCCCCGGTTTCTCTTCTTTCTCTATCCTCCGCCAGCCGCCGACTCTTCCCCTATCTACTAGGGCTTTTTCTCTCTCTCTCTCTCCCAGTTCAGTCCGACAACAACATGGCGGCGCCTCGCTCGCGACGGGAGCAGCAGGCAGGCGAGAAGAAGCGCTGCATGATGGGAAGGCAAGGCAGCGCTATGGAGGATGGAGGCATAGAGGCAGCAGCGCGAGCGGGCGGTTCATTGCGCCAACAACAACTACTGCTGGTTAGAAGAAGAGTGGCGACATTGAGGGGGTCGGAAATTGAGAAAGTGTTTGTCCCATTGAACTGTACCCAGTGCCCACACTGAATGAATGAATGAAATTTTTTATTAACAGAGAGATGAGTTACAATACAAGTAAAGTACACACTGCTACAAAACTGATAACAGCCTGGAGAATTACAGTACAATTCAAGTACAACTGCATCAGATCTGAAAAAGCTGATTGGATACACTAGTTAAGCATACACTTGTTTACAATAGTGGCCAACTTGTTCATTTCATTGAGGCATTCAAATACCGTACATACAAAACAGCTACTCCAGTAAAGACAGAAGCAGCAAATCTTGGGGCAAAATCATAGTGGAGGTAAAAAGAGGGAAAAGAGAAATGTACATAGAGGAGAGGCGGGGTGGGTGGGGGGAATTTATATACATTTTTGTTTTACAGAGGCCAGTTAAGCATTGCAGCCATCTGTAGGTGCCCTTTGAGGGCGGTTTTGAAGGAGTCAAGGGATTTACATGCCTTTATGACTGTTGGTAGGGCATTCCACATTTTGGTGGCATATGAGCGGAAGGAATTGAGGCCCTTGTTTGTGCCAAATCTGGGTTGGACATGGTTAGTAGCACTCCCTCTGGTGTTGTGGGAGTGTACTTCATTGACGTTAAGGAAGTATTTGGATAGGTATAAGGGTATTTTGGTAGAGTATCGTATCTTGTGGACCAAACCCATTGCGAGATGTTGTACTCTGTCGTCTACCCTAAGCCAACCTAGGCTGTCGAAGTGGGCAGGGGTGAGGTGGGTTCGAGGTGAGAGGCCAAGTAACAGTCTGACAAGTTTGTTTTGGGAGGTCTGTAGCCTTGTTTTTAAGGTTTTTGAGGTGCTGTGGTACCAAGAGGTGCAGGCATAGTCAAAGTAACCTTGTACCAGGGCTCCAGTTATGGTCTTCAGAGTGTCTTTGTTGACCAGTGAGGAGATCCTGTATAGGAATCTAGTTCTTTGGTTGACCTTTTTGATTACGTTGGTGGCCATTTTATCACCGGAAAGATTTGCCTCTAGGATGGAACCCAGGTAGGTAATTTCTTCTTTCCGGGTGATAATGATTTCCCCACTTTGACAGTGAAGCCATCTGCCTTACTGAGCTTAGCATTTGTACCAAAGAGTATGGATTCAGTTTTACCAAGGTGTAGTGATAGTTTGTTATCGGCGAGCCAGGTGCAGATTCTACTGAGTTCGGAGCTGAGGACTTTTTCGACCTGCTGTTTGTTCTTGTGCGAGACCAGCAGTGCTGAGTCATCGGCAAACAAGAACAATTTGCAGTCACAGGCTGATGTCATGTCGTTCACATATAGAAGGAACAGTAGAGGCCCTAGTATGCTCCCTTGTGGAACACCACAGGTCACAGGGAGGGGGGGGGACAGGGCTCCATCCACCTCCACCATCTGTTCTCTCCCCTCAAGGTAGGACTGCATCCAGCCCACACTGATAAGTTGGCTGTGCAGGGCCGGATCTAGGCATGGCCATGGTGGAGCAATGCCCCCCCTAAATACCCACATTTAAAAGATATTTCAAAATTAAGGTGCTTATATATATTTAAAATAAATTGAAACACCACGCTACTAACTTGTGGCACACTGGCACCACTAAACCAACACCATTTAATCATAATCGTTATTATTATTTGTCTAATATAAGTCCTGTAACCGAAAATGGTATGGGTGTGACTATACGGGCAATGAAGCCGCTCCCATACGATTTTCACCTGCCCCCCTATTTGGGAAATGTTATATCCGGGCCTGGATGTATATATAGGTATATTGTTAATAATGTTAATATTGATTGATTGATATAAATAATGTTAATATTGATTGATTGATATAAAATAATATTATAGTAGGCTATAGTATAATATACTATATTGATAATATTGACTCTCAAAATGTACTGTTTGGCCTCAGTAATGATGGCAATAAGAGGAACAAAGAAGTATACTCAACCTGATAATTACCTTAGCTGAATTCCATATACATAAATCTAAATTTACTCATTCCAAACCTTCATTCATTGTATTTTACATTGAGAATAGGCAGTACATTATTGTAATGTATGTTTATGTTTTACATTTTTTGTAATAATAAAAAAAATGTTGTCCCTTTCTCAATAGAGGTCTATATAGAGGAGCCGCCACTGGACTGGCCCCATGAAGTGAAGGGAGTTGGCGTAACTCTGTCTAACATTATATGCTCCAAGCCAGGCTCTGGGCTCGAGTCGAGCGTCTCTTTGTTATGAATGTGTGTGTAATAAACTAACAATATTTACAAAATTCCTTGGTTGTAGTGATCCCTCCTACACGACCGACAGTATATGCTTCCTCCATTTTATTTTATTATTTTTATTTATATAGTTAATTGCTTTGGCAATATGAAACTAAATGTTTAGTCATGCCAATAGAGATCCTTTGTTATAGGTGTATGTTTGTAATAATAACAATAACTAATATTTACTAAGTACAGTGTGCTGAACACCAACAACTCAACTGTATACAGGCCTACTTCCCCCATTTACTTTTTATTAATATATATTTGACCCTTTCTTTGATAATGATATGTTTTCTAATGCCACTAAAGCTCATTCTCTCTCTCTCTCTCTCTCTCTCTCTCTCTCTCTCTCTCTCTCTCTGTGTGTGTGTGTGTGTGTGTGTGTGTGTGTGTGTGTGTGTGTGTGTGTGTGTGTGTGTGTGTGTGTGTGTGCGTGTGTGTGTGCTGTGTAATATTTAGGCCTATACAATTCATTTACTGTATCCCCTCCAACTCGACCTCAAGTGTACATAGTTCCCCCATTTTCAACATATTTCATCATTATTTTTATTACTATCATTATATATGGATGTTTTGCGCCATCTCTGGAGGACCCCTGGTCGGCCGGTCCCCGGTGATGCGGTCGGGACAGGACACAATGTTCGGGGGTACGCTGCTACGTCGACATTGGTGACCCATCGCATCATGTGACACCAGAGGTCACCAAACAATTAAATCGAATCTTTATTTATTTCACACTCAAGAGCCATTATGATTCATTATATCACACACCAAATGAAAAACAGCCGTACAAATTACTACAGTGCAACCTACAACCAGTCGTAATAACCAGTTTTTACCTAACCTATATTTTGTTAAATTGGACCCATGTCAAAAATGAGTTTTGGTTGATGTGAGTGATTTAAATGATGGGATGAAAATATGTGTAGCCTATTCTAACAACAATAATTGTGCTACTCTGACATTTCTTACAAATATAAAAAAAAAACTCTTGGACTTTTAAAAGCTTGAAACACGGAATTCGATAGGTCACAACTTGTGGTGTAACAACAAGGGTAACGGAGTTGTTCGGTAGCCATGGTAACGCTGCTGCTGCGCAGCACTGTCGGCAGGTGTGTGTGTGTGTGTGTGTGTGTGTGTGTGTGTGTGTGTGTGTGTGTGTGTGTGTGTGTGTGTGTGTGTGTGTGTGTGTGTGTGTGTGCCTCCAGAATGTGTCAAAATGTGGACAGTGCGAAAAGTAGACAGACTGGTTGTCCACAAAAATGTATTTAATGACGCCAAAAAGAACCTCAAGCAAATAAATATATAAAGAAAAATGCACCACTGTCAGTGTGTGCGACTATGCACTACTATGACTCTAGTGTAGAGATGACGTAATGCGTCTAGCATAGAGAGTAATAGATCATATCAGAGCAGCCACAGGCATGGTGCAATAATTTGTAGCCTACAATAAAATACAGGCTTGTGCTTCAAGTAAGTATTAACATCAAGGTTTTAATTGATTTCTCTTTTTGTTAAAAAAAAAAAACAAATAAAAAAATCACTCTCGTGTGAAGTGAGGGGTGCTCTTATGAATTACAATATATTGTTTGGTTAAGCAACAGGTTTTAATGTTTCCGACTCAAAACAAACATTAGATGTCTCTGTATTCTCTATGTTGTATTCGTAAACATTGTGTAAAAAGAAACATTAAAGCCATAGGGGCTAGCACCCATTAAAAAACAATATGCACGTATGTACAGTAACAGTACAGATGACAACAAGAGGCACATTTAATTTAAAAAGTGTACTTTTTTATTACTTCAAACCTTCCCACCCACCAACCAACACACCCAGTAACATATTCATTCACCTCATCGAACCGTACCTGTCTCCCTCCCTTTTCCTTTCCTGTTCACTTCTCCTTTCCATAAAAAAAAATGTGATTCATACCAAGAACTGATCCCCAGGCTTACATCTGCGATGCAAAATGAAAGCCTAGAGACAGGGTACCCCATAGAGACAAAGAGATTAAAAGGCGAGACTTTCGGTTTGTTAACCTCCCCATTTTTCAACCAATCACGGCGCACAGTCTCTAAGCTGCCGCATTTTAGAACGGCAACCCTTACAGGAAGTAAGGCTGCTATGATGCAATCACCGTAGCTGTCAAAATCATTAACCACCTAGACATCCGCAACGGGTTACCATGGTGACACGTGTATGTAGCATGTGTCAAACAGGCGTTGTGGACACTACGTTAAAGTGTAGGTTCTGCCGTAGTAGGAACGGCTGCTGCGGCAAGCAGGTTTATCTGTCGAGCACAGATCGAGTTCCTGTTGCTGTACTAGAGACTTGCCGTAGTACAGCTTAAACTCCCTAATGGAAACATTTCATTTCTCCCTTTGTTCGTTGGCAAAGTGAATAAGTCAAGACGCTAGTGAACAGGGTTGTTTCACTGGGGACTGTAAATACAGTAACTTCACCAACTACCGTTAGCAACTTCCGCAACTACCGTTGATAGTCTCAAAAGCGTATCCGGTGCCCAGAGTGACCAAGAACCAAGGCCTAGATTTTCGTCACCTCTAAACTGCTTTGCCCTTTTAAACTAATTTAAAAAACAATTTTTCAATAGTTCAAATGGCCAGTCTACAAGCTCACAACGTGTCAGTGGATTGGAATGTTGAACTATTCCAAAAAGTTTATTAAAATAGTAAAAGAGGGATAATGGGTATAGCGTGTGACGAAAATGGAGCCTTAACTCTCATCCCAAGGTGCTGCATCTGCTGATAGTCTTTTTTTTCTTTAAGGTCCCCATATCAACATAATCAGATTGACATCAGTCAGTGGCACTTTGAGCCTAGTCAGACCATAATGATTAAGTTGATGAATTAGAAAGGGGTGGACGGATGCGGTCATTGTAGGTCACTTCTCTAGCCTGGAATACAGTCTCATTTCCTGCGTTCTGCACATCTGAAATGTCACTCCGCAAAACAGTCTGGCCAGGAGGCTGGCAGCTGAGGATTCTGATTGGTCTGTGGTTTGAAGAAAAAAAACACTAGTTCGCATTTGTTTGAACAGCATCCAATCAGAAATAACGTAGCTACGTAACAGGTGGTGACATCAGGGAAATGCAAGTCAAGCAGTGCTCTGGCCAGACTGATTTGCAAAGTGACCAGGCTATCACTTCTCCCCTCAGGGAAAAATAAATCAGCGGTTCTCAACCTTTTCAGGCACCAAATAATCATAATATTTGAACCGGGGACCCCCCCAGTACGCCCAGCCCCATCACCCTGACAAGCACTTGGGAATTGTACATTGTTGCAGGGCTGCAAGCTTACATTTTGTTTGACTATACAAGCTCAACGCGTGGCACTGTGAGCTTGTAGGTTGGGTATCTTTTGCAATGTTTGCAATAACGTTTGATATAGTAATGGTATATTCTATTTTCTTTCTTTTTACAAATTAAAAATCTCTTCAAAGGCCTGAAATTGTTGTTACTTTACTGTCATCAGGGGACACTCCTTGCAAGCGTTGGGTATCACAGTCTGACAAACCAAATCCAAATTTCCAGTTCTGGGATCAGTTACCCATGCAAATGAGTATTTAAATAAAAATAAAATAAAATTACTTTTACAATGTTTGTTGTACTTTTAAATTAAAAGTACAACAAACTTTAAAGGTAATAGAGGCAACTTTAGTGTATACAAACACTGCGTTTGTAAACAGAATCTAACTCCACCTCACCTCCACTCTGTTAGCTAGTCTTCTGAATCTTCATCACCCATCCCTCTCCCTTCCCAAATTAGCACCGCTTTTCCCGAGCCAACAAATATTTTGTTTTCATGATTTGTTGAACAACAACAACAACAACTGTCTGCAGGACGAAGCAAGGGTCTGTCTGCAGGGAAACAGCAGTAGCATCAAAGTAGAAGCAACGTAGAGAGGGGAAAGGCAAAAAAAAAATACAGCTACTGTATATATCTATTTTGGGTTTTATATATCTATTTTTAGCTAAAGAGTTGCCTCCAGTACCTTTAACTTCAAAATGTCTATTGTTTTGACATTGAATAAACATGAGGGTTATTATTCATTAATTATTGCTGTCAAATTATTTACAAGCGCAATTGTGTATTGGATGTTACACACCAACAGTGCATTCTCATAACAAAGGGTCAGCATTGTCTTTATCCCATACCCAGGTACATTAATAATAGTAAACACACTATTTTCTCCATTTAACACTTAAATAATATTGCCGTTTTTGTGATCTTAACATAACTTATTCTATCCATTCATATGGAAACAAAACGGGTCTACACAACTAGGGAATCGATCAGAACTGGAATCAAAACCTTAGAATCGAAAACCTCCCAACGGTACACATCGCTACTAGTAGGAAACCAAGCCCCTGGGGGTCCCCGAGCCCACCTGGTAGAGAAGTGGTTTTCAACCAGTGGTCCGGGGACCACCAGTGGTCCTTGAGAGAGCTCCAGGTGGTCCCCAGCTAAAGGATGGACTTCACACGAGTTGGTTAACCAGATGTAACTCTCTGAGAGCGTAAAAATGAAACCAAATGGACCCTTGCGGGTCTACACAACTAGAGAATGTAAAAGATTAATGGTCATTTTGATCTGTATGGCTGACTGTTTTGATCAAATCCAGCCTGGTATTGTGGACAAAACCAAAATAAATCTTTAGTCTTGGCGTCTGTGGGGGTAAAGTGTCCTCAAATAGTGGGCCCTGGTATCAAAAAGGTTGAAAACCACTGTGGTAGAGAACCACTGCGGTAAAAAACAAAACACTCTGTGAGAGCCAGCGAAATCCAAAAGCGACCTCGCCCGCGGGCGCCCGGTTTCAAAATCGGGCGCCCGCTTTCACAGAAACGGGCGCCCGTTTTTGTGAAACCGGGCGCCCGTTTCACAAAAACGGGCGCCCGTTTTCAAAAGCGGGCGCCCGTTTTCAAAAGCGGGCGCCCGTTTTCACAAACTAGGCTATGCCTAAACCTAACTCTAACCCTAAACTTAACCTCAGTAAACCTATGCCTAAACCTAACCTAACCCTAACCATAACCTTTTGAAAAGGGCGTCCGTTTGTGAAAACGGGCGCCCGCTTTTGAAAACGGGCGCCCGTTTTTGTGAAAACGGGCGCCCGTTTTCAAAATCGGGCGCCCGCGGGCGAGGTCGCTTTTGGATTTCGCCCCTGCTGCACTCTGTCCAGGCCAGGAGAGAGAAACAGGTAGAGTAGAGGAGGAGAGGAGACGCTCGCCAGGTTGGTGGTGTCCAGAGAACAACAAGCTTCCATCCCCACCAACCCTGTCCCAAAGTAGAACCCACAAAACAATCAGCGGCTGGTTATTTACATGCACAATATCCCTGTCCCACCCACCCCACCCACACCCACACCCAAACCCCACCCACACCAGATACACTAAAGGCCCAGTCCCCAAGCCATCCACAAACCGAGGACCACCACGGCAATTAAAAAACAAACACAGTCAGAGGCCCGGCCGGTGGTGGTGGTGCAAAAAGTCACACGAGTGGAGAACTTGATAATTATTATTACTGACCTTAAAACGTCCAAAATTAGGTGTTACTGTAATAGTACCAGGCTAGGTAACAGGAAGGCTCGGCCCAAATAATACTCGCACCTGAGTATAGTCAAGTACACTTGAGTATAGTCAAGTACAGTACGCTGGCGTAAACTCCATTCACTTCATGGGATCAGTCATCAAATTGTGTTTCACCATGTTAATGATTTTACTCTTTGGACATTTTTTTCTGAGAGCGTACAAATGGAACCAAATGGACCCACCAGGGTCCATTTGGTTCACATTTGTACGCTCTCAGGAAAATTCTGGAAATGTCCCCCTTTCAGGCTGCAACAGCCCTCCGGAGAGCTCAGTTTTCTGACCCCTCAATGTCACCGGTCCGAGTATTATTTGGGCCGAGCCTTCATGTATTCCCAGGCTATATGAAACAAAAAAAGACGTCCCTCCCTCGGCTCTGGGGCTGACCGTGACCGGCCGACACACGGATGAGCGACGGGGGACTTTGGGGAGCGGTGGTGGATGGTGGTGGTGATGTGTGACTGGGTATTATAGCGACGAGGAGAAAAACAAAGACAGAGATGGCTTCAGGGACTGGGAAACTAGACTGCTCTAGCATGACGTCACCACATTTCTAAAAACGACAATATGTACGAGCCGTGCCTCTTATTATTATTAATATTATTATTATTATTATCATTATATGCCTCCCTCGTACAAAAAACGGACAAAAAAACAACATGGGTTCACCCCGCACGTTTGTTTGTTTGTTTGTGAGTCCAGGCGGGGGTTGAATCATCAACATCATCATCAGTGTCATCCATTTTTGTGCACTGTAGTACCGTAGTGATAGTTCTGTGGTGGTTTTTACGACAGAAGACAGTCAGACGTCGCCCCGTTTTGGGGGCTTTTTTGTGTCGAATGCTGGCAGTTGTGGTGATGTTGTCGTTTGTACAGTAAAACCCCCAACCCACCCACCCCTCAAATCCACCCACCCATTCTCCCACCCACAGTGACTTGATAGAGGTATTCTCCTCAGCTTTGTTCCGGTGCTTCCATGGGTATCCAGGTGATGCCTGCTTGTCTGTCCTTCTGTCTCTGTCTGTCTGTCTGTCTGTGTGTCTGTGTATCCGTCTGTCCCCCCATCCCTTCTCCCACCATCGCCCCCACATGCTGGTTCGTCCCTGAGCGCTTTTACATTCTCTTCAGGGGTGTCTCTGTTTGTCATTTGGACATACACACACATACAAACACACATACATACATACAAACTGTACATGCAAAAACGTCCACTCACTCTCTCACTCACACACACGGTCACTACACACATACAAGCACACGCCTCTGTCTGGATTTTAAGGAATCAAAAGTTCATTTTTCCTGGGTTGAGCTGTCTGTGTGACGCAGACAGAGTTGTTCTTGTTGAGTTTGAGTCAGAGTGACTGACTGACTGACTGACTGAGCGGCTTCCATCCACACTGGCACCGTCAGCTTTGAGCCTGTAGGGGGCGCCAGCAGCCCCTAGCCAGCCCTGCATGGGATACAGAGGGGAGAGGACAGATTGGAAAACAGATGTCATCTCTCAGTGTGTCAGTAATATAAGAACTCTGTAGTGATCAGTAGATTTTTGTTTATTTTTTTGTCAGTTTGTCACATTCAGTAGATCCAGTGATCTTTTGTGTTCAGATATAATTCCCTGGAGTCCATTAGAACTATGGTAAATAATAAGAAAAAGTTAAATAAATAACCATATTATTTTGTAAAGAAATACATATAATATAATATTTAGGACCATGCACAAATTCGAATTAGGGTTAGGCTTGTAAAAGATAACTAAAATCGCAAAAAATAAAGAAAGCAGCAAATGCAAAACAATTAATACTTTGTTGTCCTAGATTAAAGAACAACAAAGTTGTCCTAGCCTGACTTCAGTCTAAATACTGAAGTGAAATGAAGTGCTCGTTTCACTTCAGTATTTAGACTGAAGTTGCTCTCTACCACAGCAGTTTCTGGGATGGGCGTGATCAAAGCAGCAGTCTTCACGGTGATTGGTTCATACCAACCCACATCAATATTGGGAAAGCAGACGACGTTGTTGTCATTATTATGCTAATGCGTTAGCATTAGCATAATAATGACGTCGCTAACTAAACAAACACAGCCGACGAGCGTTACTAGCAGTAAAATATGTCGGATGATGATGTTTATAAAACCTAAAGCCTGACGCTTCTTTAAAGAATAATAAAGTGAAACCAAGTGAGTGACAGGGCTGTTGGCCAATCAGGTGCTGGGCATGGATTTCCAACCGACAAACGGCCCCAAAGGCAACGAAGCCAGTCCTTGAATCACAAAGAAAAAATAAGGTAGTATTTTTACGGTGCTGATTCAGGGCTGAGCCAGGCTAAAGTTGTCCTTTAATCTAATGCAATTTACAATAAGCAAGAACAAAAGCATGGCAATACAACATAAATTGTGAATCACACAGAAGCTAAAAACAGTGAAATATCTAATGAATCACGACAATACACAAAACAATTTGGGCTGAAACGAATAATTGGAGAGAAGAAAGAAAAGCACAGGGCACAACGCTTCTTTTGTTGTTATCTTTTCTTCTTTCTAATTATTGGTTTGTGTGTTCCTTTGATGTATTACGTTGTGTAGTACCATGCTGATGACTGTACGTCACTCTGTGGAATTAAAGGGGAACTTACTAGACGTTTTTTCTTTTACAAAATTATGTTGATGAAATGCATATTGACCAATAAAGATGTATCCATTTTAATACCCCCCATA
Source organism: Benthosema pterotum (assembly GCA_039105355.1). Taxonomy (NCBI): domain Eukaryota; kingdom Metazoa; phylum Chordata; class Actinopteri; order Myctophiformes; family Myctophidae; genus Benthosema; species Benthosema pterotum. The sequence goes on along the minus strand of CM076970.1, from coordinate 52,107,582 downwards.
GAATGAATGTTTTGTTTTTTTCTCCAATGACAATCTGGACAGGTGTCTCCAAACGGTGAGAAAATGTGTGAAATTTCCCATTAAGAGCATCTGCTAAATGGCTGAACTGTAAATTGCAAGTGTGTACATGTGTATGTTCGTGTGACTGTGTGTATGTGCGTGCGTGTGTGTGACTGTGTGCAGTGTTATAGTGGTACTTTTAGAAGTGGGGGGACGCCTCTGAAAGGGGAATTCCCCCCATTTTATTTTATTTTTTCTGAGAGTGTACCAATGTGAACCAAATGGACCCTAGCGGGTCCATTTGGTTCCATTTGTACACTCTCAGAAAAAAAAGAAACTCATTAACATGGTGAAACACATCTTGATGATGTCATCAAGATGTATTTCACCATGCTAATGATTTTTTTCAGACCCAAAAATATTTTAGATGTGAGAAGCGTCCCCCTTCCACTACACCCCTGACTGTGTGTGTGTGTGTGTGTGTGTGTGTGTGTGTGTGTGTGTGTGTGTGTGTGTGTGTGTGTGTGTGTGTGTGTGTGTGTGTGTGTGTGTGTAGTATGTGTTTGTGTGCGTGACCTACGTGTACAGAGGCTGCAGCTGTAGATGGGAGGACTTCTGAGGAGGCTGGTAGCCGTAGGAGTCGAAGCCACCGATGAAATCAACTTGGGACAGAAGAGGAGAGGAAACGAGAGAGGGGAAAAGTCAATGCCAAAGTCTTAGTCTTGATTCATCGATTAATCAGATTATGCCTCTTATTTAGCTATAATTTTAAAGGGGTTTCCGCCTATTTATAAAATTTTCTGTGGACACAAATGTGTACATTTGTGTCCATTTGTACACTCTCAGAAATCCATTTGTACACTCTCAGAAAAAAAAGTTCCGAAAAGAAAAAAAATAACATGATGTCATCAAGTTGTGTTTCACCATGCTAATGATGATTTTCTTCAGACCTACATTTCTGGAAACACAGAATGGGGGAACTTTTTTTATTCATGTCCACTCAACATCTCCAAGGTGTATTAATTAATTAAGTGGTGCTAATTCAGATGAGGAATATTTTAACTCTTGAGAGTGTAAAAAATTGGTTTCATTTTTACATTCTCAAGAGTTACATCTGGTTAACCAACTTCCCATCATTTAGCCTGGGGACCACCTGGAACATTCTTAGGGACCACTGGTGGTCCCCGGACCACCTGTTGAAAACCCCTGCTCTAAGATGAAGCCTTGGTGACGTCATTGTGCGTCTGAAACTCAGTCTGGATGGAAACGATCACGGGCGCAAGGATTTAATGGGCGCTAAATGGTTCCTTTTGGTGTTAACAGTCTTTGTGGTATTATGACCCAGACAGCTTCAGAAAGAGGAGAAGCTGTCTGTAATCATTCCAACCGTCCTTTACTTTCACAGTTCATTGTTACGATTCCACTGTGAAACCCAAAACCCTGAGTTATGTCATCCTCCTTCACACTGCATACTGATGCCCTGATGACTCACTGCCCTATACTGTAAACCAGAAAGCTTCACAAACAACACTTTCAGTTTTTACAGTTACCCTTATTCTTTGTTTCCCACATTTAAAGGTATATTCTGTGATTTCACTTAATTCAAATATTATTATTTCCTTCTTTTTTTGGATAATCTTCCCTACTATGAAGTGTGCTGACCATATAAGGAGTTCCTCCCTGTCCCCATTGAAACCCTGGGGTAAAAAAAAAAACAAACACAACCTAATTTCAGTTTGGGCTTTGAGAGGAAAAGCATTCATCCAAGGATCAAGTATCAAATCGCTGAATGCTCCTTTAACTTTTAATAATTATTTTAATTACTCCAAAACCTTCCTGATCATTCAGGTCCCAGGCAAACGTCTACTTTCTGTTCTGGGTTTGGAGAATGTAATCAGTGTGTTTTTTCAGGTACTAAAACAGTCTGACGATAAAGAGTAACGATCCATTACATTTTATTCCAAAATATGGATTCAGACCATTAGATTTTGAGGTCCTTGAGACATTATTTCATAAAAGTGAGATATAAAAAGAGATATAAAGCCCGTTAAAAAGAAAATAAATACATTATTTTAAGCCATTTTGAATTTGGTGGTGGTGGCAGGACAGCAGGATGAGGCTATGGCTATACAGTAATTTTCGAAACCTCACTAGAGTGTGTTGGTGATTGAATCTTTAGACACTTCCAGCAAGCTGCATCTTCATACTAGGTTTCCTGGCAGACATTAATACAAGGAGGTAATGGTCTTCCCATTACCCTAACAATGCAGCAGAGATGGCCCTGTTTTCGACAGGGCCAGATCTAGGAGTGAGGTGGTCCTATGCAAGATTATTTTATTTGCAGGCTATTAGCTAGTACGTCTGATAATTATGATATCAGACCTAATATTGGTCTGATATCCATGATATCAGACCCAATATGTTTTACATGATATATTAAAATGTGAAAATCTTTGAATATGCTGTCAAGGCAGATGATTATGGGGGTCTTTGACATGAAATATTGAGGATATTTCATGTCAAAGAGTATACTGATGTAGAAAGCTGAGGCTTTATTCAGAAAACTGTTTATTTTTTATGTATACGTTGATACATAAAAAAATAAATAGACCAAATTGCTGTGATGTGGACCCCTTACTGGTTGTGGCACTAAGCGACCGCTTATATTGCTATATATAGTACACCAGTATATGCATTTCTTGCTGTACTAACACACAGTACATGCATCTTTTTATTGAACAATTTGACAAATCCTACATAGAAATCAGTCACCTATTTTGACTTTGTTGCTATCAGATGTATACTGCCTGACATCCCAAACAATAGAAAGTCGTACCAATGTCACGTCATTAGAGTTGATGACCTCACCCAAACACAACACTGTGTGTGACAGCATCATTTACCGTAATACTGACACCCCCTACGCAGTACACACACAGCCCAGGGTGTAATGATAGATAGATAGATGCTCAAATGCGACAGACAGATGCTTTTTATTGCACCAGAATTATCCGCGGGACGTTTGGAGCACAAGGCTCTATTCCAAACCAGAGAAAAGGACCTGAGTTATTGACGGACAATAAAAAGCATCTGCCGCAGCGGAGCTCTCGGTGCGAGAACGGTTAATGTTGTGTGTTGTTTTCAGCACTCAGCACCTGCCCAGACCTCTGGGTTGTGGATGTGCATGTAGTTAACTTGTTAACTGTCTTTTAACGGCGTTCGTCTTTTAAGACCACCCACCTCACTCGGTCAGAGAGACAGACAGACAGACAGACAATCAGACAGACAGATAGGCAGGCAGGCAGGCAGACAGACTGTCAAACAGACTGACAGGCAGACAGACTGGCTGACAAACTGACAGGCAGGCAGGCAGACAGACAGACTGACAGACTAATAGACAGACTGACAGGCAGCTAGACACAGAGTGTGTAAAAATAGTGGCACCAGAGGAATACGTTATTTTAACACATCTTTAGCAGGAAAAAAAGACAACAGAGGGAGGTCAATTTGTGGCACGCCTGAAAAGTCTTGGAAAAGAGGGGCTGTCCCACATAAAGAGAGACACAGCAGTGTAGATTTTGTCACCTTAACCTATGGCAAAAAATGTCTCTCGACTGACTCCTTTCACTGACGACAAAAAAACACGCCTATGATGACTTAAAAGTTAAAATCATGACTAAATACAGTATATTGACAATTAAACGTAATAGAGGCAACCTTTTAGCCAAAAATCAAAATAAATATATAGCTATATATGTGAGAGGGGGAGGAGGGTTGTGTGGGGTGAGGCAGCGTTTTAGCCAATCACAGCACAGCAGTCTCCAGCAGATTCACAATGAGCCAATAGTGTAGAGTGTTTTTAAACAAATCTGTTACAAACACTGTGTTTGTACACACTAAAGTCGCCTCTATTACCTTTAAATGTGAAGTAGTGTTATATTTGGTTGGGCTCGGGTGTTGTGGTCCGGAAATATCAGATCTATGGGCTACCTAAACCAAAATCTTACTCAAAAGACTATGACTCAAACAAAATCTAAATGTGCTCTCAAAATCAACACTCCAACACAACATACAGACAGGCAGACAGACAGGCAGACAGGCAGACAGGCAGGCATGCAGACAGAGACAAAGAGACAGACAGACGGGCAGACAGACAGGCAGACAGTACAGAGCTAAGACACTCAGGACAACAGCAGGGATTTTCCAACTGCCATCTGTGACCGTCCCACAGATGGGAGGGTAACCGTGACCGTCCCACAGATGGGGCCACACATGGGACCCTGGTAGTCGTGGCGACCAGATGGGACACGTCACTGGCCATGACTCAAGTCAGGGAAAACAATAAGTGTCTCCTTGGAATGCTCACTGCAGGCGACCTTTAGCCTCGTTCTCTCTGTGTAGTTGTAGGTTTCTGTGTTTTTTGGGGGCCTATTTGTTTTCCAGATGTTTTGACTATTATTGTTTTAAACCAGTGGTCCTTGAGAGGGTTCCAGGTGATCCCCAGCTGAGTTGGTTAACCAGATGAAAAGTTGATTAACCAAATGTAACTCTTGAGGGCGTAAGAGTTAAGAGTTAAAATGTTCCCCTTGAATTAGCCAACTTATTTAAGAAGTCTACACAATTAGAGAATGTAGGAAGAATGAGGGCGTAAAAAATGAAACCAATTGGACCCTTGCGGGTCCATTTGGTTGGTAATGTGTATTTGTCCAGGGACACCCCAACCCATATGTTGCTCAAGGGTTTCACGTTTTTTAGAATTGTGTGGTAAAAACAATGTTCCCCCGGGACAAAAATAGCAGCTCTACACGCCCACGGCGAACTTATGGGCCGTCTGTTTTCAAACCTGCGAGTTATAATAGGTTTGAAGTGCTTATCATGACTCAGCGCTAGCCGTGACTCAAGTCATGGAAAACACAATTAGTGTGAGTGTGCATTCACAGTGGCGTGTCATAACCACTCTCACCCCCTGCTTTGTGAGCTTGTAGATCCGCTATCTATGTTGGGAGTGAGTGTGCCACCCGCAAACCAGAAACAAACATGACCTGACTTGTCTCAGTTCTACTGGACCTCTTCCACACTATTCTGTATTCCCTCCATTTGCAGTTTCACCCCCAGGCTATGGAACACCTCCCGAATGACCTGAAATCTGTGGCCTCCGTGGACCTTTTTTTAAAAAAAAGGTTTTAAACCTACTTCTTTAGACAAGCCTTCCAGGCATAGACAGTATTGTATGGTACTGGTTTCTTCCTAAGTTTTCCTTTTTTATTGATTTATTATTATTCCTCTTCTAATTCGTTTTTACTATAATTGCTATTATTGTTGCCGTTATCATTATGATTATTACCATTATTCTTGTTACCATTGACATGTTTTCTTGTAAAGCAATTTGGGACTGTGATGTCTGTTAAACGTGCCCTATAAATAAAATGTACCTACTTAATACTTTGCCCTAGTTATTCTGCATTTGACACAGACGTTTGATGACATTTGAAGGGACATTTTAGAACACTTTCCTGGGGGTCTTTATGTGTGTAATATGTGGTTTTAGATATTTTAGATTCATGCTTTCATAGCTTGGTTTTATTTCCTTTTTTTCGGAACTGAAAAAGGAGTCTGTGAACCTTTGTTTCATCGTAACTTTAGTCAATGGAATCAACAGTGCCAACAAATCAGCCTCCCCAACCAAGTTCAAGACACGTAACCCTTTGTGTTTTGGTGTTTTAGCTATTGAAAAATAGCAGAACAACAAGCTCATATCGCGCCACAGAGTGGCGCGATATGAGCTTGTTGTTATTGTCATTATTTCGGAAGCAAACATTTTAACTCAAATCTTTGCTTCTGGGGGATCCATAGAACAACATGTTTTTAGATGAGGTTCTGCAGCTAAATGATAGATATTTCTGGGGGTCCTTCCTATGAAATATGTTCAGCATCACTGACACAAAAAGAGATTTTTCCAGAAAAAACTAGAACCTTGCTCCAGGGACTAGAATTTAGTGTCACAAACTAGAATTTAGTGTCATGGACAAGAAACTGGAATCTCACTTCAGAAACTACAATCTACTGAGAGGAACTAGAATCTAGCATGAGGAACTAGAATCTAGTGTCGGAAACTAGAATCTAGCGCTGTGAACTAGAATCTAGCATCAGAAACTAGAAATATGATCAGGACACAATGGGTTGAATAAACTCTTTTTGTGTTTGTTTTTGTTTTTTTAGATCAAGACGTTGGTACTCACAGCTGTCCTCGTCGTCCTGGAAGACTTTGCTGACGTAGCAGGCGTACACGAAGCCGAAAAGCTGAAGGAAAGAAAAGAGAAGAAACAGGAACACTTGGATTACTCTCAGACTCAATCTAAAACAATGGAAAACATCAACTCAAAACCAGAACAAAATGGAATGCATTTAGCTCTAAACAGAAAATACAATGCAGTGGAATACTTGGGCACTGTAACGGATCCAAAACTAAAGCCCCATTCGCACGGGATTAGTATTACCCCAGGACCTCAGGTAATATGGAATAATCACCGAGGACGTCTGTGTTTTTAATCCCGTGCGAATCGACCATGTCTGTGATTTGGCCTGTAATTATTACAGGCCAAATTACCTACCATAATTCAGCCAACACCGGGGTCCAGGGGTAATACTTATCCCGTGCGAATCGACCACCTCGGTGATTTTGGGTGTAATGGAGTTTTTTTTTGTTTTGTGTTTCGTATTACCTTTCGATTTGGGGTGTAGCGGACTATTTAGGACCCCGTAGTTTTGTTTAGTAGCCTATTTCCTCTTCCTATCGCGCGCATTTCCAACCACACAACCACAATGGATGCAGCATCGATGTTATTAGAAATTCTGGACAGCGTTTTGGGAGGCGCATCTCCCTACAGGAGATTGGGATCCACCAGAGGACGAAAACGAAAACTTCTGAGACTGAGGCTACGTTTACACGGAGACTATGTGAACAGAAGACGCAAAAGTGGCGTCGCGTCTTCACTTATTATTTCGCGTCTATACGAGCGTTCTCATGAGGAAATCTGTGTGCATACAGTGACGCAAAAGTGTGTAGAAATCCATTGGGCGTGCTGCCCTGTGCCCCCGCCGGGCGCACTTTGTCCGTGGCGGTGCTTCGCGACCGGCTCTGGGTCGGCCTGGAAGGGTCCGGCGTAGGGTTTATTACCGGGATCCCGGTTTCCCGGGACGCCCGGGTACAACTGACTGAAGTTCCAAACATCACTGATAATTAGACTATGCAGCGAGGGGGCTATGAACAGGAGCCCCGCGGGACACAATATTGGCGACACGTGGTCTAAATGCGAGCAGTCAAGACTCAGGACTATGGACCGCACGAATGCTGCATCCTCCTTCATTCATTGAATCAGATGCAGACCAGCTTATACAGCCTACAGTAGCAAAAATATGAACTTCTGAAGAGAACATTGAAATTCCCTATACTGCACGGACTTATTTTCCTCGCGACAGATTGTCCCTGTTCTACAACTTATTGTACATCACATGGCCACTCAGCAATGTGAAATAACTTACAACACAGGTAAAAAAAAAAAACACACACCAGCGCTCTCTCTGTCTGTCTCTCCCCCCCATGTCCACCGAGGCTATTGATATTACAATATTACAATATATACAAAATAAGTTATATAACCTGCATCCCGTGACTTGTTGTCATGTCAGACAGCGACTAAAACATGCGTAGTCAACAACGCTTCGTTTGCATTGATGAACTGGAAACACAGCTGCAATCAATAGTAGGCTATTAAATGCCCATACCAAATATTTGTTCGTCAAGCCTCAATCATCGTATCTTACGCGATGTACAAGAGCACTTTTGAGGCGCGTTATTTCTTTACTTATAAAGATGTGATATTATAAATGATATGCAACTCCACTTCATCCGATGGTCTGGGACGCAATGTGATCACGTTCACCGGCATCAGAATCAGAATTATTTTATTGTTTTCATAATGAATATAAATACTTTAATACTTCTTTTATATAATAAATACTTTCACATTTAATATAATATTAATAAACATATGGTAATGCAACTAACTATATAGTGTGTGTAGGTCTTCAGCCCTATTACATATGTCCGTAATTTCAAGTAAAACACAGACATCGCTTATCCAGTGCGAATCCGCCCTTGTGAAACACAGACGTCGGGGGGTAATTTCCAATTACCTGAGGTCCTGGGGTAATACTAATCCCGTGCGAATGGGGCTTAAGACTCAGTGAACACAGTCTCGAGACTGAGAGAGGCTGCCATAGACAGACCTGTCTCCTAAGAGGACAGACGATGTACCCACTGCACACAAAACAAGGTAGAAACTGAGCTACACTTTCTAACTGCCTGTCCACTACACCATGACATCAGACTACACATACTGTCTGTCCACTACACCATGACATCAGACGACACATACTGTCTGTCCACTGGACCAAGACATCAGAGACACATACTGTCCACTGTACCAAGACATCAGAGACACATACTGTCCACTGTACCAAGACATCAGAGACACATACTGTCCACTGTACCAAGACATCAGAGACACATACTGTCCACTGTACCAAGACATCAGAGACACATACTGTCTGTCCACTGTACCAAGACATCAGAGACACATACTGTCCACTGTACCAAGATATCAGAGACACATACTGTCCACTGTACAAAGACATCAGAGACACATATTTTCCCCAGATCACAATCATCCAAGGAGAGTTTGAAAACATGACTGGTGACAAAACACTCCTATACCCGTTGGATCAAGTACAACAATATGCAAACAAACACAGCGGCGAGATTTGTGGGCATAGCAGGTGGAACACAAGCACCCTAAGGAATAATCATTGTGTGCAGTGAACTTGATTTATTGAAGACTCTGACCTTCAAATGTACATCATTGTTGCCTTGATTGTGTAATAGTTGTACTACTGTTGTATTGTGCTCTTTGCCTTGGCAATTCTAAACGCATGTTTCCTCTTGCCAATAGAGCCTTTTGAATTGCATTGAATTGAATTGTGTGGGTTACAGTACTACGTGTGAATGTAAATGTGTGTGTGTGTGTGTGTGTGTGTGTGTGTGTGTGTGTGTGTGTGTGTGTGTGTGTGTGTGTGTGTGTGTGTGTGTGTGTGTGTGTGTGTGTGTGTGTGTGTGTACAGCACTACAGCAGGCTGCCTGCAGTTGTTTGGGGTTGTGGGGAAGGGGAGGGGGAGGGGAGGACGGGGGTTATGGGGGGTGATTAGCGCTTCCGAAAGCTTATCGTCTCTCTTGTTCCTGGTCTGTTCGTACATAAACCTGATTGTCGGGGGAAGCAGCAGCAGCTCTCTGAGCCCCGCGGGGCCTGGTGGCTGTGGAAGCATCTCAAACAGTCACAGCAGCTCTCTGAGCCCCGCGGGGCCTGGAGGCTGTGGAAGCATCTCAAACAGTCACAGCAGCTCTCTGAGCCCCGCGGGGCCTGGTGGCTGTGGAAGCATCTCAAACAGTCACAGCAGCTCTCTGAGCCCCGCGGGGCCTGGAGGCTGTGGAAGCATCTCAAACAGTCACTGCAGCTCTCTGAGCCCCGCGGGGCCTGGTGGCTGTGGAAGCATCTCAAACAGTCACAGCAGCTCTCTGAGCCCCGCGGGGCCTGGAGGAGGCTGTGGAAGCATCTCAAACAGTCACTGCTGTGATGGATGGATGGCTGCTAGGTGTCTCTATTTACTCAAATCAGACCTCTGAATAATGTACTGTTGTGTATGTATTCTAACCACCCTTGTATTGTGCTCGTACATTGATTGATCTAGGCAGGCATATAGAAATGTGATTTATGGAAGACTACAGCCTCCATACAGTAACCTTTGTAGCGATACATTTTTGTGCTGTTACATATTGTGCTGTTGTATTGCGCTTCCTTCTTTCTATTATATTCTATTTCTTGTTGTTCTGTTCTTGCTTTGGCAATGTAAACGTATCTTTTCTCATGCCAAAAAGCCTTTTGAATTGAACTGAATTGTATTCTAGGCCAGTCTCAATCTGTGGTACCTAAGACTTTCCTTAGTTGACACACTCTGAGAACCCAACCACACAGTTTTTTTTAGTCAGAACGTGATTGTTTTTCACCACAAAGACAACCAGGAGTCACGCTACCAATATCGCTGGTGAAAAACAACGACGTGCTGGCCAAAAAGAGTCTGTTTTATCCGTGTGGTGGGGGGCTCAGAGTGTTTCCACTAAAGAAAGTAGGCTTTCTAATCACACAATCCGAGTTTGTTTTGGTGAGTAGGTAAAACGTCCTTTATATTTCCACTCCAGAAGAGAGGAGGTCCATCCCAGATATTGGATTGCCTTTCACAGAGCTCTACTGCAAGGCAGAATCATAGAAGCTGATAACGAAGCCCAGGGCTAGGGCCGGGGTAGTTTTGTTGCTGGCTTTGTGCCGAGCTCTGGCGATCACAGATCACAACAAGACAACATACACTGGCGTGAAATGGGACTAAAAACTAAAAGGATAAGGGGAATATTTTGACCAGCAGCAGCTGCATGTTGTAAACCTACAACACTATTGCTCCAGTGACCTGAGTTGACATCCACTGGCATGCTGCTAGTCGTTACAGTCCCAGGAGACACATTCACACGGTTCATCTTACCGATACATGAAAATCAATATTTGAAAAGTGGCAGATTTTGGGGAGAAAATCTATCCTAGAACCTCCATGCACACTTTTTATAATTCAGCTTAGTAGTGGAGACACATGTGGGAACCTTTTACTTTGGAATATTTTGTAGTTGTTGTTGTTTTTTTTCTTAAAACTATCTGTCTGGGATGCTTACATCTTACTTTATTATGGTAATGGTATACATCAGTGGTCCTTGAGAGGGTTCCAGGTGGTCCCCAGGCTAAATGATGGACAGTTGGTTAACCAGATGTAACTCTTTGAGAGCGTAAACATGAAACCAAATGGACCCTTGCGGGTCCATTTGGTTTCATGTTTACACTCTCAAGAGTTAAAATATTCGTCATGTGAATTAGCCCAAGTCTACACAACTAGAGAATGTAGAAGATTAATGGTCATTTTGATCTGTATGTTTGACTGTTTTGTTTCCCAAATCCATTGTGGACAAAATGGGGCCTAAAATGTCGTCAAACGGTGGTCTGTGACTCAAATGCTGAATAAATGGTGGGCCCTGGCATCAGAAAGGTTGAAAACCACTGGTATGCATAGTTAACTCGTGGGCTGATTTTTCCTTTTTTTATTCGATGCATTTGTGAACCCTATCCAAGTGAAATTACTACTGTAGAGAGTAGTACTGTAGTGTATATATCTGTTGGACAATCACACGGTTCACTGCAGCTTAACGGTCTGTGTCAGGTGTGGTCACTGGTCAGCAGGGCGTCTGCGTCACTTACATACGTCATTTTAAATACAAACACCTAACCACTATGACCCGGGCATCTCTATTTTAGGCATGACAAACTCATTTTTGACCCAAGGCCCATTCCAAAACACAAAAAAAAAGAAAACGCCTTCCAAGTCCAAACGTTTTCTGAGGAAAAAAAACAGCAAATACTTTGATTAATGTTCCTGCCCTCGTGCCCTCGCCCTGCCTGGTGCTGTAGCCTGGTGGTTACAGCGTATGCCTTTCATGCGGAAGGTCGTGGGTTCAAACCCTGCCCCTGCTACACCAAATCAAACGGGTTGAGATCAGAGCTGAATCTCCTAGTCCAGTTGGAGACACAGCTGGAGCCTGTCCTCCAGATGTAAAAACACATGCTATACATATATAGAAACAGCTAATGTCACACAGATGCTATGGTGGAAGGAAAGCTAATGAAAAGACGTACCAGTATATGTTACAACAGGTCTAGACGGGTTGTAGATGAAAATGTTTAACTTTTCTACAAATCATTTCTACAAGCTAAGTGGCATGCTGTGAACTTCTAGATCTGCTGTTTTTAAATAGCTAAAAGTTTAACATAATGATAACATATGCATGGCTGTGAGATAATGGAAATTGAGCTTTAAGGGGATAGTTCAGATTTGTGGAACTCATTAAGTTGTATGAAATACTGTCCATTAATATAGCTGTCGCCAAAACACTGTGTTGTTCACACCAACATGGAGGAGGACTCGACCCGTGCGATCATGTGTATTATCATCAATGTGTCAAATCAAGGCGTAATTACACAGCGATTGTTGGATTATGATCATCGATGGACATAAAGGCCGCACAACTGCTGATTTTGATCGTTTCTAGGTGTGGGTGTGACCTGGCGTTAGCTGATCATCCTAAAAGCATGCTAATCAACTAAAACGAATGTCACGATCCTTGGGGATTAAATAATTACGTCAAATAGGTAACTAGGAGGTCTGAATTTTGATTATAATTACATTAATTACACCTTTGGGAGGTAAAGGGTTAATGTACAGAAGAAAAGGTAAAAAAAAATAAAAAGATAGAGAAGAAAAAACGGGAATAAATATGGAGAAAGTCGTTTCTCCATATTTATTGTTTCTCCATTGTTTATCGTTTCCTGCTAAGCCAGCACTCTTGGGATTAAACGTAGTAAGACAATGGAAATCAATGCTAGGTCCTCCTCATAATTCTTGTTGACAAATACTACACTCTGTGTGTGTGTGTGTGTGTGTGGGGGGGGGGGGGGGTGCTCCACACACGCACGCACGCGTGTGTGCATCAGTGGCGTTACTAAGCCCCAGGCAATATTTTCCCTGGAGCCCCCCCCCCCCCCCCCCCCCCCCTTACCAAATGGACCCGTAAGGGTCTAGAATCTCTGATTCTAGTTATAGAGGACAAGTATAATGTATTTATCCATATGAGGCTTATTAGCCTGGGATCCTTGGGATCCCAGGCTAAACGGCCACTGCCTAGTCTGCCTAATGGCAATAACGCCCCTGGTGTGTGTGTGTGTGTGTGTGTGTGTGTGTGTGTGTGTGTGTGTGTGTGTGTGTGTGTGTGTGTGTGTGTGTGTGTGTGTGTGTGTGTGTGATACGTACAGCCAGTAGGAGAGCTCAGGACCTCTATGTACTGGTAGTCCAGCAGACACCCAGACACGGTGATGACGTGGTGATGTGTGTGTGTGTGTGTGTGTGTGTGTGTGTGTGTGTGTGTGTGTGTGTGTGTGTGCGCGTGTCTGTCTCATACGTACAGCCAGTAGGACTTGCAGAGCAGAGCTCAGGACCTCTATGTACTGGTAGTCCAGCAGACACCCAGACACGGTGATGACGTGGTGATCGTCCAGGGCCATGGCTGAGTTCAGCACCGGCGTCACCAGGCAGCCGGGACCGTTCTCCATCCACCACGACCGGTGCAGGGACGTGTTGAACGTCATCAGGAAGTCCCTGTCCTGGAGACACACGGAGACACACACACGAGACGGACGTTTGGAATGTTATATGTGGAACTGCCCAAAGTCTGAAATAATGTTGTAGTCAAAACCACCTAAACCAGAGACCAAGACAAGACCAAGGCCTAGGAGGGTCGAGACCAAAACAAGACCGAGACAACCACGATACTTGGGGGGTTGAGATCGAGACGAGACTAGGACCGATAGCAGTGGTTTTCAAACTTTTTCATACCAGGGCCCACTATTTATCCTGCATTCTAGCCACCGACCACCATTTGATGTAGTGTTTAGTCTCTCAGACCTAAAACTAAGGATTTTCAGGTTTTTTGAAAGCTTTTTAAAACGTTGGTTTAAATACCAATTCTTCTTGAAAATTAAGTAACTGAGGTGTTTATATTTGGTTTCTTTTTAACACTCTGAAGAGTTACAGATCTATATGGGTCCATTTGGTTAGCAACTGTCCATCATTTAGCACCACCTGGAATCCTCTCAGGGACCACTGGTGGTCCCCGGACCACCTGTTGAAAACCCCTCACCTATAGAGTTGAGACCAAGACCAAGACCAAGAGCTAGAGAGGTTGAGCCCAGCACAGATACCAAGACCACTAGTGAAAGAGACCCGAGATCGCAACAACAGCAAGGCCGAGACAAGACAAGACAAGACCGAGACAATGTCTCGAGAACTACAACACTACATACAACAGATCCAAATAATGATCAGGTATTTACACCACCAAGGATTACTATCATATCATTACACCACTACACGATGTACTAATGTTCTTACATATCAGACGACATTGCTATATCATATTATGTATGTTATAGACTGCAATCGATTAAAATCTTTAATCGCGATTAATCACATGATTACCCATAGTTAATCTTTGATTAATCGCAATTTAATTGCATATTTTTATGAGTTCTAAATATACCTTAAATGAGTGTTTTTCGAGACTTCCAGACCTAAATTAAAGAATTTGTCAACAATTTGAGGTTGGTATCATCGGGAGCGAACATGCACATTTTGTATAAAGTTTTCTACATTCTCTAATTGTGTAGACTTATTTTAAAGTAACTTAACTGATGCAGATATTTAACAATTATTCACCTGCATTTGGCGGAATTGAACCAAATAGACCCACTTGGCCTTTGGTTTTACTGTGAGTCAATCTCGCACTAAAAAAATTAATCTAGTTAACTCAAGGCTGAGTTAACTCGCGATTAACTAGTTAATGCTGACAGCCTTAATCATATTATGTTATACTGCACTATTAGACTCATTACTATCATCACAATGTTGCTTGCTTTGGGTGGATCTCTGCTGGTTTTCTGCTCTATGTGAAGTGTCGCATGTTAATAAATTTGGAGTAAATTTAATCAGAAGGTTACATTACAGTCAGACCAGATGTAACTGCTGCACATGATTATTAACACTCAGGGGAAAAGATTAAAGCACAATGATGATTTACAACTACATGACATACACGACAGATGTTTTTGACACTGAAGGAGGACTGCTATATTACAGCTGAGAATAGCATGTGTGCAGCGCACACATGCTCATACCAGGACCCACAATTTAGGAGAGCTCAATTGTGGCAAAAATGAAATTCTTCATTTTAGCCACGGATCGCACAATTTAGGAGAGACAACTGGCCAAACGTTGGACAAAATAACAATCCTTCTACATTTTCTAATTGTGTAGATTCTTGAAAATGAAGTAACTCAGATGTTTAAAATATAATTTAACTCTTGAGAGTGTGAAATTAAACCAAATGGAACACCTGAAATCCTCTCAGGGACCACTGGTTGAAAACCACTGATTACGTGCATCTGCAAAATTCGAAAATGATGACAATATAACCCCTAAAAAACCCAAGTCCTAGGGACTTGTTTCCATTGTGGTCCTGTGTGTAACGCTCAAGAACAGACAACATTAGGCAATATGCAACTGACACTATATGTACAAAAGGTCAAAGGTGACAAACAGCAGCAGTGAATGACAGCGGCATCCGTTGGGAGTTTACATTTACATCCTTTTTAACCACACGTTTGGCGTGATTGATTATTCTGTTGTCTGCTTATCACACAAAAACACATGTTGTACTTTTTATTTATCAGCATAGATTCACTTTCTGGCCACCATCTCATGGGGTATTTTAGGTGTTGAAGTGACTACACCCAACAACACCCAGAAAACGCCTCACACAATTTACAACTATAAATGATAACTGATAAACGATATAACTTTAAATGCATGTATCTCTGAATGATCCCTGGAAACAGTGAAATGTGAAAATACAGGCTGTTTTGTCAAATGTATTTAAAAAAAACTGAAACATATCATCACCTCATCTTATTTTTTTCCTTAAAGTAAACACCTTAAGCTGTCTTTGGATATCATTCATTTGCACAAATTCAGCAGAGGATTTTCTATAAATTATTTAGTTACTATTGAACCTAATGGGAACGAGCCTAGCTTTTCTACTAATCTGTCAAAGAGTTAATCTCCTGACAGATTTTGAATGAATGGAACAACACAGTTCCCATATTTATTCTACTTTCGAGTGAAAGGAACGATCATTGACAAAAGTGCAGGCGTGCACAAACACACACACACTCAGTGCAACGACCTCGAAACCACCATCAAAACTGACAACCAATCCCAGGTCTTTTAAACAGCAGACAAAAGCATGTCTACTGGAAAGGTTTCCCCTATAGAGGGATATTTGTATAGGATAGTTAAAGGAGCGTTCGTTTTATGTTATGTGTGTACTGTATTAGGTTACGGTCATGTGTTACTATATTGTGATGTTTTTTCTTAACATTAATCTGTTAACTCTTTGATAGATTAGCAGAAGAGCTAGGCTCACTCCCTTTAGATTCAATAGTACCTAAATAATTTATAGAAAATCCTCTGTTGTGAATTTGTGCAAATGGATGATATCCAAGGATAGCTTAAGGTGTCTACTTTAAAGGAAAAAATAAGATGAGTTGATGATGTGTTTCAGTTTTTTTTTTTAAATACATCTGACAAAACAGCCTGTATTTTCACATTTCACTGTTTCCAGGGCTCATTCAGAGATAAATTTAAAATTTAAAGTTATATAATTTATCAAATATAGTTGTAAAGTGTGAGGCGTTTTCTGGGTTTTGTAGTCACGTCAACACCTAAAATACCTTATGAGATGATGGCGAGCAAGTTAATATATGCTTGTAGATAAAGAAAATACTCCACATGTTTTATGTGGAGTTAAATGTGGACACACACACACAGTTGCACACACATGCCAGAAGCTCACCTGATTCAGCTGTCCCACCTCCAGATAGTAGCAGATGATGAAGGAGTTCCAGCCCACCCACAGCACCAGCCACACGGCATACTGCAACCACAGCAAGGATACACAATATGAGACCTCATGGATGACACATACTGCAACCACAGCAAGGATACACAATATGAGACCTCATGGATGACACAATCTGTTTATTAGAATCAGTATCATCATTCTAATCTACACCTACATCCCTGCTGTTCTTCTACCGACAACAGCCAGTCACAGAGATCACATGTTGTGTCATCATCACAGGGTAAGTTGGATTTTTTTATTTTTATGAAACTGTGATTTGTGAGCTGTTGTGACAAAAGAAGATTTGTTAATGGAATACAACCACCCTATGGGTTACTATCTGTACTAGGCCTATATAAACAGAGCAGCTACATGTAAACAGACCTTAAATCTGAGTTTCTCTTTATAGTCTCGAGGAAAGAGACTGCAAATAATTGCTGCGATTTGTTTAAAAAACATTTGTTTTCTTATGCCACTAAAGCTCCTTTGAATTGAAATATCCGATGAACTGAAATACATTAGGGTTTCATGGAGGATGCTTCTGAACATGTATCTATTCTGATATACATTGACTTTACCAATTGAAACCCACATTATTCTATTGCTAGCATGATCACAAAATATCGTATTTTCTGGACTATGAGGCGCACTTAAAAGCCTTTAATTTTCCCAAAAAACAACAGTGCGCCTTATAATCCAGTGCACCTTATATACTGTATGATCATTTGACTGCAGTAGCTTCTATTCTATGTGCCTTTAATCCGGTGCGCCTTATATATATATATATATATATATATATATATATATATATATATATATATATATATATATATATATATATATATATATATATATAACCTTTCTAAAATAGACCATTCATTGAAGGTGCGCCTTATAATCCGGTGTACCTTATAGTGCGGAAAATACGTTACCAAAAACGCAAAACAACCAACACGACATGTTGTAAATCAGCTATATTGTTCGATGTGCACAAGCACAAACCGTTTCCATAAAAGACATTCTGGCTTCTACCAATAACATCTACTCATAACAGTGTTTGGAAATGTTTTATTACTGTTCATAATAACATGGTCTAACTGGCTGAGAACCAGGGGCGGATGTAACATTTCCCATATGGGGGGCAGGAGAAAATGGTATGGGGCGACTTCATCGCCCGTGTCGCTTCGCGCCACGGGCGATGAAGTCGCACCCATACCATTTTCAGTTACAGGACTTTTATTAGGCAAGTAAAGCATCAATAATAACATCAGTTGTTGTTGAAGTTGCAACAGACACGCAGCATGCATAAAGCTAAAGGTCTGACTCAGAGAGTTTTCTGTTTTCAATGATGAAATGCTGTTGGTTTAGTGGTGAGAAGATTGTAGTTAGTTAGTAGCAGTAGTAGTGTTTCAAATCATTTTTAAATGTAAGCACTTTAATTTCTTGGGTATCATGTTTGGTGGGGCAGTCAGGGCATTTAGGGGGGCATTGCCCCCCCCCCCCCCCCCCCATGCCCATGCCTAGATCCACCCCGGCTGAGAACAGAAAGGGCTGCGATCAAAAGCTGATCTGAGCAGATGGAGTTACTGAACCCTTCCCAACCATCTGTGAACCTTATGACGCAGCACTGACTAGTTTCTGTTACTCCACTACCAGACCACTGCAACTCAAAATACATGAACATGCCAGAATTTATTTTACAGTCTTTGCCAAAACATCTGTAATCAGTGGACTTATAGGATCGGCATCAGAGCCAAAATCTGGAACCGGCTTTAGTCCACAATGGTTTGTTATTCTGAATTGACTAACCAGTAACTCAGTAAAACTTATGCCTAAACCCAACCTTACCTACCTAACCGGGCGGTGTGAGGTACACACAATGACACAACCAGCTCCGACAGTGTGATGAAAGTGACATGATGAAGGAGATTCTGGTTTCTTGATGCTGGATCCTGGTTGTGGATCAAGGCTAATCTAAGAAGACTATGAAGGGAAGTAGGCGGAGTCTCCCACGGTGGGGTCCACATTGATCCATGGAAGGAAACAGACAAACTTCTTGGTCTGTACTGCGCATGTCCGTTTCCTTCCATGGATCAATGTGGACGCCACCGTAGGTGGCCTACTTCATACTTCCCTTCCAAGCCTTCTTAGATTAACCTTGTTCTGGATCCCAACCGTGCTGCCCAGGAAGCAGCACAGAACAGTAATACTAATACTAATGCAACAGATAGAGGATGGAGACTGAGCAACGGACGGGTGAACTAACTCACCTATTGCCACTTAATCAAAGTGAATTTCATTAAATTCCCAATGGACAGTAATGTATTCAACATTCTTCTTTGTGAATCAATCATCCTCATATTTACCTCATATCTACTCGCTCTGTGCTCAATGGGTTTTGCCTGTTTCAAGATGGCACCCCGGCTGGCCAGGGGGAGGCTCTAGTTTGGAACCCAGGATTACTGCATGTTTTTGTGAGGGGATCTGCCCACGGGGAGAACATGCAAACTCCACAAACTTTCACCAACCCTGCCTCGGGTATGGGAAATGATGAGGTGGATGAGGAGACATGCCGCCGGCACCCACAGCAGCGCCCCTAGCAGGAATCGAACCCAGGACCTTCTAGCTGCCCCCCCCCCCCCCCACATATACATTTTTTGAATAGTCTATGAGGAAAATGAATGGAGAGTCTAAGAGTCTATGGCCACCAGCGCCCGAAGGTTTTAGGTTTTTGAGCGAGATTAACGGAACGGATATACAATATATTTATATATATACTCACAAAGATGAGGTATCTGGAGCGGAACTGCACGGTGCCGAACATGCCCAGGATGACGGCCATGATGTGCAGGAAGTTGGCCAGGATGGGAGCCCACTGGTAACCCAGGAAGTCAAACACCTGCCTCTGGAGTGCTGCCACCTAGTGGACCGGAGGAGAGACACACACACACACACACAGACACACACACACACACACACACACACACACACACACACACACACACACGCACACGCGCACACACACACACTTAATGAGAGATGCCCTCACTCAGCCACAACAACGTAATGACAGTGTAAATCAGGGGTTTTCAACATGTGGTCCGGGGACCACCAGTGGTCCTTGAGAAGGTTCCAGGTGGTCCCCAGGCTAAATGGTGGAAAGTTGGTTAACCAGAGGTAACTCTGGAGAATGTAAAAATATTCATCATCTAACACCACTTAATTAAGAAGTTTACACTGTTTTGTTGGCAAAATACAGCCTGGAATTGTGGACAAAATCAAAAGAATTCTTTAATTTTAGGTCTTTGGTGTGGAAAAAGTAATCAAATGGTGGTCCGTGGCTCAAATGCTGAATAAATGGTGGTCCCCTGGAGTCAAAAAGGTTGAAAACCCCTGACCCTGTAAATATAAACATCCAAGCAACGCACATCATGCATAAACACCTATAACACATGACAGTACCTACACTCTAATGCACACACACAAAGGGTTTTCCACGCACGGTCATAAAACACACACACACACACACACACGCACACACACACACACACACACACACACACACGCACGCACGCGCACACGCACACACACACGGGTCTGCCTGCCTGCCTGCCGCAGTAGTTTCCATGGTAACAGCCTGGAGCTCCCTCCAGCCCCGTCACAGTGACTGTAAAAAGAGGAGAGGAGCTAAAACCCCCCTAAAAGCCCCCCCCCCCCCTGCCCCCCCAACCCCCTAAAACTAATGAGAATCTATGGGCCTCATAACATCAACAACACACCATCAGTCTCCTTATCCAGGGGCGGATCTAGGCATGGGCATGATGCCATGCAAAACAACCCAAGATATTGATTTGAAACACTACTACTGCTGCTACTAACTAACTACGATTTTGTCACCACTAAACCAACAGAATTTCATCATTGAAAACAGAAAACTCTCTGAGTCAGACCTTTAGCTTTATGCATGCTGCGTGTCTGTTGCAACGTCAACAACAACTGATGTTATTATTGATGCTTATACATGACTAATAAAAGTCCGTGGCGCGAAGTGACACGGGCGATGAATCCGCCCCATACCATTTTCTCTTGTCCCTCCAACATGTTCTCTTGCGCCCCCCCCCAAATGGGACATGTTACATCCGCCCCTGCTCCTTATCCCAGCAAAACAATGAGGCGGTCGGCCGCTGCTTCTGCAAGCTCACTGCTATACACACACACCACACTACACACACACATATCCCACATAGTCTCATATTACATAGTTATTACATTTTCAGAGTAAATAGGACTCCCAGCTATTTGGAGACACAAGGAAGGGCTAAGTTTAACTTCTTCCAGAATGGAGACCAGATGGGCAGAGTAGAGAGAGGGGGAGGCAGCCAGGGGGGTGTGTGGGGCATATGGGGGAGGACTACTACTACCCCTCTGACACCGACACTTCCAGCCAGGGGCAGCCAAAAGGGTAAAAGAATGGTTCCCCCCCTGCTGCCTCCTTGCCCCGCCATCGCCCCGCCACCCGACTGACACGCTCTCTTTTGGGGTGGTTTTCTTTGTATATGTACTACGGCAGTGGTTTTCAACCAGTGGTCCTTGGGAGGGTTCCAGCTGGTCCCCAGGCTAAATGATGGAAAGTTGGTTAACCAGAAGTAACTCTTTGAGAGCGTAAAAATGAAACCAAATGGACCCTTGCGGGTCCATTTGCTTTCATGTTTACACTCTCAAGAGTTAAAATATTCATCATGTGAATTAGCCCCAAGTCTACACAACTAGAGAATGTAGAAGATTAATGGTCATTTTGTTTGTTGCTGTATGTTTGACTGTTTTGTTTCCCCAAATCCAGCCTGGAATTGTGGACAAAAGCAAAAGAAATGTTTAGTGCTGAGGTGGGGATAAAATGTCATCAACTGGTAGTCCGTGGCTCAAATGCCCGACTGCCACGCTCTCCTTTGAGGTTGTTTTTTATATGTACTGGGACAGTGGTTTTCAACCTGACACCAGGGCCCACTATTTATTTGGCATTTGTCCCACAGACCACCATTTGATGACTTTTTAGCCCCACAGAGGCCTAAAACCAAAGATTTATTTTGCTTTTGTCCACAATTCCAGCCAGGCTGGATTTGCTGGGGAACAAAAACAATCAAGCTAATTCAGATAATGAACATTTTAACTCTTTGAGAGCGTAAACATGAAACCAAATGGACCCGCAAGGGTCCATTTCGTTTCATTTTTACGCTCTCAAAGAGTTACATCTGGTTAACCAACTTCCCATCATTTAGCCTGGGGACCACCTGGAACTCTCTGAAGGACCACTAGTGGTCCCCGGACCACTGGTTGAAAACCACTATACTAGGACCTTACCCGTTGTGGAGATATGAACACCAAATGATGTACGGTGTAAAGTAAATTAATAGATCATAACAGTGTGGGTAAAGTAAATTAATAGATTATTACCAATGATTATCTCATATCTCAGTGGTTTTCAACCTTTTTTCAAACCATGGCCCAGCATTTGAGCCACAGACCTATGTCCACAATCCCAGGCTGGATTTCGGAGAAAACAAAACAGTCAAACATACAGACCAAAATGACCATTAATCTTCTACATTCTCTACTGTAGTTGTGTAGACTTGGTGCTAATTCACATGATGAATATTTTAACTCTTGAGAGTGTAAACATGAAACCAAATGGACCCGCAAGGGTCCATATTTAGGCACTCAAAGGGTTACTTTCATCATTTAGCCTGCGGACCACCTGGAATCCTCTCAACTTTGGGGTTGTTTTCTTTTTATATGTAGGTGAGATTACGTCCTCTCTCACTCAGGCACGGATGTAACATTTCCCAGTTGGAGGGGGGGTAGGCAAAAATGGTATGGGGAGGCGGCTTTGTAGTCGCAATAGATAATTCTGGGGCTCCTTGGCATGAAATATGTTGAGCATCACTGACACACGAACAGATATTTCAGAAAAACTAGAATCTACTGCGTCAGGAACTAGAATCTAGTGCCAGAAACTGGAATCTAATACATATGATTATATGAAAGTTCAAAAATAAAGTTTTGAAAAAAAAAAAAAGAAACTGGAATCTAGCGTGAGGAACTACAATCTAGCATCAGCAACTAGAAACTAGCGTCAGGAGCTAGAATTTAGTGTCAGGAACTAGTCGCACCCATACCATTTTCGATATATTTTCATTTACAGGACTTACTGTATATTAGTCAAGTAAAGCATCAATAACAACATCAGTTGTTGTTGAAGTTGCAACAGACACGCAGCATGCATAAAGCTAAAGGTCTGACTCAGAGAGTTTTCTGTTTTCAATGATGAAATGCTGTTGGTTTAGGGGTGACACAATTCTAGGTAGTTTAGCAGTAGTAGTGTTTCAAATCATTTTGTTAATCATAAGGACATTGAAATTTGAAATATCTTGGGAGATTTTGGTTGTTTTGGATGCCATCATGTTTGGTGGGGCGGTCAGGGCATTTAGGAGGGCATTTAGGGGGAATCTCACTGCGTTTACTTACACATTCCCATAATAACAACCATAGTAACACGGTGAGGAGTAGCCGCTCCTTTCACAGCTGCTGTGGGAGCAATTATGGTGTAAAGTAAAGACTAAAAGAGTGTTGTTTTTTTTCTCGGGGACGATCACACACTGCTGGCCTGGCCGTTGTACTGTCTGTGACCTGGATTGTACCTGTCCTGGGACACAGAGCCAGGGGCTCTCTCTCTCTCTCTCTCTCTCTCTCTCTTCTCCTTCTCTCTGGCAACCCAGATGGGCTTTATATAGACAGCCATTACGCACTAGACCACATTCACTCCGTTATTATTCATTCATACACAGATGGCAGAGGCGGAAGAGGAATCCATGCACAGTGCGCCACCGAGTGGCGCACTGTGAGCTTGAAGGTCTGAAAAAAAAAGCGAAAACGCAACGCAATTATTGCAACTGAGGGATCTCTAGAACAACATATTTTCAGATGTGGGTCTGCAGCAAAGTATACAGTAGATAATTCTGGGAGTCCTTGGTATGACATACAGTATGTTGAGCATCACTGACACAGGAACAGATATTCCAGAAAAACTAGAATCTTGCTTCAGAAACTAGTATCTAATGTCAGAAACTGGATCTAGCATCAGGATCTAGTGTCAGAAACTAGAGTCTAGTGTCAGAAACTAGAGTCTAGTGTCAGAAACTAGAATTTAGCATCAGGAACTAGAACCTAGCGTCAGGAACTAGGGTCTAGCAACAGGGACTACAATCTAGCATCAGAAACTAGAATCTAGCATCAGGATCTAGTGTCAGAATCTAGAATCTAGTGTCGGAAACTAGGATCTAGCGGCAGAACTAGAATCTAGTCAGGACAAAATAGTTTAATAATCGGGACTGGAGTAATTAGAAGTTCAGTCTCTTTTGGCTCAAGGACACTTTGACACTATCTCTCTGCCTCCAGGGGAGGCGGGTGAGGCTGGGATCGAACTGGGAACCTTTACCAGGTTCAAATACGGACGCTCTACTGAACCTACCTGCCCCAGGAGGATGGCCTGGGGGCTCTGCTGAACCCCCAGGCAGCCAGGCAGGCAGGCAGGGACCACTACCAGGGGCTCTGGCAGTGACTCAACAACACAACACACCCCAGCCCAGACAGGGTCCACTGACTCACTAACCACTGGGCCATGGCCCCGCTTTAATACTCTTCTTCACGTGGCTACAGAAAACACCATTCACACCACACCGCTCACACCTAATTTTCTCCCTTTCGCACAAGCACACACACACACACACACACACACACACACACACACACACACACACACACACACACACACACACACACACACACACACACACACACACACACACACACACACACACACAAAAACACAGCAACAGCAGCAGCTCACAACAAAATATGCCGAGCAGCAGCAGACACAGAGCACTCTTCTCTCTTAACACCACGGTGCTTCCCTCTCTTTCAAGCACACACACACACACATACACACATACACACACACACACACACACACACGCACGTACACACACACACACACACACACACACACACACACACACACACACACACACACACACACACACACACACAGGCCTGTTTTAATGCCCATAGCGGGGCATGCCACCCAGGACAGCTGCAGCTGTTTGCAAGGAGAGGAGAGGGAGCTGATTACAATGTGTGTCTCTGTAACCGCACTGGCTTTAATTATATCTCTGTGCTTTAGTGAGGATAGGGGATGAGTTGAAAGGCACTTAACACACAGGACACACACACATTTAACACACATGACACACACACACACACACACACACACACACACACACACAACACACAACACACAAACACACACACACACATTTTAAAACACACCAAGCAGCCAGAGAGCTGTGATCTTACCAGCTGCAGTGAGCAGATGACCAGCAGCGTACATCTGCCGTCACACTTCCCCATCTTGGAGGGCTCCGGTCGCGGCTTGTTGGAGCCGGATCGGAGGCTCCGGGGGAAGGACGGGTGGTGGTCCCCGGTCAGATCCAGAGTGGCTGCCTTGCCTTGAAGAAGTCGCTGTGGTCGCGGTGGTCCTCAGCTCACACCATTCCCGGCTAGACGCCTGCTCCCTCCTCCCTTCTCCTCCTCCTACTAGCCCCCTCCCCAGGCCGTCTGGTGTCTTCTCTTGCGGTCGGTCGCTCGGTTTCCCCCTCCCCTCCTCACACCGACTGACCCATGGTTGAGTTGTTGACCGCTGCTCTCCGGTCTGCCGGTAAAATAATAGCTCCCAGTAGTGGAGCTGTTAATTGCCCCGCGACCCCGGCTACGGATAAGCAGTCGAAGATGGATTGATTGATGATGATCGGTGGATGGGATGGTCTTGGTCACGGTGGGTAGGGGTAGAGGGGGGTTTTCAGCCAGCAGCTCAGGGGGAAGGGTAGGAAGGATAAGAAGACTGATCACTGGGGAACAGTGGGGGTCTCTCCTTTTTTTTGCGGTCCGGACCGACACACCACACCGACAACAGACAGAGCACCACCGTGTCTCACACCTCAGATGGCTGGGAGCTGGGAGGAGGGTGGTGGGTGGGCCACACCTTCTGAGGGGAGGGGAGGGGAGGGGGGGCACAAAGAAAGAACAGGCACAACAACAAAAGAGATAACGTGTGAAAAATGTGACAACATTACAGTACAGTAGGTAGACATCATGCATACATAGATATATATGGAGCAGCGTGGAAGAGGCTAATATAAACGCCAGAAATCAGCATCATATGATAACGGATCACACCACGTACGGGAGGGGGGTGGGGTGGGGGGGGTGGGGGCTCACGGAGGTGGGGGTGTGGGGGGTTAAAGGGGAATTCCACCCATTTTCCAAAAAAAATCCTGAGGATACAAATGTGAACACAGAATGGGGGGAACGTTTTTATCATGTCCACCCAGCACCTCAAAGGTATATTAATGACATTAGAATGTTGAAAATGGGTGGAATTCCCCTTTAAGGGAAGGGAATTGACCCGACAGAGAGGAATGGGGGAGGAATAGGGGGAGGAATGGGGAGGGAAAGGGGGGTAATGGTTATGGTAGCAGAGGCTACTAGGCTAAAAATGAAATCTATGCTATACGGCTGGCTGGATGGCTGGCGGACACGCACGGCACGGCACGGCACGCACGCATTCACACACAAAGCGGCTCATTGTGGACTCACGGATTTTCTTCGGTCCTCGTGGAAGAAGAAGATTCGTTCGTTTCTTCTTTCTCGCAGGGGGAGAATTCACCGCGCGGACAGACGGAGAGACTGGATGGCTGGCGGCTCTCTCTCTCTCTCTCTCTGGTTCTTTCTTTCTTCGATCGGTCGGTGGTGACCGGAGGAAGGAGAGGTTTTCTTCTGGGGGAGAGGAGGAGGAGGTGGAGGAGGGGGTGGGGGTGGTCCGTATAGCTGCTACGTCCTACCGCCGGTAGGGCTCCGATCCGATCCGCTCCGCTGCTGCTGCTAGCAGCCAGGCAGGGCGCTACCAAAGACCGTGTCGCGGACGAGTCTTTGTCAACACAGTGGTGGTGGTGGTGGGTGGAGGAGGAGGGGAGGAGGGCCAGGGGCGGATCTAGACATGGGCATGGGGGGGGGAATGCCCCCCTAAATACCCAGTCTGCCCCCCCCCCCCAAACAGGATGCCATGCAAAACAACCATGATGTGAAACACTACTAGGCCTACTACTACTACTGCTACTAACTACAATTTTGGCACATAAGCCAACAGCATTTCATCATTGTGAAAACAGAAAACTCTCTGAGTCAGACCTTTAGCTTTATGCATGCTGCTTGTCTGTTGCAACTTCAACAACAACTGATGTTATTATTGATGCTTTAATACTTGACTAATAAAAGTCCTGTAACCGAAAATGGTATGGGTGCCCCCATACCATTTTCTCTTGCCCCTCCAACATATTCTCCCCCCCCCCCCAAATGGGACATGTTACATCCGCCCCTGGGGGGGAGGAGGAGGGGAGGAGGGCTGCATGGGGCTGGGCTGAGGAGGAGCCCTGAGCGAGGAGCAGGAGGAGGAGGAGGAGACTGGCTGGGGGAGGTGGAGGGAGGGTGGGGAGGGGGATCAGACACAGTCAGGCAGCCAAACCAAAGCAGTGCCACGACCCCCCTCCACAGGCTCCACTTACTACTACTATATACTACTACTGCTACTACACGAGGCGAGGGTTGTGACCGTGCGCTGCGCGGTGCATGGGGTTGTTGGCCCGAGATTGAAAGAGCATCCATGATCCATCCACGGCCGGATCTAGGCATGGGTATGGGGGGGGGGGGGGGCAATGCCCAGACTGGCCCATCAAACCTGATGCTATGCAAAACAAGCCGAATTTCAAATTAAAGTGCTTATATTTAGAATGATTTGAAACACTACTACTGCTGCTGCTAACTAACTACAGCTGTGTCACCACTAAACCAACAGCATTTCATCATTGAAAACAGAAAACTCTCTGAGTCAAACCTTTAGCTTTATGCGCTGCGTGTCTGTAGCAACTTCAACAACAACTGATGTTATTATTGATGCATTGCTTATACTTGCCTAATACGGAAAATGGTATGGGGTTCCCGGTTCCGGCTTCAGGAAGAGGCCCCCATACCGATCGCCCCCTCCCAATTGGGAAATGTTATATCCGGGCCTGGAGGAGACTGGGGTCTTGGTGGGGGGATCAGACACAGGCAGGCAGCCAAACCAGTGCTACTACTACTACATGAGGGGAGGGCAGTGTACTAGGCTACTGCTAGTGGTGGGTTATGACCGTGTGTGGTGGTGGTGGTGGTGGTGGTGGTGGTGGTGGTTATTGGTCGAGATTGAAAGAGCATCCATGATCCATCCATCCATCCATCCGTGCAGAGCGTCAGAGCGCACGCGCACGCGCGCGCACACACACACACACACACACACACACACACACACACACACACACACACACACACACGACTGGAGATTATTATTACGGGTATTTGGACAGACACCCACCATCACCCACTGTAATAATAATAGGATATCCCAATCGATTTACAGGCTACTTTAAGTTGCGCACGGCGCACCGGTATGGTCTCTCTCTGAGTCTCTCTCTCTAGTACGTACATTTCACAACTACAACAGCTGTAAATGCACACACTACTTAATCGTAAATAGGCTACACCTGTATCTGTTCATTTCAACAAACAATTAAAGACAGAAATAGTCACTTATTTCTGTTTTAGGTCAGAAGCAGAAGCAGGGGCGGATATATCATTTCCCAATGGGGGCGGGGGGAGGGGGCAGAAGAAAATGGTAAGGGGGCAGCTTCATGAGAGCTGCCCCCATACCATTCTCAGTAGTGTTTCAAATACTTTTAAATATAAACACTGAAATATATATGCAATCATCCCCCTATGCCTAGATCCGCCCCTGAGCAGAAGCAAATCACAGTGGAGGTAAAAGAGAAAAGAAAAACATAGGAGGGGGGGAAGGTGGGTCTCTCTCTCTCATAGTCCACGTCATTGTGTACTTTACAGAATATTTCGTGAAGATTCTTGTAAACCATATTTTTTCTGTTCTATGGACCCTAAAGGACACAAAAAAAGTGGTTTACATTTTTTCCCTCCACCCTAACATTATTTTATCACCATGGCAACATGGCGTTGTGTATCAATCTGTCTGTATTTCTGTCAACATCATTTCTCCAAATCTGATTGCCCGATTTACACCAAATTTGGTCCAGAGGTGTATAATGTGCTCAAGAACACTCCATAAAAATTTCACCATGATCGGCCCATAGGTGGCGCTACAGTACCAAATTCAAAACCAAAAATCGTGATTATTCACAAACAATTTGTCTAATTTCAATGAAAATTGCTGGGTTCTTGCACAATGGTCTGAGACACAAGCCCTGCAAATTTGACCACTATCCACCAATAGGTGGCGCTACAATAACATATTTAAAATGACCAATTCGCTACAAAAACCTTAAATAATCGTGCGCAGACAGTGTTTTGTTTCAAATGGAAAAAAATAACTTCACTTTCTCTTTTGACAAAAAGAAATTGCATCCACGATAATTGGACATTAATAATACTACCCCCACCGTCTATTATTAATAATAATAATCTGAGTGGGTGTAGGAGAAACTTATATAGCGCTTTTTTGAGTACCCAAAGACACATTGCATGGGGGGTGACTACAGAGGTAAAATAAAAAGAAGCAACTTAATTGAGGGGAGTCAGGTTGATCAGTGCTTTATATGGGGCCAGGAGTGTTTTGAAGTGGATTCTTTGTTTGACTGGTAGCCAGTGAAGGTCACAGAGAACAGGTGTGATATGATCTCTGGACCGGGTGCTGGTGAGCAGACGCGCAGCTGAGTTCTGGATATATTGAAGTTTATTGAGGACTTTGGAGGTGGTGCTGTGGAGGATACTCTTGCAATAATCAAGGCGTGATGAGATGAAGGCGTAGATGAGAGTTTCAGCTGCAGAAAATGACAAGAAGGGTCGGAGACGAGCAATGTTCTTGAGGTGGAAGAAGGCAGTTTTGGTGACATGGTTGACATGGGGAAGGAATGAGAGGGTGGGTCAAAAAAGATGCCAAGGTTGCAGATGTGGGTGGAAAGTAAATCAATGCTGAGTGAAAAATCCTGCATAGAACTGGTGAGGGAGTTGGGACCAGTGATGATGATTTCTGATTTATTGCAGTTATTGGTTGGTTGGAGTGATGGCTTTGGTGGAGAAATACAACTGTGTGTCATCGGCAAATGAGTGGAACTGAGGTCCATGGTGATGGAGGATCTGACAGTGTGGGAGGATGTTTAAGATGAAGAGCAGGGGACCAAAAACAGAGCCGTGGGGACACCATGGGTAACAGGGGTAGTGGAGGAGTTGCAGTTCTTGACAGAGATGAATTGTTGTCGATCAGAGAGGTAGGATTTGAACCAGGAAAGAGCAGTTCCTGTTGAATCAATGGAAGATTGGAGACGGGTGATGAGAATGGAGTGACTGATGGTGTCAAAAGCGGCACTGAGGTTGAGGAGGACGAGGATGGAGAGGTGAACGGAATCAGCAGAGAGGAGGATATTGTTGGTGACTTTTGTGAGAATGGTTTCTGTGCTAGTGAATGGAAAACAGATTGAAGTGTTTCGTAGAGGTTATTGGAGTCTATGTGAAACTTGAGCTGAGAGGCAACAGTGTGTTCCAGGATTTTGGAGAGGAAAGGAAGGTTGGAGATGGGTCAGTACTCAGTAGTTGCCCCAATATTTTTCCCAATATTGGGGTAAAAGTGGCAAGATGAGAGCAGGGAGAGCTGGCCAGTGGATAGGGAGGTTTATGATATTGGTGATAAGTGGAGAGAGAACAGGAAGACTGGCAATGACCAAGGTGATGGGTATCGGGTCAAGAATACAGGTGGAGGTTTTCATGCCAGAGGTTATGGAGGAGAGGTTGGATGCAGTTATTGCATTAAAGGATTGAGTAGTTGCTGCCGGACTGAATAACAGATGAGTAGTGGGACAACTAAAAAACTTTTACTCTGATTACATTTTGGGTTTGGCTATTATAGCCTGTTCAAATTTGGCTCTCCACATTTTGAGCTATCGAGGTGCATGCACTGTTGAGAGCATTTTTGTATTGTTCCAGATGCGGTTTGTAAGCCTTGGAATGAACCTGTTTTCTTGACAAGCCGTTCCAGTTGACGACCCTGTTTTTTTAGTTGATGTAGATGATCCGTGTACCAGGGGGCTGAGTGGGTGTAGGAGACGTGCTTGGTCATTGTGGGGGCAAGTTGATTGAGACAGGTTGAGAGTGTGTCATTGTAAACATTGACCAATTTAGTGTTCGGGGTGGGTGGACTAGGGTCAGATATGGTGTAGGACAATAATGAGGACATGGAGGAGGGGTTAATAGATTTGAGGTTCCGGAAAGTTATGAAGCGTTTTTCATTGTTGAGGGGAGTGGGGGTGTTAATGTCCATGATGATGGCTAGGTGGTCCAAGATGGTGGAGCCAAGGTCCATGCTGGTGACATTATGAGTGGTTATTCCTGTAGTACAGATGAGATCCACATTGTGTCCTTCTGTGGGTCGGAAAACGGACGTGCTGAGTAAGATTGATAACGTTTAAAATGTCAAGGAATTCAGTGGCGCTTTGAAGTCAGGTGAGTCCACGTGGATATTGACATCTCCAGACAGAGATATGCATCTCAGTGAGCAGTGTGAGAAATACAGAAAATTGATAGGGGAACCGGTGGATTGTACAGTCCAGGAATGAGGCATTACCCCAGGTGAAGGAGTTTAAGTATCTCGGGGTCTTGTTCACGAGTGAGGGGAGGATGGAGAGGGAGATCAGCCGGAGAATCGGAGGAGCAGGGGCGGTATTGCAGTCACTATACCACACTGTTGTGACAAAAAGAGAGCTGAGCCAGAAGGCAAAGCTCTCTGTCTACCAAGCTATCTTCATCCCTACCCTCACTTATGGTCATGAAGTGTGGGTCATGACCGAAAGAACAAGGTTGTGAATACAAGAGGTTGAAAAGAGTTTTCTCCAGCGGGTGGCTGGCATCTCCCTTAGAGATAGAGTGAGAAGTTCAGTCACTCGGGAGAGCCTCTTCGCCTGGAAACGAGCCAGCTGAGGTGGTTTGGGCATCTGGTTAGGATCAGGATGCCTCTTGAGCAACTCCCTAGGAAGGTCCTCGAGGCACGTCCCACTGGGAGGAGACGCCGGGGCAGACCAAGGACCAGATAGAGGGATTACATTGACTCTCTGGCCTTGGATCGCCTCAGGATCCCCCAGGAGGAGGTCGCCCGGTTGCTCGGGAGAGGGAAGTCTGGAGCTCTCTGGTGGAGTTGTTGCCCCCCGGCCCGAACTAGGATAAGTAGATGAAGATGGATGGGCAGGTTTGGGCAGTCTATGACTGCTGCGACCAATGGTTTAGGGCAAGACAGTTTGAAGGTGAAATGTTCAAATGAGAAGGGAACAGGAAAATTAACTGGACTGATTTTGATTTGATGTGTTGTTTGTGTATTATGACTATGCCACCACCACGTCCCTCGATGCGGGGTATGGGGCGTGGTCTTATTTAGTGTAAAATATTCCAAGGTTATTGCCTCTTTCTCCCCAGAGCTTTAAAATTTACTTAAATGTGACAAGAATCACATTGCAATTACATGAAAATCACTGTATTAATATATGAAGACCATGCATCTGCTTCCTAAATGGGTTACTGTAGCGCCACCCATTGGTGGATTGTGGTCAAATTTGCAGGGCTTGTGTCTCAGCACATTGTGCAAAAACCCAGCAATTTTCATTTGAATTAGACAATTAGTTTGTGAATAATCGCGATTTATAATTTTTAATTTGGTACTGTAGCGCCACCTATTGGCCGATCATGGTGACATTTTTATGGGGTCTTCTAGAGCATATTATACACCCCTGGACCAAATTTGGTATAAATTGGGCTGGCAGATTTGGAGAAATGATGTTGACAGTAATACAGACAGATTGATACACAACGCCATGTTGCCATGGTGATAAAATAATGTTAGGGTGGGGGGAAAAAAATGTAAACCGCTTTTTTTGTGTCCTTTAGGGTCCATAGAACAGAAAAAATATGGTTTACAAGAATCTTCACGAAATATTCTGTAAGCTGGATTTTGCTACACAACTACATAGACTCTCTCTCTCTCATACTGAAAATAGCAGATCTATGGAGCTTATAGTAATCTAACAGCAATCGAAATGAGATCTAGAGTCATCAGATCTGCTATTTTGGCAACACGGCTATACATCAGGCTATAACTATCTGTGTGGGTCCCCAAAGTGGGGTCATCCAGGGGTCCATGAGGCCAACCGGCCAGAGGGGGGGTCTCCTGCTAAATAATGATAATTACATCTGGTTCCATTTTCTACACTCTCAGAGTTAAATTGACATTGATTTTACAGCATCCATTGGGGGGTCCCAGAGGTAGGAATGCCACTAAATGAGGGACTGACTGACTATATAGTCTATAATTCAGGTCAAACTGGGGGTACTTGAGGAAAAAAAGGTTGAAAATCACAGCTAGAGCCTCCCCTCCCCCTTAAAACCTTCTCTACGGGGGTCCCTTGGCCTGAATTTTCAAATGGGGGGGTCTACAGCCCAGGCCAGGGGTGGGCAATTATTTTTCCCAAGGGGCCAAATGAGATACATAAAATATTGACCAAGACTAAAGGCTGAACTAAAGTCTGTGTAATATTAATTTAATTTTAAGATAAAAGTAAGCATAAGACCATCCATTTTGACACCAGGAGCCTCAATTTATTCAGCGTTTGAGTCACGGATGACATTTCAGCCCCACAGACCAAAAACTAAAGATTTCTTTTGCTTTTGTTCACAATTGGATTTCACAAACAAAACAGGCAAACCTAGATCAAAAATGACCATTCTTTGACATTCTCTGGCTAATTCAGATGATGAATTAGCCAACTCTTGAGAGCATAAACATGAAACCAAATGGACCCGCAAGGGTCCATTTGGTTTCATTTTTACATTCTCACAGAATTACATCTGGTTAACCAACTTTCCATATTTAACTGGAACTCTCTCAAGGACCACTGGTGGTCCCCAGGCCATGGTACCCTTTCACGGGCCGGTCAGAGTCAGCCAAAGGGCCGCAATTGGCCCCCGGGTCGCCTGGGCCTATCAATCAATGTGGGGGTCCTTAACAGGAAGAAGTTTGGGAGCCACTGTTCAATAATTGTATTGTTTGTACTGTATATTGATTTGTGTTTAAACCACATAATTATTTGATTATCAGAACAATAACAATAGACAACTATATAGCCTGGATCCACCCCTTAATCGCCACCTTAAAAATATTTATACTGTACCTTGTTTTTTCCCCCTGCGACTCAAGAATAATGAAGTGAAACAAAATGACAATTCAGACCGAGGTCAGGCTAGTAGACAACAGTAGTCACTAGTCATGTTACAAAAAGTACATAATAATAAAAAGTGTGCCCTTGTGCAGTGCCTTGCGTTTTTCCAAGAAAAATGCTATTAAAGTCTGCAGGGGCTCTTTTGTATGGGAAGGGGGCGGGGGAGCTAAAATGAATATCAAATATCTAAATACCGAATTGAGTAACTTAAAAACTGTCTGGGGTGTTCACATGAGGCTGAATGAAATGATGAAATTAAATATTCCTTTAAGTGCAAAGGCATGTCAATAATATACAATTTTCTATTATCCAACAGGAAGGGGACGGAGTGGAGAAGTGAGGGTACAGTACACACAGCTGTGAGGTTATGAAAAATAATAAAAGTTTGACACCTCCTATAACTCTTTTAACAGGTCAGACAATATGCAGTTGTAGTCGGTGGTTTAGTCAGCCAAGCCCCAAGCCACAATTACAACCCGCGCTGCCAAGATCGCTGCGCACAGCACACAAAGGAGCGTTTTCATTGACTAGCCTTCAACAAACATCCCCTGACAACTGCCAAAACCTCTAATACATAACCCTGCAGAAGGAAGAGTAATGCAGGCCCAATCTCAAAGTGATCGCAGTGTCTGGACACTTCAGACAGATAAGAACATACATCTTTGGCTTGGCCGAAGAAATCCATGTCATGGATGGACACGCCATTGCATTTTATTGGGTAATATGCAGGGGTGTAGGGTCATTGATATACCTTAGAGATGTTGTGTGGTAAAAAAAAGTTCCCCCATTCTGTGTTTCCTAGAAATGAAGGTCAGAAAAAAATCATTAGCATGGTGAAACACAACTTGATGACATCATCAAGTGTACAAAGAGTGTACAAATGGAACCAAATGGACCCTCTAGGGTCCATTTGGTTCACACTTGTACACTCTCTCAGAATTCTATAACAAAAAAAAATCCTAAAAATGATCACACCATATGATACACTCAACACCTTCCTCCTCTCTAAATCTATTAATAATAGTACCATATTGCAATGGATATAAGATTGCTGATTATAAGATGATTATACATTTTCCCAAGACTCAATTCTGGTAAAAGAACATTGAATGTAAAATAGTCAAATACCTTATTTTAAACACTGTTTTTTCCATTGGAAGAGACGGGACAATATGGTATTTTGTAACCATATTTTAGACGGTCTTAAGAATTCTGCTATATCCAAACCATTTCAACGTCAAACTGGAATGCACACATGGCTGTAATGTTCAGTAATGTGGATCATAAGACTACATGAACCAAATCACCAAACATCAACATGATAAGAAACATAGTATATACTGTACTGTGTTCATGCAGATGTATGTCTGCCAATAAAAACGTCAATGAACAAACACAGGGAAATCTTTTTTTCTGTTTATTAAAAAGAGGGTGACAAAAACTGGATATTCTTGGCTCTTGTGTATATGAATTCAATAAACTCAATAAACAGAAAACAAAAAAACATGTCCTGAAGTTTTCACAAAAACAAGGTGGCGCATATAAAAAAAAATTGCAGACAGCAAGTTGACTGTGGAACACCACCCATCTACTGGACAGAGCCTGTCACATTCACACGCACACACACACCTACGCACACACACAAACACGCACGCGCTCTCACACACAAACACTACACAATTTCTCCCATGTACAGCCGTTTATCACTGGAACCAGAGAGCACTGGGGAAGAGAGAGAGAGAGAGAGAAAGAGATTACTTAAGCAGCAATTATCAGTGGAAAGATTATCATCTGGACTGCTTTGTTAAAGGACTAATTCATCCCCAAAATGATCGCCTGACCTCAGTCTGAATTGTCATTTCGTTTCACTTCATTATTCAGACTGAAGTCCCTCTAATCTCCACCACAGCAGTTTCTGGGATGGGCGTTATCAAAGTGATGATTGGTTCATACCAACCCATAGACATATCTAAAGCCGATGAGTGTTACCAGCAAGTGAACAAAAGAAGTAAAACATGTCAGATGATGTTTATAAAAACCAACGCTTCTTTAAAGAAGCAATGGAGGAGTTGAGTGACAGGGCTGTCGGCCAATCAGCCGCTGTAGTCGGACTTTCAACTACTACTAATGACACCAGAGGGAGGGACACCAGTCCTTGAATCGCAGGGGAAAAATAACTTCCCTATAAAGACACAAACAAGAGTTCTGGTGCTCCATTTTCATCACTGCTAAACCCCTTATCCCAAACAAACAATAGAATAGTTAAAAAACGACCTGCCTACAAGCTCACAATGTCATTGTAGATCGGCTAAGGTTTTAGCGGTGACAAAAACAGAGCCTCGTGTGTCCTACAGACTTGAACTAGTCAGACTGAATACATGAAAGCTCGGCCCAAATAATACTGGGATCAGCCGAAATGTTGCGACATTGAGGGGTCAGAAAACTGAGGTCTCAGCGGGAGGGTTTCCAAAATTTGACCCGCTAGAGTTCCATTTGTACACACTGCTGTTGAATTTTATTTTTCGGTGCGCGACACAGCGCGCAAACAAGTATAAATCAGGGCATTTAGAACAAACAAGGAGGCTCTGTCGTCTCTGTTCTGCCCGGCTGGCCCTCCATCCGTAAGTTAAATCTAATTTTTATAATGTCAGTTTTTATTATAAAGCTGTTGTGGAAAGGGACAGAGGGAGAGGGAGACAGAGTGTGGAGTGAGACCAGATTTGAGGCAGAATCCATGTATTAGTACGAACATAGGTGTTTTTATCCCACTAACTCAGTGGTTTTCAACCTTTTTCATACCAGGGTCCACTATTTATTCAGAATTTGAGCCACAGACAATCATTTGGTGACATTTTAGCACCACAGACCCCAAAACTAAAGATTAATTTAGCTTTTGTCCACAATTCCAGCCGGATTTTGGAAACAAAACAGTTAAACATTGATAATAACAAAAAAATACCATTCTTCCACAGTCTCTAGTTGTGTAGACTTGGCTAATTCATATGATGAATATTTTAACTCTTGAGTGTAAACAGGAAAACAAATGATCCCCCATATGGGGGTGCATTTGGATTTACACTTTACAATTTACACTCTACACTCAATTTACAACTTTTAAAAGTTAAAAGATCTATATGATTCCATTTGGTTGACAACTCTCCATTTAGCATGGGGAAGGACCACTGGTTGAAAAACATTGTTCTAAAAGGTGCGAGACAGATATGGGGGGTTAAAGTCAATGCAAAGACGGGAAGAGCAATTATAGGCATGGTAGGAAATTCAGGTCTGACGGAGCTATTTATTATCAGGTGTTTTTCTTATAGTTGTTCTCACCTATTGGTTCCTCGGGATGGAAGGCCACTTCGTTGACGGATCCGGCGTGGCCTGGCAGCTTGTACAGGATCCTACGAGAGGTGGTGTCCCACACGTACACAAACCTACCAAACAAACGCACCACAACACACACAGTTAGAGGTGGTGGTGGTCACTGGTGGTGTTCCACACGTACACAAACCTATGAAACAAACGCACCACAACACACACACACACACACACACACACACACACACACACACACACACACACACACACACACACACACACACACTTAGAAGAGGTACTGTTCCACACGTACACAAACCTACGAAACGCGACGAAACAAACGCACCACAACACAGTGAGACGTGTGCCAACCTAAAACAAATACAAGCGGTGTCCCACATGTACACAAACAAGCATACCCACAACACACAGCAAGAGGTCAGGTGGTGGGGGTCCCACACATGCACACAAATCTACAAACCAAACGCACCCACAACACAGTGAAACAATCACCCTGCTGTAAATAAAGAGGTGTCCCACACACCAGGGTTGATTTAGGATGACAAAAAATGTTCGACTACCGTTTTACACAGAGTAAAACAACATAAATAAACAAACCAAGCTCTACAAGCCCCCAATGCTGGTAGAAAGATATACTCTATGGCTCTGGTTACAGGAGACACACAGCGATATTTCTCCGTAAATCCGTGCTCTTCTAGTTTTGTGTCCATGAAAATTGCTCAGTGATTGAGCCAGAGTGCCTATCCGTTAATTGCAAGGTTTTAAAGGTTTTAATTAGAGATGTCCGGTATTGACGTTTTTTTATTATTTTTTTTACCTTTGTCCCGATATTGTCCAACTCTTAATTTCCAATACCGATACAGACATATGCAGGTTTTTGTGGTGGACATAAAATAACTAAAGGGAGCATTCAGTGATTTGGAACCCCCCCCAAAAACAGACCAACAGCACGCGCATCAAGGCCTG
The DNA here is from genome assembly GCA_039105355.1 of Benthosema pterotum. Classification (NCBI taxonomy): domain Eukaryota; kingdom Metazoa; phylum Chordata; class Actinopteri; order Myctophiformes; family Myctophidae; genus Benthosema; species Benthosema pterotum. Next base: position 52,069,131 of record CM076970.1, on the reverse strand, counting down.
CCACCACTTACCGGTAATAGTTGGCGGAAGGTCCCACGTATATATTTTTTCCTGATTGTGTGGCTCTATACATATTTAAATGGTGTTTTGCCAATTAAAAAAAAAAACTAAAATAGCCATATTTTTATCATGTTTTTCCCCAATACCGATATTGATTCTTAAAGCCGATAATATCTGTATGACCGATATATCTGCCCATCCCTAGTTTTAATCAGATTAATCAACAAAATGACCACTGACAACTTGTTATTTTCAACAGCCTCACTAAACATACTGACAATTTCGCCAACAAATAAAAATAAACTAAAATGTAATGGGGGGATCTAGTGGACAAGAGATCCAGTAGGAGTAATCTTACCCTTGTTTGCATGGTGAAAATAGCCGATCTGGCGTATAGATTTCCAATTACGCTGGCATCAAGAACCGCCAGAGAACATTAGAGTCGACTAAATCAACTGTGGATTTAGTCGGACTAAGATCTCATGATCCGTCACATCAAATTTGCCAGATTAGTGGAAGATAATTTATTCATTGATATTAACAGCCATTTTACTGAGGCATGTCATTGTCATACCATCTGTTACGTTCAGGGATTAGTGTGTGTGTGTGTGTGTGTGTGTGTGTGTGTGTGTGTGTGTGTGTGTGTGTGTGTGTGTGTGTGTGTGTGTGTGTGTGTGTGGTAGTAATGGGAAAGACACTGCGTTTGGCATTAGATTTCTATAGGATTAGACATAGAGGTTTTGAGGTTTGGGTGTTGGAATTAGACCTGGTTGAGGGCCAGGGTCATGCATGGGAAAACAGCTGATCTACAAGCCTATAGCTGAGCTTATAGATCACCTAAACCCCCCCCCCCCCCCAAAAAATAATAAATAAATAAATTGATAGGACTTCAGTTGTCCTCATGTAATGTGTCTGTATTCGGGCTGGGACATAATTTCCATAATCGATTTTGTTTTAGGTTCATTTAGACATGTTCTAATTAACATATATCACACACTCAATTCTGCAAACATTTGCTGTTGTGAACATTGTTATGTGCAGTGTCATAGTGGTACTTTTAGAAGTGAGGGGACGCCTCTAAAAGGGGAATTCCACACACTTTTTTTTCTGAGAGTGTACAAATGTGAACCAAATGGACCCTAGCGCCATTCACACTGCATGCGGTGTTTACAATTGCATCCATAAAAGTACGGTAAATGACAAGACAAAAAAAAAAAACATAGGCCTACTTTTGCCCCAAAAATATTTTAGATGTGAAAGAAGTGGGGGGACGCCGTCCCCCCGCGTCCCCCCTCCACTACACCCCTGGTTATGTGTCATATTTTGGTTTGCCGTTGCTACTGTGCTAATGTGCAACTATCTTAGGATTGTAAGTGAAGAGAGATGGATCACTGCTCTTTAGTTTAGTTCCACTTAACACTGGAAAAAACTATGGTTAAGTGGGAAACACCCGTCATAACTGCAGTGATTATGAATCGATTACTAAAGTAGTCAACAAATAATTCTCCCATTGTGTACTCAACGCATTTTGGTGTTTTATCACTGACACAGGAACACAGATTTTTCAGAAAAAATAGAATCTAGTGTCAGAAACTATAATTTAGTGTCAATAACTACAATCTAGTGTCGGAAACTACTGTAGAATCTAGCATCAAAAGCTAGAATGTTGCTGCAGCTATAATCTGGTGTAAGGAACTACTGTATAATCTGGTGTCAGAAACTCGAATCGAGGGTCAGGACACAAAGGGTTAAATGATCGATTTTATTATGATTCATGGTTGCAGCCCTAGTGTGTGTGTGCGTGTGCGCGGGCGTGCATGTGTGTGTGCGTGTGTGTCAGTGCTGTGTCCTCACCTGTCAGCAGATCCAGCAGCTATCTTACTACCATCAGTGGACCAGGAACATCTCAGCAGGTTCTATAACACAGAGGAGAGGGAGGAACACTCTCAGTAAATCCATCCAACATCTACCTGCTGTTCTCCTCCCAGTCTGAGTCTTAATGCTCAGGATGGCTCATCCATCTACTCCAGCAGTTCCTAAACTTTCAACGTTAATGCCAAGGACCCCCAAAATCGACTTGAAGATATAATGACATAATGAGACTTAACATGACGGTGATTCTCATTCGCTTGTCAACAAGAAAAACAAAGGGCTGGCATTAAAACTTTAAAAAGAAGACTGCACGCATTCTAAAATAAAGCACAAGAAATCCAAGTTAAATGGGAAATAAATGATGGATGAATGAATTGCCTCGGCTTAAAATTGTCATTTCAACAGAGCCAGAGGCTGTAATCCTTTTATCTGAGGTGTTCCGTAATATTGGAACAGCAAGAGATAGATTCAAGCCTACAATGTGCCCAATCTAATGGAGGAAGACCTCACTGGTTTACAAAAATACAACCAAATAAGTCATGGCTTTATTAAACCTTTATGAAAGCATCTACCGCCCACAGGGGGGAGAACGTTAAGAGAGAATGGCAGAGCTACAACCTCACAATGTGTCTTTAATGCGATGCATTGTGAGCTTGTAGATCTGCTGTTTTTGTCAATGCAATTAGATGCAGAGATTGAAATGCTTGTAGTGGGCCTACAATAGTATACAGTAGAGTTGGGAACCTTCAGGATGATTCCAAATCATTAATAGCGGTTTAATGATTCCTATAGGGGTTTCCAAATAGACCCATACAGATGTGTTGGTCTGTGCCAACCCTGTTATTACCTTCTCAAAGTTATGAATATTTCCCTGGAAGATCTTCACACATCTCTCCTTGGGGGCAAATGGCCGGACATCCCAGATACGCACTGTACACATGGAGAAATGATGGTTAAAGATACATGCCAGATACGCACTGTACACACAGAGAAATGATGGTTAAAGATACATCCCAGATACGCACTGTACACATGGAGAAATGATGGTTAAAGATACATGCCAGATACACACTGTACACACAGAGAAATGATGGGCACAAGTTAAAGATACATTCCAGATACAGAAATACAAATGATGGGTCATGGTCACACTGTTCATGGAGCAAACATAATGGACACAAGTTAGGGAAATTTCGACCAGGCGTAGGTGTCAAGAATGTAAGAATAAGCTTGTGAATACAAGCGGCTGAAGTTATATTAGTTTTCACTGAGGTTCAATCACACGGCAAGATAGGCTCGGAGTAGAGCCGCTGCTTTTCGCCAGGAATGGAGCCAGCTTAGGTGGCTGGGGTTCATGTGGTTAGATAGGATCGTACTGTATGTGAAATCTCTTGTTCTGCCGCATTGCTTTAATTCTGACTAAGCCTTTATTGAGTTCAGTCAGGTTTGTTTGTAAACTGTGGAAGCTTTGGCATGTAAGCCAAGTTTGTATAGTAGACATTGCCTCTGTTTCTCTAACCATGTGTCCTTAATACAGTTGATTGTTTTTTTCCTTTGTTATGTTACACTTTATTGTAAAGCACTTTGGTACAACTTTGCTATTTAAATGCGCTACATAAATAAAGGTGTTATGGTATGGTCATCTTTTTCAGCAAAGGATTAATACAATTATAAAAGTAGGTTAGAAGAATATGGCAAAACATAATAGAATCCCCCCCCCCCCACACACACACCTGTGTTGTCCATGGAGTTGGACAGCAGGTAGGATCCCTCAGAGCTCAGACTGAGTCCTGTTATGGAGTCTCCATGACCGTGCATGTTGTAGATCAGCTTGTTCTGCCTCAGGTCCCACACCTACACACACAAATACAAAATATTAAAGCAAATATCATTGCTGTTAGAATGATACCTCCTAATAAAATAAATAAAATAAGCAAATAAAACTACCTTGGCTCCTAAGCGTCATTCAAAAGCACCAAAACAAGCTCAGAACAAGGTGCCAGTCGATATGTTTTGGACTTGTTTTGGAGATGAGATTTCCACCAGAGACATAATAGATATAATAATAATAATAATTACGCAAGTGACAACTAACATGCTCAATAAATAAGAAATAAAAAATAAATGAAAGAAATAAAAATAAAAATAAATGACCCACATGCCTCTCTATTCTAGGAATGTCATACTAAAGAAAACGCATCGACTTTTCTGGGGAAAAGGTAAGTTTTATGTCTACCTGACCATCTCAGAGATGGTTTGGTAGTCTCCAGGCATAGAGAATAAAAAATAAAATAAGGTGTGTGCACGCACGCTGTGTACACAAGATGCCTGAAGGTTTACTGACTGGTACGTTGTCTGAATAAAGCGGTCCTTATTGTGCCAGGGTAGGTAAGGTGAGGTTTAACTTTTTAGGTAAAACCTTTAACTTAAAAAAACAACAACACACTATTGTTCACTCTTCTCTTCGTCTGCAGAGTTCTCAGAGGAACTCGCATGCATCACATACAACACAGCAATATGTAGATAGAGATCATCTACCAAATAACAGGTTCCACAGGGCTAAGCATGCACAGGATAACTGTACTGGGTTAAGGGTTCAAAGAAAATGAGTAGCAGACCTCGGATCTTGTGGATAAAGGTCTCAACGGGCCTCAAAATTAAGACCCGGCCATAACTGGGCCCGATTTGGGCAGAATTTGAGAATTCTCCACAGAGTTAAGGTGAAATCCCAGTCAGTGTCATCTTAAATAGGTACATACAGAATAAAACTATTATATTTACTATAATAAAATACATATATTATTTTATTATTTTTTCATGGAGCCCGAGGCATGACCCGGCTCTACTGATTAGAGTAGATTTTAGGCCCCTGACCTTGCGGTAAAATGTCGGTTCGGGCCTGTTTGGGTCCTGGCCAGGTTCAGGCAGAGTTTGAGAACTGTACTGTGTGTGTGTGTGTGTGTGTGTGTGTGTGTGTGTGTGTGTGTGTGTGTGTGTGTGTGTGTGTGTGTGTGTGTGTGTGTGTGTGTGTGTGTGTGTGAATTCCCTTCGATGTCATTTGACTGACAGCCAAAATTCACGTCAGAGCCCTGGTATGACGGACGGCACTGTCACAATGTAAACACACCAGAGTCAGCAAACTGGTTTGAAACACTTTGTACGAAAGAAAGAAAATATTTAGCATCAGTATTATTAACTGTATCATCTTAATCTTGGCGAAAACAAACAAAACAAACAAAAAAGAATCCAGTTTTGAATATTATTCATACAGCAGCCAAATATTCTATGGCTTGTTACCATTGTATTATAATGCACTTTCTGTTGTGCTACATGTTTCTCATCGCCACCTAGTGGCCCGGCATACTTGTGTAGCCCAAAGTGTTGGTTTTGGCTTTTGGGTTGTATGTGTGGAAGCAGATATCTTTGTTATGTGTGCATGTTTTGCAAAAGATCAAAGTAGTGTGGCTGTATCATTAGTTACAGTATAAACCTTCTGGACGTACCTTGATGTCGTTATCGATGCCTCCTGACAGCACCTGGTCGGTGGTGTCGTTGAAGGTGATTGACAGCACCTGGTAGGTGTTCTGGAAGGTGTGGATGGCTCCCTTCTTACGGATGTCCCACAGCTACAGCAACACACAGAGACACACACACGGACAAGTTACAAGATTTCGCTTTTAAAAAACATTAACTTCTCATACCATTTTGGACCCACTAGAGCAGCTCGCCGGGAACCGGCACACCTAGGGCACATTTCTGTGTCTTTTTCAAGAACCATTTGTGTAAAAAGAAGATTGAATGTCAAATAGTATAGTCCCCAAATATAGACGACTCCATTTTTTTTAGGATATTCCCATTGGGAAAAATCACTTTTTCTTTCAGGCCAATAGGGTATGTAGTTTAAAAGGCAACTTTCCAAAGCCCAGAGGCTTTGGGAGAAGGTCTGAATCTGAAACGCCTGTGTGCTGCTTTTCAACCATATTGAAAACAGATTGATACCATTGATACCCACTATTTAGTCAGCATTTGACCCACGGACGGACCACCATTTGAGGTGGTCATTTTTTAACCCTATCAACCCCAAAACTGAAGATTTCTTTTGCTTTCATCCACAATAACAGGCTGGATTTCGGAAACAAAACAGACAAACAATAGATCCAAAATGACCATTAATCTTCTACATTTTCTAGTTGTGTGGACTTGGACTAATTCAGATGATGAATATTTAAACTCTTGAGTGTAAAATGAATGGTTTCATTTTACACTCTCAAAGAGTTACATCTGTTAACCAACTTTCCATCATTTAGCCAGGGGACCACCTGGAGCCCTCTCAAGGACCACTGGTGGTCCATCTACATCACAGGAGCCTCCAGGTTTCAACAGGCTGCCGGTTCAGAGAGGACGTGAATACGTGTGGACGGTGGTGGAGCTGCTATTATTATGTCCACTAGAGTCGTATTCCAGTCAGACAGCATTATGCCTTAATGAATGAAACACAAGCCCTGTGGTCACAGGTACATCCCACCACAGTTAAACCTTTCTGTACGAATTATGTTATACTTCAGCTATTGAAAAATATCAGATCTACAAGCTCATAGCGCGCCACCGAGTGGCGCGCTATGAGCTTGTAGGTCTGATATTTTTTGGGGAAAAAAATCGTGAAAATGTGGCGCAAATCTTTGAATATACTATTTCAGAAGCAAACATTTTTAACACAGATCTTTGCTCCTGGGAGATTCCTAGAACAACATGTTTTCAGATGGGGGTCTGCAGCCAAATATAGATAATTCTGGTGGTCCTTGACATGAAATATGTTGAGCAACAATGACACAGGAAGAGATTCCCAGGGGCTGGAATCTAGCGTCAGGAACTAGAATCTAGCAACAAAATTTAGAATCTAGTGCCAGAAGCTAGGATCTAGAGTCTGAAACTAGATTGTGCCGTCAGAAACTAGAATCTACCGGCAGAAAGTACAATCTAGTAAAGACAAAGAGGGTTAAAACATATATTAGTCGGCTGCAGTTTCAGGGACGTCTGGTACGGAATCGGATATGAACCGCCTCGTTGTTGCATATTGAATGTATAAATGCAGCTGTGATGACGGTGACAATGAGATCTATTGTTGTCTGGGCAGGTCTGATCTGAATATTGATGCACTTAACGATAATTGTTCCATGTGGAGGAGGAGGGAGGAGGGAAACATGTGTCTGCTGCAGCGTAAACATGGGACCTGACATTATCAACAACGCTCCTGCTGTTTCCAATCTGTAGCAGGACCACTGAGTCACAGCCACAGGATAGCAACCAGGGATTAAAACTTGGATCAGAATTATGGGGAGGACGGGAAAAAAAACGAAAACACCTGTGTCTGGATCTGGAATGTATTATAGATGAAGTTCAACTGGGAATTTTGCTGAAGAGGAGATGAATTAAAAGTGTGTGTTGTGGATGGCAGAATGTACTACTGTCTCTGTCGAGTAGAAACCTCTCATACAATGTCCAAAACGGTTAATTTTAAGAATTAAAATTCAGTTGATCGGCAAGCTTACAATCCGGAGTGAAGCTTGTGGATTGACTACTTTCCTGTGTGATACTATAGTTACATGATAAGAGGGTGTAGTGCTGCAGCATGATTCTGGACCTGAAAGTGTGAATCTTGAATGATCCCGAACTTAACCGCACAAGAATCCACCATTTGTCATGATTTTGGCCTTTCTGATTGGTCACTGACTGATCGCCGACTAGCAACACTCCTGTTGACTCCAAAGCTACGGCTGAAAAGAGATCAGGGCTTGACACTAACACTTGCCCGCTTGCAAGTAAAAAAAATGTTGGGGCAAGTGAAGGCTGTTACCTGGTTGCCCGATCGGGCAAGACCTCTGTGTCTTTCCCTGCTTTCTAGATATCCACAATTCCAGGCTGGATTTGGGAAACAAAACAGGCAAATTAACATACACATCAAAATGACCATTAATCTTCTACATTCTCTAGTTGTGTAGACCTGGGCTAATTAAGATGAATTTTAACTCTTGAGAGTGTAAAAATGAAACCAAATGGACCCGCAAGGGTCCATTTGGTTTCATTTTTACGTTCTCAAGAGTTACATCTGCAAAATTTACAATATAATTTTGGGGGGCAAGTGACCATGAGCTGAGGGCAAGTAGAACCTGACTTGCACTTGCCCGATGGACAAGTGCCTCCGAGACCTTAGTGTCAACCCCTGTGTCACCACTCTCTTTTTACAGTATCTACAGTAGTTCTGCCCAGAGCCATCTAGCAAAAGAGTCGCGATACTGAGGGTGCACTAGAGTTTATGTTGCAGTTGGAAATACAGGGCAGCGCTAAAAAAAAACAATTAGGCAAGTATACAATATGTCAGCTATGTTTTATTTAAAGTATTGTACTGTGTCTAAATCTAAAATATCGGATTTCCGGTAACAAGATGTGCAATTTAAATTAACTTAAAAAAACTGAGAAAACTTTCTTTGTCCTCTTTTCTTTGTAAAACTTCTACAGGAGCATAACATAAAGTAAACTAGACTGAAAAAAGACTCGCTCACTCGCTCAAAACTTTAAGCACCGACGAAGGTCTTTGGACCGAAACGTTTGCTTTTTTAACTAGCACTTTATTATGAGCAAATAAACGAAATAATGAATTTCTAAAGTCTCGTCTAAGGATTACTTCCTCTTTTTTTATTACAGTGAGTGACTCTTTTTTAAGTCTAATTTAAATTTAAAACTTAAATCAATGAATATATTTTTTCAAGTCTCTTGTAGTAATATCCCAAGAATAACTCAAATTAATCGTACATCCAACTACTGCTGTGTGATTCTCAAATGTATAAATGAGATCACAAGCTTCTAAAAAAATAATAATAATAATCACGCAGCACTTTTAGGGTGTTAAAATACGGGAAAATATGGAGATGGGTTTCTGCCCGACAACTGCGACATAGAGATCTGGGAAAGCACTGAGCGTGATTATGAAATTATATACAGTATATCCACACACACACACACACACACACACACACACACACACACACACACACACACACACACACACACACGCACACACACGAGATCAGTTTCATAAAACGAAATATCCAAAAGGTAACATCTGATATGTATAAGCAACAAAAGCAGCTGACGCTCAGAATGTTTTTCCCAAAAACAATCTTGATACCGAGACTGAACTCTCCCACCCTCACGCCTTCCCGCAGGTCTAAAAAAGTTAAGAAAAAAAAAAAAACAGCGACAAAACAGTGAGGCAGCTGTGTGCGTTCACCTGCCGTTTCATGTCTAATCATCTCTGATTAGACATCTGCAATTATGTAATTAAACTTGTTGTGAGATCAAAGGCAACTCCTGGAACACAAGGTCTTGCCCTCATGCTTTAACAAACGACAAACCAACCAATAAACACTATAAAAGTGTGAATTCTGACTCCGTCTTGAACCCTTGAACCCCCATGCCATCTCCTTTTAGTTAGTGTCGAAGTGTCCATGAGCAAGTCTTTCTGAACAACTCTAATTGCTTGCAGGTTGGTGCCTTGCATGGTTACAAATGTGTGACGTGTGTGTGTGTGTGTGTGTGTGTGTGTGTGTGTGTGTGTGTGTAAATAGTCCCACGGCCTGTTGTTAAACAGACAGCACACAGATACAGCTGTAGTGTGGTGGTGGCTGGACTACAATAAAACGCTGTTCAATTTTTCTTTGCTAGATGGCGCTGACGATAGTTCAGCTCAGATCAACATTCACTAACTTTCTATTAGATAGTACTGTCTCTGATAGACCAGAACAGCTGCTGATAACACAAATCAGATCATCATCATCAGTGTTTAGAAATGTTCATATTTTACACACGCGGTCACATTCGGTAAACACTTTGTTCTTAGGGCTCCATTTTCATTACCGCTATACCCCTTATCCCTTAACTTCTTTGCTGTTTTAAACTATTTAAAAAAAACATTTTTCAGTAGTTCAAATGACCAGTCGACAAGCTCACAGCGTGTTAATAGATTGACATGTTGAAATATTCCAAAAAGTTTTTCAAAATAGTAAAAAACGAAATAAGGGATTTGTCATAACGGGTTTAGCATGTAACGAAAATGGAGCCCTTAAAGTAAACAGCAGAATACATTTTTCTTTTCTTATTTAACAGAAGACTTTATACGGGAATGTAGGCTGTGAATGTGTGGGGCAAGGTTCTACCGTAAATGTGCTAGGAAAGGGGAAAAACACGATTTTCATTTTTATACATTCTGTCCAAAACCTCTGAAACCTCCATTTCGACACGATTTCAAATGATTGTGAAGCCCGTGTAATAATAAATAAAATAATAAAAATCGACTTGCTCAATATGTTTTAAAAAAAAAAGGTTGAAAACCACTGCTGTAAAGTGAAAATCATGAGAGCTAATTGGGTCAGTAAGTGGGGTCCCTCTTAGAGGTCTCAACGGGCCTGAAAATTAAGGCCCGGCCCGAACTGGGCCCTAACTGTTCAGGCCCTAGGCCCGGCCCGGCCCGACTAAATGGAATAGATTTTAGGCCCTACCCGGCCCTAAACTGTCGGGTTTGGGCAGAATTTGAGAATTTGCCAAATAGTAAGAGTGAAATGCCAATCAGCACCATCTTCAGAATAGGTAAATACAGAAAAGAACTATTACTTTTACTTATAAAATAATTCAATATATATTATTTTTTCATGGGGCCCGAGGCCCAACTCGGCCCTACTGAGCATAAATTTTTCCCCCCACCCGGCACGGCCCTAAATGTCGGGTTGGGCCTGTTCAGGTTTGGTCCTAGTCGGGTTCGGGCAGAGTTTGAGAACTCTAGTCCCTCTCACCTTGACGGTGCCGTCGTCGCTGCCGGTGCAGACCAGCTGGGGACCCCTCCTGGCCGGGTAGCAGGAGTTGACGAAGGACGTGTGTCCTTTCAGACGCTTGATCCTCTCCCCCGTCTCACTGTCCCACACACCCACCGTCTTGTCTGTGCTGGCTGAGAACAGCAGGCTGAAACAGGAGATCAATCCATGATCACTGATCAATAATATTGATTATTATTCCTTCCCCTCCTGTCACCTTCTGATAGATGGAGATGCTATTTATACAACATGCAGAAGAGCAGATACGTGTGGTTTAGTTAGTCACCCATTATTCATGTTTTGTTTGTCATTTGGATTTGGATTTGTTTTTCCTTGACCACGATGTTAATCCATTGTGTACTGAACGCATTTGGGTGTTTCAAGCATTAACTAGCTTTAACTATTGAAAAATAGCAGACCTACAAGCTCATATTGCGTCACTCGGTGGCGCGATATGAGCTTGTAGATCTGCTATTTTTGGAAAATCCTTAAAACATGGTGCAAATCTTTGAATATTATTTTCTGTCAGAGCAAACATTATTAACTCCAATCTTTGTTTCTGGGAGGGTCCCTCCATGGGATATTTTCAGATGGGGGGGTCCTCCGCAGCCTGCCAAACACAGACAATTCTAGGGGTCCTTGGCATGAATTATTTTGAGCATCTGACACAGAAATATCGCCTTTTCAGAAAAACTAGAATCGAATGCTAGAAACTACAATGTAGGGCCAGACACTAGATTCTAATGTCAGAAAGTACAATCTAATGCCAGGACAAATGGGTTAGAAATGTAATTTAGATTGCATGTTGGTTAGGCAGATGGGTTTAGGTCTGCCGTTTACCTTTAGGGTTCATGCTTCCCCTCTGCTCATTCATGTTTTAACATAAACTGGGCAACATAAATTTAGAAACCTAGGTTTGGGAATTATTTTTCCCACCTTAATAATATCAACCGTATTTCGTTTTAAAAGTCGATTAGTGATCTTTACAACAAGGTATAGCTTGTAGGAAATCCCTGGAATGAGTAACACTGCTAAACGTGTGGGCTGCACCTGCAAAATAAATGAGCCAAAATGAAATGCAGCATCAAAACTTAAAACCGAGTTTCGAGTGACCTTAACGCCCTCAAAACAAGTGTTGAACGCAAGCCATTTTGCCATTTTTCGAGGGGGTGCAACCCACACATTTAGCAATGTTCATCCGTGGAGTCTTAACCCTTTCTGTATTGAATTTTTTTTGATGTTTTAGCTGTTGAAAAATAGCAGATCTACAAGCTGATATATATGAGGGAATTTAGTGTCACAAACTAGCGAATTTAGTGTCACAAACTAGAATTTAGTGTCAGGAACTAGAATCTAGTGTCGGAAACTGGAATGTAACTTCGGAAACTACAATCTACTGAGAGGAGCTAGAATCTACCGTGGGGGACTAGAATGGAGCATGAGGAACTAGAATCTAGCATCAGAAACTAGAATCTGATCAGGACACAACGGGTTCAACTGGCTATTTATCCACAGACCCCCACCATCACCTTCCCAGTAATGAAGCTAATTCCTGAAAGTGAGAGCCCCAGCAAGAGTAGCTGATGGTACATTAAGTTTGTTAATATTGTGACCGCCCCTGTTTTGTTGTTGTGTAAAGGCTTGTAATGAAGAAGGTTGATGGGAAGTGCTGAATCATAAATAAATCATGATAATCAATAATTGGGAAGTCCTTGCAAGCATTATGTTACAAATGTATATTGTGTGTGTCCGTGTGGGTGTGTAGGGTTAGTGTAACACCCACACATATACACATACTGTATGCGTGATCAAGACAATTCATGGACTCGGGCAAAATAAAATAAAATACCCTAGTGCTGTTTCCTAAACAAATGACGCAATATGTAAATGTAGAATGATGATCTGTTGTTCTACATGCTGTCAACCAGGAGAGCGAATGTTTTTATATGAAATGTCAGAGACAGATTGTATAAAGGATGCTTCTCACCATCGTGTTTACAGCTCACAGAAAGATGGAGAACGATATCACACAAAACATCTGACGTTGATACCATAAAATATCGTTTTCTCCAAATCATCATTCACTGATTCGAGTCATTTAGAGTGCAAACTGTCTAGTCCAGGGCTGCCCAAAAGGTAGATTGTGATCTACTGGTACATCACACAGACCATGCAGGTAAATCACATGACAGTCCCCCCAGCACTTGGACCCTTATAGATCTGTAACTCTTGAGAGTGTTAAAATGAACCCTTACGGGTCCATTTGGTTTCATTTTATCGCTCTCAAGAGTTAGTTGTCATCTGAATTACTTAATTTTCAAGAGTCCACACAACACTGTCAACTCAAACCTCAAATACTGTTTTCAAACGTCAGTAATAGCATATACAGGAAAACCTTCCAATTCTCCCCCTTTTTCATTATATGTGCATTATTCTTAAACACTATAACAGTAAGTAACACCATCACCACTATTTGAAAGTTCAAACTTTCTAGGGGGCCTTGAAATGGATTTTCAGCAATGGAATAATCACATTTTTGACGTGTAGATCTTGTTGAGCCGGTCATTTTGAAAGTAGCTCTCAAGTCAAAAAAGTGTGGGCACCGCTGGTCTAGCCAATTGATCTAAACGCCTCTTATCCAAAAGTCTGAAACCAGTCGTGTCGAGTGCAAACTTGAACCTGTGGGAAATATTACCTGCCGTCTGTGTTGTAGTGCAGATCCAGCACAGCTCCACTGTGACCCTTCAGAGTGGCAAAGTTATCACAGTCCCCGTACACGTTCCACATCACTGTAAAAAAGACAACACAAGATGTAGGGATTTTAGCTATGGGAAGGGGCATTCAAACCTAAATACATATTTGATTATAACATTTTGAAGCGATTTCTTTTTTTTTATTAACTACTACAGTTCTAATAAACTTCAGGAAATTATAACTGGACGTTCACAGGATCTACTGAATGTGAGCACACCACACTGCACTTTACACACTCCGTATTCGGTATGCCTGACCCAGAGGATCAATATGGCAATTGTAATCTCCTGGGGTTTATTAGTACTGTAGTAGATAATAAAAACAGAAATAGCTTTAAAATTTTGTAAGGACCATGTTGGAATGCCCACTCCCATAGCTAAAATCCCCAAAACTAAAGAAACCAAGGCAGGGTTCCTACAGGTTTCTTAAAGTAAAATTTAAGTCTTTTTTAAGTCCATTTATATAAAACGTAATACCCAGGGTGGATGTAACATTTCCCAATTGCCACGGGTGATGAAGCGCACCCATACCATTTTCAGTTACAGGACTTTTATTAGGCAAGTAAAGCATCAATAATAACAGCAGTTGTTGTTGTTGAAGTTGCAACAGACATGCAGCATGCATAAAGCTAAAGGTCTGACTCAGAGAGTTTTCTGTTCTCTCGGTGCGTAACCGAGAAATCAGTTACTTGATGATTGATACGTTTACGCCGCCGTTTTCTGGCTACGTTATTTAAACCAAACACACGGTTGACAAACGACAATTTTGAGGAGCAAAGTGACACGTAGAAATTACAAACTGCGAAAGATTTAAGACTTAGATATAAAAATTCAATAAAAAAATTCAAGACTTTTTAAGTCTTTTTAAGGTATTATTTTCAAATTCGTAAATTCAATGCTTTTAAGACTTTTTAAGATCCCGCGGGAACCCTGCAAGGAATGTAAAACAATTAACACCCATATTTTACTTCTCTAATAAATAACAACCTAAAACATGAACCTTGGTTGACAAAGAAAAAAAAAAACGTCCTTTAAGACAAATTCTTTGCGAGGAATCTTCTTGTATCCTAGTCTCCTGCTGCCCAGAACCAATTTCTCCCTTGAGAGAAAATAAACATCTATTTTATTCTATTCTATTCTATTTTATTCTGTGCTTTCAATTGTGTCTTGCACCTTCGAGCTGGAAAGGGCGTCTATGGTAGAGCCCATCAACCCGAGGGCTGAATTAATATTGTTATCCATCTCAAGCTGAGGCTAAATTAACAGAACGAGAGACACATTGCTGTGTTTTCACCAAACTCACGTATGAGGCGGTCGAAGCCTGAGGAGGCCAGGGTGGCTCCGTTGGGGTGGAACTTGCAGCAGTAAACCTCTCCCTCGTGTCCAGACATCAGCATGATGGGAGCCTGCAGGCTGGAGCTCCGAGGAGGGCCCTGGAGACAGGAGGAGAGGACCGTTATTAATGTGTTGCTACTGAGACGATACAACATGGGAAATGGTGCGTTTAGAGCAGTGGTTTTCAACTTTTTTCATAGTACTAGTAGAGCCCACTATTTATCCTGCATTTCTGCATTTCACTGTTGAGTTTAGTCTCTCTGGCCCAAAACTAAAGAAGAAGTTTGTGTCCACAATTTAGGAGAGATAAACTGATGATAGCAGATAGAGGTTTGGTGTAGAAGTTACAAATGATTGTTTTGGTTAAAACAAAACGTTCTCCATTAAAATAGGTAAAGCTATATTCTGGGAGTAATCATTCATTGCCATATAGCATTTGTTCAACAGCTTCCTCCCCCTCTCTCCAGCTCTTTAATAAACAGAAACTACATTTTTCAGTGTGATGCCAATATAATCCAATCAATTAGTATAGAACCGCCCAGCCTTTATCAGATATCATGTCAGATGAGTAAATCACAGGGTATGGCTGAATATACTTGCTCTGGTCCATAGCCAGAGAAGTCCTGACTGAAAGTAGGCAGACGTGACTCAAGCAACAGCCTATCGCCCTATGCAATGCAACTCTAGATTTGTTTGTGTTTTTATAATGGGATGAAACAAGAGTTGCAATACCCTCCATTGACTCCCCCATAAGAAAGGTTTTCATCTGCAATCTGTATTAAAGGGGAATTCCACCTATTTTCAACATTTTTTCTGAGAGTGTACAAATGCAACCAAATGAACCCTAACATCTCTAAGTTATATACAGTGATGGGCAGTAGCTTGTTACAAGTAGCTAAGCTACATAGCTTAACTACATTTTCCCGTAACTTGTAGTGTAGGTTACTACATTTGCTCTGGGAATAGCTTGTAGTGAAGCTACACTACTTGTTTCGAGTAGCTTGTAGTGAAGCTACACTACTTGTTTCGCGTAACAAGGATTGTAGCTTACTACATTTTCCCACACACATTTTCAAATTCCCCCCATTTTTAATGGGTAGAAAACCTCTAATATACATCCCAAAACTTAAACATGCCACCATCCTATGTTCAAACCCTCCGCTAAATTATTATCATTATGATTTTTACCCATATTGTTTTATTATTATGATTAGTATTTAGAAAGTTGTACATTAAGTTAAGATATATATTTATATTATGTAGTGATTATGTAGCAAGCTACATCAAGCTACTTTTGTCATGTAGCTTGTAGTGTTGCTTGCTACAAATCTTTGGCGATAGCTTGTTGTGTAGCTTAGCTGCATTTTTTCGAGAGTAACAAGTAGTGTAGGTTACTACATTTTCCCAGTAACTTGCCCATCACTGGTTATATTAATGACATGTTGAAAACAGAATGTTGAAAATGGGTGGAATTCTCCTTTAAAAGACGTTAAACTCTCCAACACTGCAGCCAGCTGTACGTAAAGGTTGAATTATCCTATTTCTATCTGCAAAGCCATTTCAGTCTGACTACCATTCAGACGAGCTCTGGCTGACTGACTAAAACTGGTTGTGAACTGAAACTCGTTCTCAGCAGCAGGTGGAAAGGAGGTCACAGAGTTAAAGAGCCAAAACAAGGGTCCATTTGGTTGCAAACTATCATTTACCTGGGGACCCCCCATGGAACTCCAGGTGGTCCCCAGATAAAATATGGAAAGTTGGTTAACCAGATGTAACTCTTTGAGAGCGTAAACATGAAACCAAATGGACCCTGCGGGTCCATTTGGTTTCATGTTTACACTCTCAAGAGTTAAAATATTAACCATGTGAATTAGCCCAAGTCTACACAACTAGAGAATGTAGAAGATTAATGTTCATTTATGATCTGTATGTTTGACTGTTTTGTTTCCTAAATCCAGCCTGGAATTGTGGACAAAAGCAAAATAAAGGTTTTGGGGTCTGTGGGGCTAAAACGTCCTCAAACGGTCGTCCGTGGTTCAAATGCTGAATAAATAGTGGGCCCCTGGTATCGAAAAGGTTGAAGACCACTGCCCTAACCTAATGAAAGCTTTGTGTTTATGTTTGGTAGCTCAGAGTGGCTAGCATCAGTTAGCTCCATACATTACCATTGCCACGAGTTGGTTGTGTGTCTGCGCCGCGGCCACCAGCTCCGTCCTGGGCCGCTTGGTGCCGGTGGACACCACGGCCATGTCCGCGGACCTCTTCTTAGGCTCGATCATCCTGTCTGCCTGCTGCTGGCTCACTGGACGCAACTCAAAATGAGATGTTTGTGTTTTAAATTCCAAACAAAACCAATGTATGAATGGGCTAGTTTTCTTTAATGGAGAACAGAACAGACACTGGAGCAGCGCCGGAAACTATACCAACGAAGAAGAGGAGGAACGGTGTGTTGCCAGGTTTTCTCATAGTCGAGAAATAAGCAGAAAACACAATCTGGGTACCCATTGGCAAGTCTGTCTTGAGAGACAAGACAAACAAGCCTAATCTACTATTTCAATATAATCATTAAAAAAATAAACAAACAAATAAACAAAAAATAAAAAAATGACAAATGTGGAATATTTCTTTTGATATTTTAACAACCCAAATCTAGTATGAGGGACTCTCACTCTCGTAGATATATTTTATTGATTTTGACATTTAAAATCGACCAAATACATCGAGAGAAACTAAAACTTGGGCTACGTCCCTGTCACATTTTTTCTCCTTAGATGTAGGGCTGGGTAGGGGCGGACAGTCGTTTGATTGAAAATAGTTGCCTACCCAGATAGCAAAAAGTTATTGAATCAATGTTGAGATTCGGTTCAGGCTTAAGGTTGATATCAACGTTGATGTGAGAACATTGAACAGAACATTGAAGTTGCTCGCTATGATCAGCATCGAAATGATGTTGCATTTTCAACCTATGTAGACAATGAAGCAACCTTGATTCAACCATGTTATAATCAACATTGAAAGAATGTTGAATTGCACAAACATTGATTCAACCAATGTAGACAATGAATCAACCTTGATTCAACCATGTCAGAATCAATATTGAAAGAATGTAGAATTACAAACATTGATTCAACCAATGTAAACAATGAATCAACCTTGATTCAACCATGTTATAATCACCATTGAATTAATGTTGAATTACACAAACATTGATTCAACCAATGTAGACAACGAATCAACCTTGATTCAACCATGTTATAATCAATATTGAAAGAATGTTGAATTACACAAACATTGATTCAACCAATGTAGACAATGAATCAACCTTGATTCAACCATGTCAGAATCAATATTGAAAGAATGTAGAATTACAAACATTGATTCAACCAATGTAAACAATGAATCAACCTTGATTCAACCATGTTATAATCAAGATTGAAAGAATGTTGAATTACACAAACATTGATTCAACCAATGTAGACAATGAATCAACCTTGATTCAACCATGTTATAATCAATATTGAAAGAATGTTGAATCACACAAACATTGATTCAACCAATGTAGACAATGAATCAACCTTGATTCAACCATGTTATAATCACCATTGAAAGAATGTTGAATTACACAAACATTGATTCAACCATGTTATAATCAAGATTGAAAGAATGTTGAATTACACGAACATTGATTCAACCAATGTAGACAATGAATCAACCTTGATTCAACCATGTTATAATCACCATTGAAAGAATGTTGAATTACACAAACATTGATTCAACCAATGTAGACAATGAATCAACCTTGATTCAACCATGTTATAATCACCATTGAAAGAATGTTGAATTACACAAACATTGAGTCAACCAATGTAGACAATGAATCAACCTTGATTCAACCATGTTATAATCAATATTGAAAGAATGTTGAATTACACAAACATTGATTCAACCAATGTAGACAATGAATCAACCTTGATTCAACCATGTCAGAATCAATATTGAAAGAATGTAGAATTACAAACATTGATTCAACCAATGTAAACAATGAATCAACCTTGATTCAACCATGTTATAATCAAGATTGAAAGAATGTTGAATTACACAAACATTGATTCAACCAATGTAGACAATGAATCAACCTTGATTCAACCATGTTATAATCAATATTGAAAGAATGTTGACTCACACAAACATTGATTCAACCAATGTAGACAATGAATCAACCTTGATTCAACCATGTTATAATCACCATTGAAAGAATGTTGAATTACACAAACATTGATTCAACCATGTTATTATAATCAAGATTGAAAGAATGTTGAATTACACGAACATTGATTCAACCAATGTAGACAATGAATCAACCTTGATTCAACCATGTTATAATCACCATTGAAAGAATGTTGAATTACACGAACATTGATTCAACCAATGTAGACAATTAATCAACCTTGATTCAACCATGGTATAACCAAGATTGAAAGAATGTTGAATTACACAAACATTGATTCAACCATTGTAGACAATTAATCAACCTTGATTCAACCATGGTATAACCAAGATTGAAAGAATGTTGAATTACACAAACATTGATTCAACCATTGTAGACAATGAATCAGCCTTGATTCAACCATGTTATAATCAATATTGAAAGAATGTTGAATTACACAAACATTGATTCAACCATTGTAGACAATGAATCAAACTTTATTCAACCATGTCATAATCAGCATTGAAACAACGTCGAATTCCAGCAACATTAATTCAACCATATATATATTATATTATACATATGTTTTAACAAACAATGTTGTTAAAAGGGCCATGTGAGGTTGCCCGATTGGCAGGAGGCTCCAAAAACAGTTGAAGATGTCTTTAAGGGGTTATTTAGACCCAAATCTTGAACCATGTGCATTTATACAGTGAACCGAAAAAATACAGAAAAAAATAATACTGGACACAAAACAAAAAAAAAGAACAGAGGACAAACGTAACGCAAACTAAGGACAAATGACAAAAAAAAAAAAAAAAAAAGCTGTGCACACAAGGTGTGCACAGCTTGGCTGTTAGACAGAACTGGAGAGCCCTCTCAGAAGTCTCCCTTATATACAGTAGGGTGGATCCCACCACCAAGAGGGTTCTCAATTAAGTGAAAAGCAGTTGATTTACAAGCTCACTTTACTCAAATACAAGCAATATAAATCAATAGCAATAAATATCAGCTGCTAGACCAACATCCCTATGCTCTACATAACTTTATATTGTATAGTAACCAGATTTTAATCATTTAGGTTTGTAATCCACCCCTCTCCTCCCACAGCACTTGGCACCTTCCACACTCTATTTCAGCCAATGGCTGCCTCTGCTCTGGTTTGGCAGTGGAGCTGAGCAGAGGGCAAGTGCTTTGGTGGAGACAAGGTGACAAACAAATGATGAACAATAAAATGTTTTCTCTGAAATGACTGTTGTATTATTTCAAGTTAACTCATTATGGACCAATGCATTGACAGATGTTATATCATGAATAATAATTAATACTCATCAAGAATAATAATGAATAATACATGAAATGAATTAAAGCAGTCATGCACAAACAATGTCTCTCAAGCTCTCTGCCCCACACCCCACAGACACTGGCAGTAGCACCCAACCCGGCCGGTGATGTTATATTGATTGGATTCGCTCTGTGTGTTTGTGTGGGTGCTTAGTGCTTCTTCTAAAGAGTTTTGTATAGGGCACGGGCTGCCCCGTGACAGGCCATTTCAGCACATTTTCAACCTTGCTCTGTCTTCCAATATGCCTCAAATAATGCCAAAATAAGCACTTATTTTACACTCAATAAAAATATAAACGCAACACTTTTGATGTTGCTCCCATTTTTCATGAGATGGACTTAAAGCTCTAAAATCCATTCCAGATATACAGTATTACCATTTCTCTCAAACATTGTTCACAAATCTGTTTAAATGTGTGATAGTGAGCACTTTTGCTTTGCTGAGATAATCCATCCCACCCCACAGGTGTGCCTTAGACTATCCACAATAAAAGGCCACCCTGAAATGTGCATTTGTTTTGCTTTATTGCTCTGGGGACTCTGAACAAGTCAGTATCTGGTGTGACTATCACCATTTGCCTCATGCAGTGCGACACATCTTCCCATAGAGTTTGTCAGATTGTCAATTGTGGCAGTTGGAATGTTGATCCACTCCTCTTGAATGGCTGTACGAAGTTGCTGGATATTAGTTGGAATTCTCACTTCCCAATTCCCACTAATATCCAGCAATTTCACATAAACATTGAATAGGAGTTGACCAACATTCCACTGGCCACAATTGACAATCTGATAAACTTGCACACCTGTGATCTAACCATGATCTGCATCTTGATGTGGAACACCTGTGAGGTGGGATGGATTATCTCAGGGAAATTCAACATTGAAAATGGATTATCTATCCTATGTTAAAACAACATGGGGAAATTCAACATTGAAAATAGATGATCTAAACTATGTTAAAACAATGTAGGGAAATTCAACATTGAAAATAGATGATCTATACTACGTTAAAACAACGTAGAGAAATTCAACATTGAAAATAGATGATCTATACTACGTTAAAACAACGTAGGGAAATTCAACATTGAAAATAGATGATCTATACTACGTTAAAATAACGTAGGGAAATTCAACATTGAGAATAGATGATCTATACTATACGTTAAAACAACGTAGGGAAATTCAACATTGCAAATAGATGATCTATACTACGTTAAAACAACATAGGGACATTCAGCATTGAGAATAGATGATCTATACCAGGGGTGTCAAACATACGGCCCGCGGGCCGGATGCGGCCCGCGCAATGATTTAATCCGGCCCCAGGCTTGTAGAGCAAAAATGTCTGAGTCTATCAAAAAAAAAGTAAGTCTCTAGCACGTTCCTATCAAAAGTTATGGTCGTTTAAAGAAATGCTTCTGAGTTCTCTTCTCTGAGCACTAGTCCAGTAGCTTCACAGTTGAGAGTACTTAATTGATTGGAATGTTGACTCACAGAGAGTGGAGAAGGGGAGGGGGGGTGTACTGGCGCTGCAAAGTGAGAACTATACTTCAGCAGTAACCTGACCCCGCCAGATGGGGCAGCAGAGAGAGGAGTATTCCCTCCTCCTCTCTCTGCTGCCCCATCTGGCGGAGTCAGGTTACTTCACCAGTATAAGGGTCTATAACTGAGGGATCATTCAGATCACAGCTTGGCTATTTAAATATAAATACGGGTAATAATAATAATAATCCAAGAGTTTAAAAAATACTGTATTTTAGAAGCATTAGTTATTGTTATTCATCATTATTTTTTAATGTTCGATGATCCATCACTTCAATAAAAAGCACGTCTGCATAATTCCATGGGTTGTGTAGCCATTTCCAAATTTCAGCTAAGACACTATTTGAAATTTATTTTTTTGTATTTTTGAATGGTTTATTGGCGCACTGTAAATAAAAATAGCATCTCCCATAGCAAATGTCTTAATCTAGGCTACAAGTATAAAACCAATAATGAAAGTCATTAATAACTATTAATAGCTACTCTTAATAATAAACTTGATGTGTGATATACTGTAGCGGAGAAATTACGGCTATGTACGTAAACATGCGTGTGCATGCTTGCAGTCTGTGACTGGTCTGTGACTGGCACCGCGGCGCGACTGGCACCGCGGCGCGACTGGCACCGCGGCGCGACTGGCACCGCGGCGCGACTGGCACCGCGGCGCGACTGGCACCGTGGTGCTCCGGCCCCCATGAAGTCACATTAAGTCCAATGCGGCCCCCACCCCAAAATGAGTTTGACACCCCTGCTCTATACTATATGTTAAAACAACGTAGGGAAATTCAACATTGAAAATAGATGATCTATATTACGTTAAAACAACGTAGGGAAATTCAACATTGAAAATAGATGGTCTATACTATAGGTTAAAACAACGTGGGGAAATTCAACATTGAAAATAGATGATCTATACTACGTTAAAACAACGTAGGGAAATTCAACATTGAAAATAGATGATCTATACTATACATTAAAACAACCTAGGGAAATTCAACATTGAAAATAGATCATGTATTCCATGTTAAAACAACATAGGGAAATTAAACATTGAAACAAAGAGCATCTATACCACGTTAAAACAATGTAGGGAAAATCAACAATGAAACAAAGAGCATCTATACCACGTTAAAGCAACGTAGCGAAATTCAACATTGAAAATAGATCATGTATTCCATGTTAAAACAATGTAGGGAAATTCAACATTGAAAATAGATGATCTATACTATACATTAAAACAACCTAGGGAAATTAAACATTGAAAATAGATCATGTATTCCATGTTAAAACAACATAGGGAAATTAAACATTGAAACAAAGAGCATCTATACCACGTTAAAACAATGTAGGGAAAATCAACAATGAAACAAAGAGCATCTATACCACGTTAAAACAACGTAGGGAAATTCAACAATGAAACAAAGAGCATCTATACCACGTTAAAGCAACGTAGTGAAATTCAACATTGAAAATAGATCATGTATTCCATGTTAAAACAATGTAGAGAAATTCAACATTGAAAATAGATCATGTATTCCATGTTAAAACAACGTAGGGAAATTAAACATTGAAACAAAGAGCATCTATACCACGTTAAAGCAACGTAGTGAAATTCAACATTGAAAATAGATCATGTATTCCATGTTAAAACAATGTAGAGAAATTCAACATTGAAAATAGATCATGTATTCCATGTTAAAACAACGTAGGGAAATTAAACATTGAAACAAAGAGCATCTATACCACGTTAAAACAATGTAGGGAAAATCAACAATGAAACAAAGAGCATCTATACCACGTTAAAGCAACATAGTGAAATTCAACATTGAAAATAGATCATGTATTCCATGTTAAAACAATGTAGGGAAATTCAACATTGAAAATAGATCATGTATTCCATGTTAAAACAACGTAGGGAAATTCAACATTGAAAATAGATCATGTATTCCATGTTAAAACAATGTAGGGAAATTCAACATTGAAAATAGATCATGTATTCCATGTTAAAACAACGTAGGGAAATTAAACATTGAAACAAAGAGCATCTATACCACGTTAAAACAATGTAGGGAAAATCAACAATGAAACAAAGAGCATCTATACCACGTTAAAGCAACGTAGTGAAATTCAACATTGAAAATAGATCATGTATTCCATGTTAAAACAATGTAGAGAAATTCAACATTGAAAATAGATCATGTATTCCATGTTAAAACAACGTAGGGAAATTAAACATTGAAACAAAGAGCATCTATACCACGTTAAGACAATGTAGGGAAATTCAACATTGAAACAAAGAGCATCTATACCACGTTAAAGCAACGTAGTGAAATTCAACATTGAAAATAGATCATGTATTCCATGTTAAAACAATGTAGAGAAATTCAACATTGAAAATAGATGATCTATACTATACATTAAAACAACCTAGGGAAATTAAACATTGAAAATAGATCATGTATTCCATGTTAAAACAATGTAGGGAAATTAAACATTGAAACAAAGAGCATCTATACCACGTTAAAACAATGTAGGGAAAATCAACAATGAAACAAAGAGCATCTATACCACGTTAAAGCAACGTAGTGAAATTCAACATTGAAAATAGATCATGTATTCCATGTTAAAACAATGTAGGGAAATTCAACATTGAAAATAGATCATGTATTCCATGTTAAAACAATGTAGGGAAATTCAAGATTGAAACAAAGAGCATCTATACCATGTTGAAACAACGTAGTGAAATTCAACATTGAAAATAGATCATGTATTCCATGTTAAAACAATATAGTGGAATTCAACATTGAAAATAGATCATGTGTTCCATGTTAAAACAATGTAGTGGAATTCAACATTGAAAATAGATCATGTATTCCATGTTAAAACAATGTAGGGAAACTCAACATTGAAAATAGATCATGTATTCCATGTTAAAACAATGTAGGGAAATTCAACATTGAGAAAAAGAGCATCTATACCACGTTAAGACAACCTATAGGAATTTCAACATTGAAAATAGATTATCTATACCACGTAAAAACAACGTAGTGGAAGTCAACATTGAAAATAGATCATGTATTCCATGTTAAAACAATGTAGGGAAATCCAACATTGAAAATAGATCATGTGTTCCATGTTAAAACAATGTAGGGAAATTCAACATTGAAAAAAGAGCATCTATACCACGTTGAAACAACCTATAGGAATTTCAACATTTTAAATAGATTATCTATACCATGTTAAAACAACGTAGTGGAATTCAACATTGAAAAGACAACATATGTACCATGTCAAATCAACGTAGCAAAATTCAACATTGAAAATACAACATATAAACAATGTCAAATCAACTTCGGCAAATTCAACATTGAAAATATGACATCTATTCTAAATAGATTCAACAATAGTTTTTCAATTGTTGAAACGGTAGCTGTAATTAAATATTGAATCAGCATAGCTTTTTCAACCTCAACCAAAAATAACCAATCTGACCCAAATCCAACGTTGAATCAATGCATTTTGCTATCTGGGCACTTGCGACTTGGTTGTACGTTTTTTGTTAGTCAGTGAGCAGTGTTATAAATTCCTGATGTCATGATGTAAATACAAATCTACCTGACCTCAAACCTCAAACCCTGTCTGTAATGACACTCCATATGTTGATCCTGCCATTGTAAACAAGTGTAAGCTTTATTGGTTTGTGTCCACTCAGTTCTTGTCTCAGTCTTGTGTTGAGTTGTGCTTGAATGGTGCTGTAAATCTACAAAAAAAAAAAAATCAGTCAGTCTCAAAACATATTAAAGGCACTTTACAGAGAAACAAGTCCAAGGTCGCTTGTAATAACCAAACATGGCAACACCTAAAGAGGGGGCCGTACTTCCGGTGGTGGCGAGTCCACTGATTGGCTGAACGTGGCGCAGGCGGCGCCGATTGGCTGGAGGTGGCGCAGACGGCGCTGATTGGCCGCCGAGATCTGTTGACAAACGACTACAGTGACCCGGATGTAAACAGCGCTGTGTTGAACCAGCGCTCCATACTGCAAAACGAACCTGATCCGAAGGTAGAGATGCGTTTATTTATCTACCATTTTCTATTGTATTACTTTAGCTACAAACATGCATTTGCTGTATAATATGGGATGCATTGAAAGCGTGTGATCTAAGACTGATTTAACTGAAAACAGACTGTTTTTTCATCGCAATATTATGTAACAAAATGCAGTGTGCTGCATGCTGAACTGTTACTGAGACAATTCACTTATGCACCAATAAAGGTACATTATGTTGTGTTAATATATTTGGTAATATATTTGCGTAATATATTTTCTATATTTGCGTTTGCATCAACCTAGCATTTTAAAGCAGTCCCTCCCTACTCCCTCCCCGCCCTAGACTAGAGCAGTGGTTCCCAATAGTAGGGTTCAGGGACCCTTATGGACCATTGAGGGACTTCCAGGGATCCCCAGGAGCTAAACGATGGCCAGGAATTGATTGATTGAAATGAATCTGTAATTCTGAGAGTGTACCAAGCAATAGGGTGAATGAATGAATGAATGCAATTTTTATTGACAGAGATGAGAGTTACAGTACAAGTCAAGTACACACTGCTACAAAACTGATAACAGCTTGGAGAATTACAGTACAATTCAAGTACGACTACATCAAATCTGACAGAGCTGATTGGACACACTAGTTAAGCATACACTTGTTTACAATAGTGGCCAACTTGTTCATTTCATTAAGGCATTCAAATACATACAAAACAACTACTTCAGTAAAATCAGAAGCAGCAAATCATGGAGGTAAACTCATAGTGGAGGTAAAAAGGGAAAAGAGAAATGTACAAAGAGGAGAGGTGGGGTGAGTGGAGGGATTTTATATACAATTTTGTTTTACAGAGGCCAGTTTCGAATTGCAGCCATCTGTAGGTGCCCCTTGAGAGCGGTTTTGAAGGAGTCAACTAGTCAAGGGATTCACAAGTCTTCATGACTGTTGGTAGGGCGTTCCACATTTTGGTTGCATATGAGCGGAAGGAATTAAGACCCTTGTTTGTGCCAAATCTGGGTTGAACATGGTTAGTGGCACTCCCTCTGGTGTTGTGGGAGTGAACCTCATTGACATTTAGGAAGTATTTGGAGAGGTACAAGGGTATTTTGGTAGAGTATCGTATCTTGTGGACCAAACCCATTGCGAGATGTTGAACTCTGTCGTCAACCCTAAGCCAACCCAGACTGTCAAAGTGGGCAGGGGTGAGGTGGGTTCGGGGCGTGAGGCCAAGTAACAGCGGCAACAGCCTGACCAGTTTGTTTTGTGAGGTCTGTAGCCTTGTTTTCAAGGTCTTCGAGGTGCTGTGGTACCAAGAGGTGCAGGCATAGTCAAAGAAACCTTGTACCAGGGCTCCACTTATGGTCTTGAAAGTGTCTTTGTTGACCAGTGAGGAGATCCTGTATAGTTCCATGCTGCATTTAGTTGCAGGCTGATTTGTTGGAGCCCTGAACTAGAGCGTCCATGTGACGAGACGCTCAAGCGCAGGGTACAGCGCTTGAACATCTGGGGGAACTCCACCCATTAAAAATGGGTGGAGTTCCCCTTTAAGGACCAACAATGTTAAAAGTGATATTATAAGTGGAAATTGTGGTTGTCTGGATGTCATCATGACAAACAAGTGTTTTCTCCGAGGATCATTTTGAACGTATTTCAAGGGGAAGTGAATGACGAATATATACCTAAATATATACCTAAAGGCAGCTGTGCAAGCTGCCTAGAGGCACTGTGTACAAACACTGTGTTTGTAAACAGATTTGTTTAAAAACAGAATCTAACTCCACCTCACCTCCACTCTATTGGCTCATTATGAATCTGCTGGAGACTGCTGTGCTGTGATTGGCTAAAACGCTGCCTCACCCCCCCCACACAACCCCCCTCCCCATCACAAATTAGCACCGCTTTCCTGAGCCCGGCGAATGTTTTGTTTTCATGATTTGTTGACAACGACAAAGTTCTGGACCGTCTGCAGGACGAAGTCTGTCTGCAGGGAAACAGCTGCAGCATCAAAGTAGAAGCAACGCAGAGGGAAAGAAAATCTAGAGATCTATTTTGATTTTTGGCTAAAATGTTGCCTCTTTTACCTTTAAAAGTGATATTATAAGTGAAAAAGTGTGGTTGTCTGGATGGCATCCTGTCAGACACGTCTTTTCTTCAAGGTATTTGTTTAAAGGGGAAGTGAATGACGATAAGAAATTGCCTTCTAGGCTAGAATGGCTATAATATTACATGTCATAATTGTCATGTATTCCAAATATCTACAAGCTCATATCGCGCCACCGAGTGGCACGATATGAGCTTGTAGTTCTGCTATTTTTGAAAAATTGTGAAAATGTGGTGCAAATCTTCGACTACATTATTTTGGAAGCAAACATTTTTAACTCAAATCTTTGCTTCTGGGTGATCCCTAGAACGACATGTTTTTAGATGAGGTTCTGCAGCTAAATAATAGATATTTCTGGGGGTCCTTCCTATGAAATATGTCTAGAATTTAGTGTCACAAACTAGAATCTAGTGTCATGGACTAGAATCTAGTGTCAGAAACTAAAATCTAACATCAGAAATTACAGTCTACTGAGAGGAACTAGAATCTACCGCTGGGGACTAGAATCTAGCATCGGAAACTAGAATTTAGCATCAGAAACTAGAATATGATCAGGACACAATAGGTTAAAGTTAATGCGCCGCCGCGGTGTATGTTCTCACCCAACGACTAAGTCCTGCGAATTCATAGTCATACATTGTTCTCCAATTTCACATCCATTTGCTCGTTCTGGCAGAAAACGCTGCTTTAGTGAAATATTTCCCCCTTTTCCATGAGCTTAGCAGTTAGCACAGACAATGTTATCTGTCAGCAACAGCAGGACCTGAAATGATGGACCTTAGAAACAAAGAGAAATGACCTTGAGGTTTTCCTACCGACCAGCTATTCTGGCTCAGGGGCGGATGTAACATTTCCCAATTGGGGGAAGGAGAAAATTGTCGGTTACAGGACTTTTATTAGTCAAGTAAAGCATCAATAATAGCATCAGTCGTTGTTGAAGTTGCAACAGACACGCAACATGCATAGAGCTAAAGGTCTGACTCAGTTTTCTGTTTTCAATGATGAAATGCTGTTGGTTTAGTGGTGACACAGCTGTAGTTAGTTAGTAGCAGTAGTAGTGTTTCAACCCATTTTAAATATAAGCGCTTTAATTTGAAATATCTTGGGTTGCTTTGCATGCCATCGTGTTTGGTGGGGAGGTCTGGGCATTTATATATAGGGGGGCATTGCATCCCCATGCCCATGCCTAGATCCGCCCCTGTTCTGGCTTCAAATTATAAAAATAAAGACTTATGTGGTTTACATCTCCAAGGAGGGGTGTGTGGAGGAGTGGGATCTATTTGTGGAACTAATCATAATATCCTCTCAGTGTCTCCTCCGGTCTCCGTTCCACGGTGGTATCAGCAGAACCAGAACCCTGCGCCTGTCGGCCGTCTGCAGCCTCTGGTGCAGCGTCTTGGTTCGTGGGTCATGTCGGATTCGGACGGGCCTCCGGCGGAGCCCGCCGGGCTGGAAGGACTGCCTCCTATCTACAGCATCGCTAAAGGAGAGGTGGTGTCTGTCCAGACGTATGGAGCATTCGTCAGGCTGCCTGGATACAAGAAGGAAGGTGAGCTGGAGGACTGGGTGGAGGTCTGGATGCTCTCATTTTTTTGTCTACAATTTCGGATTGATAAACTGGCAAAAAGTTTGTCAAAATAACAATTCTTCTACATTTTCTCATTGTCTAGAGATTCTTGAAAATGAAGTCATTCAGATGTTCAAATATAATTTAACTCTTTAGAGTGTAAAACACTCTCTTTTACACTTTGTAAATCGTAAGGGTCCACTTTGTAAATCGCCTTCTGTGCCTATGTACAGTACATGCACTTTCTTTGTCGTAGCACTTGTCGTAATGTCGTTACTCCTTGTTTCGTTGAAAATGCCTGATGTACTATCTCACATTGTGTCATGGTGTGAGCTGGTTGATCAGCTATTTGTTGTAGAATGAGGTATGCAAGTGTTCAGTGAACTTCACCTCCAAACCCTTCTCCTCTCCTTTACACATGGTGACGGTGCACACAGGCCTGGTACATGTCAGTGAGATGTCAGCCTCACGGGTGGAGAACGCTGCAGAGATCGTTGAAATGGGGGAAAAGGTGTGGATCAAAGTCATCGGAAGAGAGGTATGGATGTAGTATGTACATGCACACAATTTACAATTGGGATTACGGTTAGCAGAAGCTCTCCAGAGCGATTTACAGTAAGTAAGAACAAAAAACATGACAATACATCAAAACATAACAAATAGTCATCAATTATCTGACATAAGCTTTAAGAACCGTATACACAGTATACGTATCTCTATAGATCGGGATTCTGTGCAGGTTATACACTTCAATATGTCAAAATGAACCGTACTCTTTAGGTTTGAAATTAATTCATTTTTACAGCTGCGGAGAGTGTATTTCTCGGTCACACACCGTCCTGCTATTATAGAAGTCTAGCACTCTTGTCACTGCACTCTTGTGCTGTGTCTTAATACTTTTAGGCCAGGAATCCATTTTTGGATTCTGTACAGTATGTAGAGTATTCAAACATTCAATTTTTGATGGTGCTATATAATTATTTATTACATGGCTTGAATGAATGCTCCAATCAGAAGCCAGCGTTCTGGTCATGTGAGCAGTCACATAATACACTATAATCACCGCTCCGCGCTATATTTGACCGCTGCATAAACAAGTTCCCCAAAGTGCAAACAGCTGTGTTCATATCAATCCGCGCTGCGCTTCTGCATTTAGTTCCAGCACGCCGTTAGCGGGTCCATTTGGTTAGCTACGTATTTGGTTGTTTACATGCCGTTGCCGTCACCCTCTCAAGGACCACTGATGGTCCTCGGACCACTGGTTGAAAACCACTGACGTAAGCCATGTAATAAGCGGGATAACACCCTTCGAACGGGTGATTTGTTTCCTAACTACTAATAATAGGAAACAAATCACCGGTTCGTCGGGTGTTATCCCTTACTTTAAGTTTTCCAGCAAACCTATGTTAGGCCTAAATGGTTTTAATAAAGTGCTGTTTCAGATACATGTTGAGCCTCTGCATACGCTTGTAGGAGGTCAGGGCTATGGCAAGTGCTATGGGCTAAGATGGAGTCTGAAGTGGTGCGTTAGCTGCGTTTTCAGAAGACGCATATGTAGAGTACACACACATGCACACTCAAATAAACATACACACACAGAACATGCTATCCAGATCAGACACGGTTTGGTTTCAGTTAGTGTGGGAGCAGATGTATGAATCCCAGGTAGGTACAGTATTTGTTTCTAATGTGGTGACTGCAGTGTGAATGGATCTATCCTGGATTTCCCCCAGATTAACGGAGACAAGGTGAAGTTGTCCTTCTCAATGAAAGCTGTCAATCAGGGAACAGGGAGGGATTTGGACCCCAACAACGTCATGGCAGAGTAAGTTGTTACACGTTCATTATATGGTTTATAAAATGCATTTTTGAACGTCTGCTCTAAAAACTGGATTTGCGTGTTTAGTGTTTGTTTATAGAACATATAACATATTAAGACTTCAGTGTTGTTTGTTCTTGTTCCTCGTCTGACTCCTTGAACTCGAAGAGTTTCCATTAAATGGATGAACATGGCACTGTGTGTGTTCTGTGTATTATTTTATCAGGCAGGACGAGAGAAGACGCAGGAACTTCAGAGACCACTCTGGCAGGAGGATCACTCTGGAGGCTGTGCTCAACACCACCTGCACCAAGTGTGGCTGCAAGGGTACGAAAACCACCACATCCACCGCCACCACCACCGCATCCACTGACTGTACAACCCTGAATGTATTAAAGGTCTCAGTCGTCTGGACTGATTTCACTCATCTCTGTATTCCAGAGCTGCCAGAGCCTTCTATGGAAGCAAGCCATGCACCAAAAACAGGCCATCTATAAGCTTCCGACATCCACGTTGTGAGCTTGTAGATAGTAGTATGAGTATTTGAAACTATAAGTAACTATGTCAAACTAAATAGAATGCCTGTTTTTCAAGGTATAGTTTTATAGTTGCTTAGAGCTTACACTAGATGGAGTAGGAATGCTTTATCAAGAGTAAATATGTCAATTATTACATTTCACTTCTAGCCCTTTTCAATCCTCCAGAAATATCTAATCTAAAGTGTAAAAATCCTCACTCTTTTAGGAAAAGTAGACAATCCACAATTCAACAACTTAACGTGAATCCTTAATGTGCAGCATCCTTAACGTGCTGTTTCTACCATAGAACATCCGTACAAGTCCAGGCTATTTTCTTTGAGACTTTCTGACGTACAACGTGCACCAAAAAAACAACGACTCCATCTGTGGTTGATATGCTTATTCCAGGGGTGGGCAATTATTTTTCCCAAGGCGCCAAATGAGATACATAAAATATTATGGAGGGCCAAGAGCAAAGGCTGAACTAAAGTCTGCGTAATGTTAATGTAATTTCAAGATAAAAGTAAGAGTAAGACCAACCATTTTGACACCAGGGCCTACTATTTATTCAGTATTTGAGCCATGGACCACCATTTGATGACATTTTAGCCCCACAGACCCCAAAACTACCCCAAGATTTCTTTTGTTTTGTCCACAATACCAGGCTGGATTTTACAAACAGGATAACACAGATCAAAATGACTATTCTTTTACATTCTCTGTGTACGCTTTGGGCTAATTCACATGGTGAATATTTTAACTCTTGAGAGCGTAAAAATGAAACCAAATGGACCCGCAAGGGTCCATTTGGTTTCATTTTTACGCTCTCAAAGAGTTACACCTGGTTAACCAACTTTCCACATTTAACTGGAACTCTCTCAAGTACCACTGGTGGTCCCCATTTGGCCCCTGGGCCGCATAATGCCCTGGTATGTCTTATTCAGTCATTTCTTCTTTTTGTTTTTCTAGGTCACTTCACCAAAGACTGCTTTGCAGCAGGAGGGCTGCAGTACGCTCTGCTGCCAGAAGAGGACGATGATGTTCCACAGCAGCAACAACAGCAACAACCTCCTCCTCCACAGAGCTCCAGTGTCACAACACAGCAAGAAGACACAGGGAAGAAGAAGAAGAAAAAGAAGGTGAACATTTAACCACAAAGGGTTTCTGTCTCGCTTCCCTTTCATCTGTCTCACCATAATGAGACATTTGTCAGCAGTGTGTTTGCGCATGTGGTCTGAGTTGTGAAAGTCACAGTGCATTGCATTGCATTGCTGCTGACACAGTGTTGTAAGTCTTTTTATTTGTTTCAGTTATTTAGGGATCTGAAAGGATTTCAACAGGTCTGATCCAAGTAGCAAATTGTTTGACCCAAAATCTGCATTCTTTAATTACATTCTTTGTAAAATACCTAGCTGTATTTCTTTGCACAGCTTATAATGCACTTGTAACTGCAGAGACAGTGCCTTCAGTACCGTCAGACAGTACTTTTTCAGACTTCTAGAACAGTGGTTTTCAACCAGTGGTCCAGGGACCACCAGTGGGTCCCCAGGATTCCATGTGGTCCCCAGCTAAATGATGGACAGTTGGTAACCAAATGGACCCTTATACCGGCCTATGTGTACCTCTTGAGAACATTATGTGCAGAAATGTCTATAAATCCCTAATCGTAGATACAGTATTTCATGTAAAAGTGAGCGCTAAAGCCTCCCTGTCTGATTTCTTCACCTGGTTGGCAGTAAGTAAAGGCAAGAACAATATCGTTAAAACATCATCATTTATCTAATTTATGTTGTTTATTGAAATGGTAGCAGTAGTGTGGCCAGGGGTCACACTGTTATAGCCGCGAGATTTTATTTTCGCTTGAATCCTTGAAATCAATCAATCAAGAATTGACGCATCGTCTATTAATTGGAAGCTGCTGAATTATTTCAGCAGAATTGTCCTCTGACCTCTGAGCCATAGGATGGTTTTTGTAGCGGCTATTTGATTGGCTATCTGGTCTCTCGGCAACCCTTCCATCTCCAAAGTCACCATGCCTGTTTATTAGGCAGTCTGCAGCTGCCAAATAGACTAGCTCAAGTGCTAACAGGCCATGTTGTCTCATCTTCCATCCTGTTCTCTCCTCCTCCAGGAGAAGAAGCTGAAGAAGAAGAGGAAGAGGGCGAGGAAGGAGTCAGAGAGCGACAGCAGCAGTGACAGCAGCAGTGATGGCGGTGGAGCCTCCAAGGCCAAGAGGGGGCGCCGTGACCACACACAGAGCAGAGAGGACAGGAAGAAAAAGAAACACAAGAAGCACAAGAAACACAAACGCAGCTGAGAGCATGCGTTCACGCACGGCACGCGCACGCACGCACACACCTCACCACACCAATACCCAGGGTTCAATAAAACAAAACTGGTGCAAATTTCTTAACCGTTCACTTTCAATAATGTATATAATTGTCGTACAACAGGCATGGTTTACCCGCCCCTACATGAAATAGAAACACTGCACATATACTGTACAGATTACATGTCATCCACCCATTCATT
Source organism: Benthosema pterotum (assembly GCA_039105355.1). NCBI lineage: Eukaryota > Metazoa > Chordata > Actinopteri > Myctophiformes > Myctophidae > Benthosema > Benthosema pterotum. The sequence continues at coordinate 52,034,631 of CM076970.1, read as the reverse complement.
GATTCTCAACTGACTTTGCTCACATTGTAAAATTCGATTACCCCGCATAAATCCACAGCTACGTCAGACACAAGATCCCAAATCGCTCCCGAGTGACGCAGTCATGTTCCACCACAACCAGCGGACTTGGAACGCGCCTGTTGGCGAAAATCTAGAGCAACAGTTTTGCAAGTTGTATGGGAAAGCGCTGCAAGGCAACCAAGCAGTTGTTACTGTAAAAGAGCACCATAGCCACTTTGTTGGCTCTCGGATGGATTCAACAACTACCTTCCAACCTACTGACTTCCTCCTGACTTCATTCGACTGCCCATCTGTCGTAATCTGGACATTAGATTGGCAAAATGTAGTGTTTTTTCTCTGTATTGACTATTTCACGCCGCGGCTATCTTGCCATCAGAGTTTGGAAGCACTTGTTGTGAGTGAACTAACATCCCTGCTGCCTCCTGCGTTGTATGCAAAATCAAAACAGGTGATAGTATGCACAGGATGTTGAGTGATATCTAACGAGCGCTTCCAAACTGCAATCACCTGCAAGGGACAGAAAGTAGCTCATAATAGCATGTCTGCAATGGAATTTTATGGAACAATAACTTTGAGAATAGAAAAATTATAATTTCATGCTTTTTATCACCTTGCCATTAACAGATAGGGATAGGGTAAGATGGCCGCTGTGTGAGGTCCATGGACATGGCCAGTTGGCCATGGATAGTCCAGCTGCAAGAGTTGACCACCTCAAAACTCCAACATCATAACGTCATAGAGCATGGGGTGGTCACCGGCACTCACACAACACTTCTCTTTGTGTTTTTTACTAAGCAACGCTTCCGTGGTCGCCTCTTCAGCGACAACTGGACTATGAATAGTCCTCGGATCACAATCCAGTCCTGGATGTGAGCCAAGTGCTGCATCCATTTATAGGTACACATCACAAACATTAGACACACACACTGCTGTTATCAGACTAGACCAGTGCTTCCCAACCTGCTATCTGGAATCACTGGCCCACCTCTTGAAAAGCATTCAGGGCCGTCCGACCCCAACCTGACCACTTGACACTGGGCCATACATGACCTCTGTGTTGTTCCTGGGTTTAAATCATCCTGTATGGGAACTTCTTTTGGTGTTTTAAGTTTTATTGAAAAATAGCAGGTGTTCGCGCCTCATAGAGTGGCACTGTGGCGCGCTATGAGCCATGTACACCTGCTATTTTGGGGGGGAAATCGGGAAAATGCAGCGCAAATCTTTGAATGTTAACTTTTTTTCAGAACGAACGTTTTGTACAATGTTCAAATTCTACATTTCCATCCCCAGTAATTAGCGAGACTGCATACATTTTGTTTATTTATGGAATTATGGAACGTATGTCAGTGCAGCTACTGCTGCCTCCACAGTGCTTTTATTATTTTTAACTCATTCACAACCCCTTTTGGTGTTGAACTCATTTTGGACTGAGTTGAACCTAAAAAAAAAATCTACATTCTGATTTTTCAGGAAAAAAAAAACTGTTTCAATGTGTGTGCTGCTCAACTATTTCATTAGATCATTCAAGGAGCTCCAATGATCCATCTGAAAACATGTAGTTTCAGGGACCTTCTTGGATGTCCCTGGAACTAAGATTTTTTCGCTGGAACGAAAATTCATCTGTAACAAAAATCTTGTCTCTCGATCTAAAAGTTTGCCCCTGGAACTAAAAGTTTGTCTCTGGAACTAAAAGTTTGTCTCTGGAACTAAAAGTTTGTCCCTAGAACAGCCCCTACTGAAAATCTTCTCCTTGGCACTAAAATTGGTCCTAAATTGTTCCCAAAATTTAGTTCCCTCTGACATTTCCATGATATTTCAAAAAACAGCAGATCTACAAGCTCATAAAACACCCAATGGGGTTAAGCATTGTGTTATGCTTTAGCTATTGAAGAATAGCAGATGTGCTGTGAAAAATCTTTAAAATGTGGTGCAAATATATATACTGTATTTTAATGAATCTTTCACAGTGACATTTTTAACCTCAAATATTTCTCTCTGGGACGTCCCTGGATGGAATGATGGTCAGCAGCCAAATACATGTCATTTTTGAGGTCCTTGTCGTGAAATAGTTTGAGAACCACTGACATAAAAACAGAATTTAGAAGGCATTTTTGCAGTATCTGTTCCCAGTTATACTGTAGGTGGGCTAAATCATCGACAGGCACCATCGATAACAACAAAACGATAAAAGCACTGCATTTTAGAATGGGAGCATAATTTGATATTCGGTTTCGGACAAGCATTTCCCTTTCGGAGCAGCATCCCTATTTTAAACGGTAGTTTGTCTTTTTTATTTTTGAAATATTATAATCTTAGATTTTTTAATAAAATCTTAGCGTTTGGCCAAGTGCATGGTCCTCACAGCATATAGTGTATGTTGTAAATGGCTGTTCTGTTCAGTCACACCTCCTGCTGCTATAATACTGTATTATTCATGTCGAGAAGTAGGGCTGTCATTATGACATTTTACACCAGGGTGACGATTTGATTCAGTTAAATAAATGTGATTGCCGTTAGAACACTGAAATACAATAACACATTTCTGTTTGGCCTTAAAGTAGTCTTCGAATACGAAAAAAAAAAAAAACGATACAGTGGAAATGACAGATCTTCAAGCTCACACCGTGTTGTTACTGCAAAGTGTGTCTATCTGCTGTTATCACTGTTTTTTTTTTATTAGTTTCAACATGGAAATGATCATGACTATTATGCACGTCACGATGAACTCAAATAAGCGTGATTAGGTGATTAGGCGGTGGTGGTTATGTAGTGATTGTGTCAGGCCTAGTTGTGAGGAGGAAGTGGTCAGACACAGATTTAACTACTGTTTGTTGTGTAAGATCATTCATGTCCTGAACGGGAGGTTACATGGTAACCCAGGTTCTCTGAGTTAGAGACTGTCTGGCTCTCCACTACATATTATTATTCAATGTGTAGGGGGTCAGATTCCATACATATTGAATAATATGTACTACTAGTGGAGAGCCGGTCTCGAACATGATAGAGAACTACTTTTGACACATTTTGACCTGAGAACAGATTTTACAAATGTCTTCTATGTGGGAACACACCTGTCACTTTCACTAGTAAGGGCACCACATTTTTACAGTTTTTCAAAAAACAGCAGACCTACAAGCTCACACGGTGCGCTGTGAGCTTGTAGGTCTGCATTTGATTACCGGTATCTTTTTAAGCGTCAGAGTTTGGATGTGCTTATTTTGAATAATGCATTGTCCTGCTGCCTCTTGCATTATTTGACATTCAGAAACAGCTGGTACTACTGTACGTATCAGGGCCGCTGAGCGATTTCCAACAAGCGCTCCCAAACTCCATGCTGCTGCTCAATATTTTGCTAGTTGAGAGGAAAAATCATGCATGTGCATATTGTATAGGGAATTGATTATTTTATCAAGTTTTGTTTTGCCTTGTTTTGTTTTGTTTTTTATAATCGATTAACTGTTCTGAACTTGAGCTTTGTAGATCTACTACTGACTTTGACACTGGTTTTAGACATACCCTACCCTAGACATACCCTATGAGGTTCCCACTACACAACGAACCAAATCAGAGCAAAGGGTCCCTCCCCTCTTGTCCCAGAGTAAACCACTGAGTCTCCCATGGCTTTGGGAGGTGGGGAGAGGTTTCTGGGGGGAGAGGGGTGGGGGGGTGTTATTGGCCCCGCCATAGGTAACTGAATATGTGTAAGCAATATGGCAGCAGGCCGCTATCGCTATTGGAAATCCTGATATTGTTTACAAGTTTCCGGTTTCCTGCGATCTGAGAAATGCATTATGGAGGAGTTAGGACCTCCCGCCGTGAAGGGGGACTCGGTGGTTAAAACACACACACACACACACACACACACACACACACACACACACACACACAGACCCCCACTCGACCCCTCTCGTATGCAGGAAGGAAGTACTATGGACAACAACAGGAAGTGTAAGTAAGCGCTGAGAGGAACCATGTGTGCTATGGTGATATTTCCTGACTTTATTGTGTGTGTTTTTTGTATATTTGCGTGTGTGCGTGCGTGCGTGCGTGCGTGCGTGTGTGTGTGTGTGTGATTCCCACCCCCCTGGAGGTGTAACACAAATGTCTTCCCCGCAGTTTGTTTGAGAGTCGACTCTTTAAAGTCTTATTAGTGCATGTATTGTAAATGGTTTACGATCATTAAAGGGTCATTAAAGAAAACTTAAAACAGTTCAAATGGCTGGTGGTGATTTCTCTTTCTTTGCAGATTGCACCCTAACACTGCTGGGTTAGCGCTGGCGCTTTGGTATAGAGGAGGGTTTTTTTTTTGGTTTTTTTTTTATAATTTTTATCCCACGATTTTGTAACCCATTTTTTCACCCAGTGCCAATTCCTAATGTGATCCTGGACTCTATACACCCTCCGCCAACCTGGGGAGGCAGCAGACTGGGCTCATGCTTCCTTCAAGGCATGAGGAGTCGCGCCACCTTCTTTTCACCTGACGGGGGAGTTTCCCTGGTTGGACGTAGCGCGTGGAAGGAACACGTTATTCCAACCAGTTCCTGTCCCCTCCATCAGGCGCCCCGGCTGGCCAGGGGGAGGCGGTTTAGAGTCCAGGATTACTGCATGTTTTTGTGAGGGTATCTACCCTAGGGGACACGGGGAGAACATGCAAACTCCACACAGAAAGGCCCTTTCACCAACCCCACCTCGGGTATGGGCACTGATGACGCGGAGGAGCAGACACGAGGAGGGTTTTAAAGATTTTAATTTTCGGGCCTGTTAAATGCTCTAATTTTCTCCGGCTGTCGGGTCGTGGCTGCACTAATAACTCCGGGGCAGGTCTGTCTAAGGTTTAAATGGGCAGGTGTAAGTCAGTCAACAGGGAGACGATGAAGATTGAAGGATGGATGGGGAAGAATCAACATATGGAATGTCAGAATGGGTCAGCTCCATATGTGGAGATCTATAAGGGGTTAAGGAAACCTGTACTGGAAAATATGGCAAATAACTATATTTAAAGAAATGACTTAAATGTGCTGTAGGATAGGGCTGGGAAATATGGACAAAAAGTGAAAAATCAAATTTTAAATCTCAACATAACGTTCGGGTCGGGTGTAATCCACATTATATCCAAAACTGTAACTTTTTACAATTCATATTGTAAAAAGAAAGGTAAAATGGACAAAAGCATACAAAATGTACAAGCGTGAAATGTGCTACACTTTTTGAACATGCATGTAGATCTGCTGTTTTATTTAGTTTTTGGTGTTTCCCTGTAGTTAGTATGACCTAATTATGACCTCACCCATATAGGCCAGGGCATAATTATTGTTTTCAAAGAAAAAAAAGTTGAAATATTGGTTTGTGCCCAGCAGCGATAATAAATAGTGTGATCATACTGCAGTCTCCACCTTATCGCCCGCAGCACTTTCCCTTTTTAACCATGGATTACGTAAAACTATTCACATGTAGTGTAGATCAGTGGATCCCAAACCATAATGCGTAATTAGTCTACAGACCCCCATGTAATGGCAACCAATTTATATATAGTAAATGTTAGTTTAATTCTGAGAGGGTATACATGGAATTACGGTCCATTTGGATTTTTTAAACCCTAGAACACGTAACTTAACACTAAACATGGGTATTTAATAAAAAATATATATTTCTCATTACATTATATTGAAGTACAGCAATACATACTTATTTAAAGGTAAGAGAGGCAACTTTAGTGTGTACAAACACTGTGTTTAAAAACAGAATCTAACTCCACCCTCACCTCCACTCTATTGGCTCATTATGAATCTGCTGGAGACTGCTGTGCTGTCATCAGTGATGGGCAAGTTACTGGGAAAATGTAGTAACCTACACTACTTGTTACTCTCGAAAAAATGCAGCTAAGCTACTCTACAAGCTATCGCCAGAAAATTGTAGCAAGCAACACTACAAGCTACATGACAAAAGTAGCTTGATGTAGCTTGCTACATCATCACTACATAATATAAATATATATCTCATCTTAATGTACAACTTTCTAAATACTAATCATAATAATAAAACAATATGGGTAAAAATCATAATGATAATAATTTAGCGGAGGGTTTGAACATAGGATGGTGGCATGTTTAAGTTTTGGGATGTATATTACAGGTTTTCTACCCATTAAAAATGGGTGGAATTTGAAAATGTGTGTGGGAAAATGTAGTAAGCTACAATCCTTGTTACTCGAAACAAGTAGTGTAGCTGCACTACAAGCTACTCGAAACAAGTAGTGTAGCTTCACTACAAGCTATTCCCGGAACAAATGTAGTAAGCTACACTACAAGTTCGGGAAAATGTAGTTAAGCTATGTAGCTTAGCTACTTGTAACAAGCTACTGCCCATCACTGGCTATCAGTGCCTAAAGCGCTACCTCACCCCACACAACCATCCTCCCCCTCACAAATTTGCACCACCTTTCCTGAGCCTGACGAATGTTTTTGCCTTCATGATTTTTAGACAACAACAAAGTTCCGGACTGTCTGACTGCCTCTATATTACCTGTAATATTTCATCATGACCTTTCACAAAAAAAATCATGTGGTGGGGGGCAGGGGCGGATGTAACATGTCCCATTTGGGGGGGCAAGAGAACATGTTGGAGGGGCAAGAGAAAATGGTATGGGGGCGGCTTCATGAAGCCGCACCCATAACATTTTCGGTTACAGGACTTTTATTAGACAAGTATAGCATCAAAAATAACATCAGTTGTTTGTTGAAGTTGCAGAAGACACACGGCAAAACTCTCTGAGTCAGACCTTTAGCTCTGACTCAGAGAGTTTTCTGTTTTCAATGATGAAATGCTGTTGGTTTAGTGGTGACACAGCTGTAGTTAGTTAGTAGCAGTAGTAGTGTTTCAAATCATTTCAAATATAAGCACTTTAATTTGAAATATCTTGGGTTGTTTTGCATGCCATCATGTTTGGTGGGGCAGACTGGGTATTTAGGAGGGCATTGCCCCCCCATGCCCATGCCTAGATCCACCCCTGGTGTGATTGGTCCAGTGAAGGGGAAAAAGTCCATTGTTTGTATCACTAAACCTGGTGGTTTACGGTTTAGTTTTACTCAGAGTTTTTTTTCCATGTGTATCTGTACAGTACACATGTCTGTGCAGGCTGCAGCAGCAGTGATAGATAGGTGAGCGGTGGATCAGCGGAGGTTACAGTACATGATGAATTGTTTAGCTGGGGTTCATGCTGGCGGCGTGCAGGTGGTTCAAAGCCAAGCCACCGCAGGTTCAAGGCCCATGCAGGTTCTGAATCCTGCTGGCAGCGGGGCCTCCGGCCTGGCCAGCGGCCATGCAGCCACTCCACAGAGAACAGAAGAAAAATACACTGTTGGCAGTGTTCCGTGGAAGAGAACTCAGCAGGATACTGGTCTATAGCGCAAAACATGATCATTCCAGGACACTCAGGCTTAGGTTTTCGTCACTGCTAAACCCCTTATCCATTAACTTCTTTGCCCTTTTAAACTATTTTAATCACATTTTTCAATAGCTAAAATGGCCAGTCTACAAGGGTTAGGGTTATAGGTTAAATATATCCGTAGGTTATATAGTTTTTTTTTTTTTTTTTTTTTTTTTTTTTTTCAAAATAATGCAAAAAAGCAAAGAAGTTAGGGGTAAGGGGCTCCATTTTTGTTAACATCTAAATCCCTTATCCTAAACCCCTTATCATTTTTTTATTATTTTGAAAAACCTTTTGGAATAGTTGAACATGCCAATCTATTGACACATTGTGAGCTTGTAGACTGGCCATTTAAACTATTGAAAAATGTTCTTTTTTAATAGTTTAAAAAGGCAAAGAAGTTAAGGGATAAGGGGTTTAGTGGTGACGAAAATCTAGGCCAAGGTGTTTAGCGAGTGACGAAAATGGAGCCCTCAAAAAAAGATTCTTAACAGGGAACTCCACCCATTTTCAACATTTTACTGTCTTTAATATACCTTAGAAGTTGTGTGAACATGATAAAAAAAAAAGTCCCCTCCATTCTATGTTTCCTGCGAATGTAGTTCTGAAAAAAAAAAAAAATGTGTAGTGTACAAATGGTTCCATTTGTACTCTTTCAGAAAACAATGTCGAAAATAGGTGGAATTCTCCTTCAAGGCACATTAAAGTCCTTGACAACAAGGCTACAGACCTCCCAAAAACAAAAACTGGTCTGGCCTCACTCCCTGAACCCACTTCACCCCTGCCCACTTGTGTTGGTTTAGCGGTTAACTACAACATCGTTGTACAATGGGTCTGAATGTCAACTAGTCTAGTAGTGACTATTGGAAAAAGACATAGTCTTATATTTAGGCTACTTACTACTTGGATTGGTTCTCAAATATTCTGCCCTGCTGGTAGGCAATGCACCCCCCTGTCTGTCCCATACAGTATATAGTAGACCATATGATGATCAGATAGAGAGAACTACTGTAGCCCTACCTGAAGAATGCTTTCATCCATGTTGATATACTGACTATAACATCAGGTGTTCCACATTGTTTCTCATATCTAAGAAAAGACATGGAGTTCCTCTGAGATTCTATAGAAGAGCTTGTTTATCTCCGTTCCAGAGGGAGTCCGACAGGCTGTCTTCATTTTTTGCATTTTTAATGAACTAAATGTCCTCAAATGCCCTCAAACACTCAAGGATGTAGCCGGCACAAAAAAGACGACCCAATCTTTTGATATAAAAGTTAACACACGCTGTATAAGAGGCTGTATAATGGTATGGCGGTGCCTTGAAGTTCTTGATTTTCTTGATCTGCAACCCCCAGGCCTCCCTGACTGTGGCAGGGTGACCAGATGTCCCTCTTTGCGTGGGACAGGCAGTCCCTCATTTCAAAGACTTGTCCCATAAAAAATGAGCCCCTGTCTGTCTGTCTGTCTGTCTGTCTGTCTGTCTGTCTGTCTGTCCACCCTCACTCCAGAGTGGGCACATTGCATGTACTGTAGTATGAAAAATAACTGATCTACAAGCTCAAAACGTGTCACATCACAGCGTGTTTTGAGCCCGTAGATCAGCTATTTTTGATATATATTATGAATCTTCTTTTAATATGACATCAAGATCTTATATAATTTGCTAACGGCACTGGCAACTATTTTCCCACTTGTCCCTCTCATGCAATACTTCTCGTCCTGGCCTCAAAATAACAAGATTTGTTCACCCTAGAGCCTAGACTGTGAAGGATTGCACATGCAGGGGTGGTCTACGGGTTTGGTTTACGGGTGGTCCCTATATGTGGTCCAGGCTTTATCTAGTTAGTGACTCTCTGAGCCGCTGAATTATAATGAAGCCACACACACACACACACACGCACGCACGCACGCACGCACGCACGCACGCACGCACGCACGCACGCACGCACACACACACACACACACACACACACACACACACACACACACACACACACACACTGTGGTATTTATTCAATGGTGACGCCATTCTATATACATGGCTGTTTGCCTTGTGTGTATCACAATGTGATGTCATTACAAGGACTTCAAAACAAAAGCGCTTCCCAGTAAGCTGTACTTCTAACTAGAAGTGACTCACTGGGGACTGGGAAAAAAGCATTGAATGCAAATATGTCCAACTACCGTAGCTACTGTATCCTGTTAATTTAACTCCCACACAGATTCCACTTTCACATCCTCTTAAATTTCAGGTTGTCATGGTCGGCTGAGGCATTAAGGAGAAGGCTGTAGGCTGTACTAACAGGCTATGATCTGTTATTTGAGGCTATAGAGATGCGCAGTGACGTCACCGCCCCGGTTCGGAAGTCTTTTCCTCATTCATTTTTCTCATAGACTTTTCGAAAATGGTTAATAAAAACACGATTGCGCCGCGGCCAAAGCCAACTCGGGTCGTGACAAATCATGACAACAAACACAATATCGTCATATAATATATATATGGGAAGAAGTAGAAAACGGCATGATTCAAGACTTTTTGTTTCGTTTTTCATCTTAGAAATTATTTTATTGTCCCAAAAGTGTGTGTGTGTCATCATGATCCGTCACGACTCGAGTTGGTTTTGTCCGCGGCGTAATCGTCTTGATATAAACTATTTTCGAAAAGTCTATGAGAAAAATGAATGGGGAAAAGACTTCTGGAACCGGGGCGGTGACGTCATTGCGCATCTCTATATAGGCCTGAAATAACAGATGATACAAACAAAGCCCTACCTGTATATGCCTGTCTATTCCCTTTCATGACAGATATGAATTCACACAAAGATCCAGTGAATTGTCTTGTACTAGGGCCTTACCCGTTGTGAATATATGAACACCAAATGATGTACTCACTGTGTGGGTAATGTGAATCCTTCATCACATTATGTGATGAAGGATTGCTTTAATGCACACGCACAGACACTGCAATGGCCAGTCATAAAGTGTGTGTGTGTGTGTGTGTGTGTGTGTGTGTGTGTGTGTGTGTGTGTGTGTGTGTGTGTGTGTGTGTGTGTGTGTGTGTGTGTGTGCGTGTGTGTGTGTGTGTGTGTGTGTGTGTGTGTGTGTGTGTGTGTGTTGGTATTTGCATTGACCCCTGTGGCCGAAAAGGGAATTGCCAATGTTAAGCGAATGGGGAAATTTAATTCACCAATAAATTCATTATTAATCAACAATTTGTTAATTTGAAAAAAGGGCTTCCTCAGTCTCTTCCTAATGTTATGGTCAATGACTGTGTGAAAAATCATAGTGATCGGTGCAGCCAGTGATGAGTTATGCTCGCTTCAGACATTCAGACATTCAGACATTCAGACATTCAGACAGACAACTCCTTAATTATAGTATTGATTGTATTGTATTGTATGGCAGTGGATCTCAAAGTGCGGTCCGAGGGCACTGCAGAGTCGTGGGAGGGCTAAAATGGCAAAATGTGTTACACTGGCTACTAAAAAGCTGTGCATCTTGAACATTGTTTGAAATGTTGAAATGTAATTTGAACATTATTCAAATAGCCGATATTCCGCTGGCTATTCTGCTTCTGACTTTACCGAAGTAATTGTTTTGTATGTATTTGTATGCCTGTAAACAAGTGTATGCTTAACTAGTGTGTCCAATCAGCTTTTTCAGATTTGATGTAGTTGTACTTGAATTGTACTGCAATTCTCCAAGCTGTTATCAGTTTTGTAGCAGTGTACTTGACTTGTACTGTAACTCTCATCTCTGTTAATAAAAAAAATCATTCATTCATTCATTATTCCCTGGAACAAAGCCTTTTCACATTGGCATCTGCGATACATCATCAATCATATCTCCTGTTTGATGGATTGGAACACAATCCTTACATTGTAGGATGCTGCTATTCATGGTGTTTTTTTTTTCAGACCTCCCTTTCCAGGAAACACAGAATGGGGGAACACCTTATTTTTATCATGCCCACACAACATTTCTGAGGTATATTAATGACATTGTAAAATGTTAAAAATGGGTGGAATTCTCCACACATGTACACACATTTAGACAGTCTCTGTAGCAAACTACAGATTTGGCATCACAGTTTGGTTCAGTAACCTCTCAGTGCAACTGAGGTCCAAACTGTTCAGGTACTTGGTGCCAACTGCATCATAGGAGCTATATAGACATCTCCCCTCTCTGCAATCTATTTATGAACAGGCTGCACTAAAACAGGCTCAATGGATTGTCAGTTACCCATGTTTTAAATGGAGAGTATATACTGTGCTGCCCTCTGGGAGAAGGTACAACTGGATCAGCACTCAGTAGAGCATACTTGCACGAGTAGGCCATGGGGGCCTACTATAATAAATAATATAATGCCCAAATATAAGACGACTCTTTTTTTTTTTTAGGATATTTCCATTGGAAAAAACACTGTCTTATAATCAGGCCAAATTTATATCTTGTACAAGACTTGAAGTTGCAACAGACACGCAGCATGCATAAAGCTAAAGGTCTGAGAGTCAGAGAGTTTTCGGTTTTCAATGATAAAACACAGCTGTAGTTAGTAGCAGTAGTAGTGTTTCAAATCATTTAAAATATAACCACTTTAATTTGAAATATCTTTGAAATTTGGGTTGTTTTGCATGCCGTCATGTTTGGTGGGGCATGCAGTGGGCATTTAGGGGGGCATTGCCCCTCCATGCCCATGCCTAGATGCTTGGCCCTGAAGTGTACCTTGACCTTGACCTAGTGGGTTCAGTGTGAGTTCAGGTTGGGTTGCCTATCAAAGGCAGTCGTCAGTGTAAGTCACCCTATCTGCTGTCATTGTGTCACCCTGTCCTGCCCCATACCCTGGTTGGCACCCTGTCTGAGACACATGACATGACCACAAACTGCACAGCACTTCCAGGGAAGGTAAGGCTCCTGATTTAGAACGCCTGCATGCACGTACACAGTATAGACAGCTACAGTAGGACATGAACCCGTGCACTGCACACACACTCACACCTTTCATGTCCCCTCCACATTAATCTACAGTCTCTGACAGCTGACACTTGTTGCTGTGTCATCATGGGTGTGACGACATGCCAATGAAAAAAGCTGCGCTGGCTGACTTCAAAGTGCTTTTCTGTGACTCCAATGAGTCGATCTATGTCCACATGTACAGTATAGTCATAGGACTGAGCTAACCACTGCTCATAGTGAACAGGGCTGCAGTTGATATGATGTCTATCGGACATGGTTGAATCCATTCCAAACATTAGTTTTGCAAAAAAAAAAAAAAAAAAAAAAAAAGAAAGAAAGAAAGAAAGAAAGAAAGAAAGAAAGAAAGAAAGAAAGAAAGAAAGAAAGAAAGAAAGAAAGAAAGAAAGAAAGAAAGAAAGAAAGAAAGAAAGAAAGAAAGAAAGAAAGAAAAAAAATACACTCCTAGGACTTGCCAAAATGTGCTGACTAGGCAAATCTTTGATGACTGGTATTACCGTTTTTAGCACAATGACTGTTGGGCTAAGTTGTGTTTGGCGCACAACTAATGCTTGGAATGGATTAAGCATCATGAAAAAACCCCTAGTTAGATACTACAGGCTGCATAAAGCAACATGCTGCGTAAATAAGATTTTTACTTTTTTGCCTTCTGTCCACAACTTTCCTACAACCCATAAGTCTTTGCGTTTGTGTGTTCTGAAGTTCCTGTTGTCATTCCTGTTTTTTTTTGTTGCCTGTTATTTGCAAGAGAAACAAATGGCCAGGTATACGAAATCAAGCACAAATAAAAAATAGCTGATCTACAAGCTCACAAAGACACCAAATTAAATTACATCTGTAATTTAAACCCACATAGAATAAATTGAAATATTTTGAATAGAGAACATTTCTAACATCAGTTTCTACATGCTGGGGACCCCTACTCAACATTTCTAACATAAAACCTTGGTGTACTCAAAATGCCAGGCTTCACATTCTGACTAATGGACTATATTGAGTTGTTTTTTCATGTGAACAGAACCCATCCTGCAAAACTGTTTATATAATACTTCAATCCATCAATCACACCTGTCTGACTCAGAAGACTGATTAACACTCACATGCACAATTAACACCAGAGAGAGATCATCTGATCTTATTCCCCTCAGGGTTCTGTAATAACAGCTAAAGAAAGTGTAATATCCTCAGTCATCTGAAGGTGTGACTCATCTCGCTTTACAACTTCCATTACCCCCATAGACAGGCAGTTAGTCGAGGTGTATCGGCGTTATATAATCCTTTTTATTGCCCCAAAATATTATCTATACATAGACACACAGTATATACTGTATATAGATATGATTTATTATGTGACTTATCAAAACAGGGGTATCCATCACTCTGAATCCATTCTAAGCAGTGTTTTTTTGCACAAAACCCCTCCTTGGACTAAAAAGGGCCATAAACCTGTTGACAAATATGATGAGGTCTGCATATTTGAGCAAGGGGATATGGTGAGATTTTACCCAAAGATTTTTTTTTGTTGTTGCAAAATACTGCTTAGAATGGATTCAGAATCAGATGTCAATGGTGGACATACTGTGAAGGCCATTTTCAAACCTTTCCCCTCAGACAATTCCAGGCAACTTTTTTCCTGTTATTCAGGATATATTGAAGATACAAAATCAGCTGAGTTTGGTTCTTTTGCAAATAGTTTGAGGTCGCCCCTGTATTTTCCTTAGATTTCTTGTACGAGTCTGTTCTGTGACACAGAACAGACAACTACTGTAAAGACTTTTCATGTTGAGCAATACTTCCAACGGCAACCCGACAAATAAGGACTGGGCCCATTTGGTTTAATTTTACACTCTCAAGAGTTACATTATATGTAAACAATTGAATTACTTAATTTTCAGAATCTACGCAATTAGAAAATGTAGAAGAATTGTTATTTTGACCGGTTTGGCCAGCTATCTCTCCTAAATTATGGACAAAAACTCGAAAATCCTTAGTTTTGGGCCCGACGCCCGAGAGACTAAATTCGGAATCAAATGGTGGTGGTGGCTAAAATGCAAGTGGCTAAAATGCAAGGGGGGGGCAAGTGCTCCCTAGTGCCCTCCTGAAATCGCCAATGACTAGCCCACCACTAGTTAGGTCCCCTGCGGTCTTCCCGTTATATAAACGCAGTATTCTGCGCACGCCGTGTTGGCAAGCTGCGCTGGACGGAATACTTTATCACATAAGTGTTCCTTCCGCATCTATCACAATGATGTGGGGGGTGGGGGGTGTTTTCTTTGTGGGTTTGACTTGGGATTGGGAATAGCTTGCTGCTGCACGCACACACATGCATACACACACCGACAATTATCTATGAGTCAGAGGGGAGCAGCTGTGGAACAATAGACCTGCCACGCTGCTACACTTAGAACCTGTTTTCAGAGCCTGGAAGGTCAACGTCTCTTGTTTTTGTGATTCAATTCTAACTGATTTAGTGCCATACAGTAGCAGCAAAATCTGATGGATGGAGGCATAATCTGATCAGGTTTACTGTACACACATGGGCGACATTGGCTTTTGGCGTTATGCTTTTATCATTGCTAATAAATCTCGCATTTATATTTATCGCTTTTGTGCATTACATTCACCGATCACACACCTATTGCAGAAGAAACCATGCAAGGCATCAACCAGCCCATAAGATGCAATTTGGGGTTCAGTGTCTTGCCCAAGGACACTTGGACATGTAGACCAGAGCCGGGAGGAGTCAGGATTCAAACCGCCAATCCACTGATCACTGGGCGACCTGCTCTACCTCCGGAACCAGTCATTCCTGTTCAACGGTATAAAAAAAAGTACAGTAACAACTGTAAGGATAATCAATTATCCTTAACTTAAGGATCAATACAAATCATATCTTAAGGCCAGTCTAGCTCAGGGTTCGGCAACCTTTAATGTCAAAGGGGCCAATTTGGAGCAAAAACATGAATCTGCAAATATAGCTGCAAATATAGTTGAATCTTATAATAAAGTGAACAGTGCCTCATCCCATCAAGAATATTAAATACACATGCATGTCAAATTGACCATTCAGTAAATATGACGCTTTGTACTTTTGCAGGCTAAAATGCAAATGTTAGTTGACAGAAGTGTAACTTTATTCTAAATACACCTTTTTATATTGTAATGTGCATGTATGCATCATGTTTGGCCCACTACAGCAACAATACATTAAATTTAAAAAAGTGTGCTATAAATGACTAAATGTATTGTTTATATTCTATAAAGCGAGGGAGACACTATGGAGGGGCTAAAGAGCCACATGTGGCTCCAGAGCCACTGCAGACCCCTGGCCTAGCTGCTACTCCAGTCTACCAGTGTGTCGCAGGTTCAATTCCCGATTGCACCTTTGCTGCCTGTCAATCCCCCTCCCATCTCTCCCTCGCCTCGCTCTACAGTCTTACATTTGCTGTGTGAAATGAAAGCCTGGGCCCAAATTACCCCAGAGAGTCTATCCAGAAGGCGGGACTCCCAGTTTAACTTCCCCCGAAGTTTACATTTATCAGTCAATCACATCGCGGTGTCCCCGAAAATGCATACCCCGCTTAAACATCTTATTTCTCCCTTTGTCCTCGCAAAGCTGTTGTTAAGGTTTAAAAGATGGAATCATGTGCACTTGAAAATAAGAGTGAACAAGTCAAGACTGAACAGGGTTGTTTCACTGGGGACTGTAAATACAGCAACTTCCGCTGACTCTAAAGTGTAGTTAGTGCCCAGGGTGCACTCTCCCCAGGTCCACTTCCTGACAACTTACTGTAGCACAAAGTAATAAAGGCCGAAAAAGACCCAAAAATATCTTAAAGATTAAAAAAAAAACAGCTGCCAAAAACCAGACAGGATACAGATTGTCTCACAGAGTCACTCCGGATGACTCACCACCAGTCACCACACATTTAAGCAATCGAGAACGTTAAACTTCCAGAGTTCTAGTTGTTGGAATGGTTTTGATAAACATGACAGTTGGGACTTAGTCAGTGTTTCGTTTTTAATTTTTTTATTCAAGTTATCATTCCCCTACACATTTAACCGTAGCCACATTTGAACACTTGAGGGCAAGAAAACAAAAACATGAAAATATTGTATAACATTAAACAAAACTAAAAACAAACAAAAAGAAAAACTTATACTCAGTGACGACCCTTCCCGGGAGACCGCCGTTGGCACCATGCATAAAGTCATTTATAAAATAAAAATAAACCATAATACACAAGGCATTATTTTTCTCTCTCACTCGCTTCTTCTTTTTTTTTTAACAAAACAAAAATCAGTGGAATTAATTCAGTGTTTCATACAGAGGAACGGCAGTATAAAAGGTAGAGAGACTGAGGGGTCCGGCAAGATGGGTACAGGGTGTGAGTTAGGGGGTCCTAGTGGGTGGATTCACCCAGAAATCGGGGCTGGGTTGTGGTGATGGTCAAGGGCGGATCTAGGCATAGGGGTGGGAAATGCCCCCCTAAATGCCCAGTCTGCCCCACCAAACATGATGGCATGCCAAGGCAACCCAAGATATTTCAGTACTTATATTTAATAGTATTTGAAACACTACTGAAAATGGTATGGGGGCAGCTTCATCGCCCGTGGTGCGAAGCGACACGGGCGATGAAGCCGCACCAATACCTTTTTCTTCTGCCCCCCCAGTTGAGAAATGTTACATCCACCCCTGGTGGTGGTGCAGGCAGGTGCAGAGAGCAGGTTGGGAAGGTGATATGGAGTATAGGGTACGGTGGGGGGAGGGGAGGGTACACAGGAGCTTTGGCTGTCGTGGGCGCCGGGTATCGATGTGCTTGGAGGACGAGGAGGAGGACGAGGAGGAGGAAGGTGTTCTGTTACTTTAGGCTCGTACATAGTGACGTGTGGATACTACATCACCAAGAGTGAGTGTCTGTAGAGGAGAGAGACAGAAAGAGAGAGAGATGAAGAGAAAATACCACAGAATGAACCAAAGAATACTGGAATGATGTACAGTTAGAACAGCAGGTTTTATCCCAGTGGTAGGCCCTTACGTTGACAATTCCTGGGGCACTCGTCAAGACATTTTTGTTTCATCACATGCGCTGAAGCTGTCATGCAAGATTGCTATGATTTTTTTTTCCTACTGACCGCCTAAAACATGTTTTGTATGACTACCGCAATCTGAGCTTCAATTCCAAAAAAAAAAAAAAAAAAAAAAAAAAAAAAAAAAATCAACCGCCACTAAAATAATAATAATAATGTTCGATCTTGTCCTCAGCGATCTGTGATCATATACAACTATCTAATGTTTCAGTGTGAATGAGATTAAAGGGGCTTCCAGACGGCAACGATAAACGCCGGCGTTATCGTCGGGCGAGTTTCTTTGCCGACATTAAGAAAATCGCCCGTCGATAAACGCCGAGCATTTTATGCCGGGAGGGGGGGGGGGGGGGGGGGGGGGGCACGAAATGGTGGCTCGGCAGCCAACAGACTACACTTCCCAGTAGCTTACATCCTTGCAGTCAGCAGGCTACCTGATCATGATCACGCTGAATTTACAATTCATTTACAATGAATTAATGACTCACCAGTCACCAATAATGATGGCTGCAGCCGTAGAGGTTGACATTTGAACGTAGACTATAGTTATTCCAAGTTGCGTAGGTTAAAATAAAATGGGCAGCATCAATCACGGTTTAAATATGTTGTATAATAAACTCTGCTGGCTAAAAGCATGTAACCAACATCAACATGCTTCACTTTGTCATATAGCGTGGCCGTGACAAACTCACAACACGTCGCGCAATAATGCGTTGTAAACATTAGAACGTTAGAGCAGAATTGCCACAACTCACGTCATGGCTCGGCTCAGGGTCGGATATAGAGGGGGGGCAGGGGTGGGCACAGCCCACCCAAACGTGCATCCTGCCCACCCAATGAAAGGTAATATCAGTGGTTTTCAACAAAAGCCGAATAAATAGTGGGCCCTGGTATAAAAAATGTTCAAAAGCACTGCTTCTTATGAAAAACTTTGGAGTTGCCCACCCGCCATTCTTCCAGCCCACCCTAGTAGGGCTGGCTAGATCCTGTCCTGGCTCGGCTGCGCCAGAGCCTTAAATGAATAGGGAATCCACTCCTGGAACAGAAACGGTGAAGTCACTGTGCAGGTCTACTGGTAGAGTGGGTCCTCATCGTCCTCACTCCTCATTATGTTTGTTTGCTATAAATCGCCAAGCGTTTTACAAAAAGTTCACTGAGATTGAACTTTTATCGCGCGCGATAAAAATCAGTGACGCCGGGCGGAAAACGACCGTCGATAAACGCTCTCTTGAACGCCCGTCGATTTTTGAACTTTTCCGCTAAAAAAACGCCGGCCCCATTGAGAATGAATTAGAGTGGGCGATTTATTCCTCGCCGTCTGTAAGCCCCTTAAGTGCTTTATGTTTGAGTACTGACCACTGTATGGTTGTTTCATGTTAGTGTTTCAGTACTGACCAGTGTAAGGTTGTCTCCGGCCACATCTCGGGTCAGGCTGGTCTCCTTGTCCTCCCACTTCTGGACATGGACCATTTTAGAGCCGTCTACTGAGACCACAGACTGCAGAAAAACAGACAAAAGAGGTAGTAAATTAGTCAGTGTTCTCACGGACACACACAAACATGGTCATAAGTATGTTTGTAGAGACAGCAAAGACAATCGATAGACTGAAGAAAACAGGACATCCAGTCAGTAAAAGTTAAAGGAGGAAGCAGCCTTTACTTAAAGCCGATCATGCAAAAATAAATACCAAAGAAAATGGGAAGCGATGCCCCCTGACCACTGACACTCAGCATCAAGGGCTGGATTGAGTATAAAGGCTCTTACAAAGTCTAGGGTGAAGTTCGTTTCGTTTTCACCACAACCCTGTGGTGATAACTAGCGGCATACTAGCGACATGTAGAGGAGGTATAAAGCTGACCATTGTAATGCTGCTAACACTAAGAATGATCTGCCAATTCATTTAGTCAGTTATATTTAAATCTTAATCATATTATTTGATTTTCATTTAAAGTTAGACTGGACTTTGGAGAGATGTAGAGTGTGTGTGTGTGTGTGTGTGTGTGTGTGTTGAACACCATCTTTGACCCATGATCTTGCGAGCTCAGCACCTGCCGTTAAAAATGGTATGTAGAGGTTAGTGACCTCATTTGATCCTATAGACAGGGTTTACAAGACATGTGTCAAATCATTCACTCAGCATGGAGAAAAACGATAAAGGAATGATTCCTTGTTCTTTTATTTACCCCCACTTCTCCCCGTCAAGTCAGCCAACAACAAAAGCTTCATATCAACTAAGACCATGATCACTGTTGCTGCGTAATGACAATGAACTTTATATGGTAGTTTTTATGCACCGTCTGTTTTATGTAATGATATTTTTATTGTTTTACACTACTTGCCAGCGTGCCAAAGGCAGAATTATTGGACAATAAAGTTATATTTATCTTAACTGATCGTTTTATTGACAGCACCAAAACTACGTTACCATGTGCCATGCTGGAAACCTCCTCAAACTTAAAGGTTACAGTGAACAGGAATAGTTGAGTGAATAGTTCTTTTCTCTGTGATCTATTCTGCCCCCGACAGAAACAATATGCTAACGTCTACGTATGGCTGATAGTATTCCTTTAGTTCTAGCTGTGATTTATTGTCTGTCAGTGCAGCCAGGGTGCGTTTGGAACCGGTGGCTCCGTTCCAACAAGCAGAGCTTTGTTCACAAGACCAAGTTTTCCTCCGCTCAGCACTAGCACTTAACCAGAGACGCCTCTGTCTCTCCCTCTGTCTCTCATAGGTGATTTTAGGCTCTCCCAGCAAGGGAGAGCTGGAACTCTTGAAGAGTTACAGATCTTTTTTTTTTTTCTTCTAGACACTGATGTGATTTATTTACTCATTTTGGAACAAACTAGAACCAAGTATTCATTACAAAGCATGAATGGAATGAAAAATAAACAAGTATAATTTACAACTGAATGAAGTTACAACTGACATTTTATATCGAGTAGCTCTATACATATCTGTAAATGGTGTTTTTACCGTTTTTTTTTCTCCTTTTTTTAAAGCAGTCATTTAATTTTTACATTTTCCCCCCAATACAAATATTTTCTGATATTAATTTTTGATGCCTTTATTGGCCGATAATATCTGCATGTATCTGCCCATCCCTAATATATACATATCCTACATCCTTTTTTTGGCCACCAGCGGAGCAAGTGCCCCTGGCACCCTCCTAAAATCGCCATGCTCGCTCTCCTCTCATTTCACCCCCCTGACCCCCGTCTCCAACAGCCATCATTCAACTCTTTTTTTTTCTTTAATCCCAACCCCCTGCCCCGTCTCTCTCTCTCCTCCTCAGACCACATTCTTTCCGCTCCAGTCCTCAGAATTAAAATACCCAGGCTGCAAACATTCTTTTTACAAGCATAAATTCTAAGTTAGCACCTCCATTGGCTTCTGATTTCACAGTCTGTCGGTTGTGGGAGGAGAGGGGAGGGGGTGATTGTGACTGATCTTTTCTGACATCTCACCCCTCACCTATGACCCCGAATCCCCCCTGAACCCC
Organism: Benthosema pterotum; assembly: GCA_039105355.1. NCBI lineage: Eukaryota > Metazoa > Chordata > Actinopteri > Myctophiformes > Myctophidae > Benthosema > Benthosema pterotum. The sequence goes on along the minus strand of CM076970.1, from coordinate 52,013,623 downwards.
CACCCTCGTCACCCTCGTCTCCCCACAGCACCACATCAGAATGACAGGCCTTTCTAGAGAGCACTTTAGAAATGGCCCCGACAGTCAGTGTTGCCAACTGCCAAGAATCCAAAATGCACAAGAATGCACTCTAGAGCAGCGGTTTTCAACCATGTTCATACACCAGGGCTCACTACTTATTCTGCATTTTAGCCACGGAGGACCACGATTTGATGTTGAGTTTAGTCTCGGACTAATTTAGGAGAAATAACTGGCAAAATGTTGGTCAAAATAGCAATAATATCTTAATGTGTAGATTCTCGAAAATTAGGTCATTCAGATGTCTAAATAAAATGTAACTCGTGAGAGCGTAAAATTAAACCAAAGGGTCCATTTGGTTTCATTTTACGATCTCAAGAGTTACAGATCTATAAGGGTCCATTTGGTTACCAGTGGTCCATTCTATGAAGGAAGGAGGATCTATCATAGGAGGAAAAATGGTGAAAATTTAAGGTTTTATCTCTGGTGCCTGTCAACCAATTTCACGCCAACTCACTAGCAAAAAAAACACTAGAATTGCTGCCAGGAGTTTTTCACTAATTTTGGTGCTAAGGGGGTCTGGGAAAAAAAGCTAAATATAAAGACAAATGGGCCAAGTTGGCCCCCAACCCTCGGTCGGACCCCTGAGAACCCCAACCTCCCCCTCCTCATCTCCCCCGAGCACCACATCAGAATGACAGGCCCTCAGAGAGCACTTTACAAATGGCTCCTGACAGGGGCGGATTGGCACACATTTTCCCACCGGGACAATTTTGCCTTTGCCAGGCCACTCTGGGAGGGGCAGCTGGTTAACCAGATGTAACTCTTTGAGAGCGTAAAAATGAAACCAAATGGACCCTTGCGGGTCCATTTGGTTTCATTTTTACACCCTCAAGAGTTAAAATATTCATCATGTGAATTAGCCTAACTTAGTCTACACAACTAGAGAATGTAGAAGATTAATGGTCATTTTGAAATTTTTGATCTGTATGTTCCAGGTGAGCATCTAGCGCATTCTAGTGCATTTTGGAAGTGCCACTAGTGCATTTTGGATCTTGGCAGTTGGCAACACTGGCCCTGGCGCACAGGAGTGAACGGGAATATGGCAACTCTCCTACTTGAAGGCTCTGGTGTAGGACACCTTTTCTTTTTTGAAGGATAGAAACACTAGTTTGCCTGGCCTGGGCCTGGCGCTCTGGCCTGCCCTGGACTTTTCAAAAAAAAAAAAAAAAAAAAAAAAAAAAAACTGTCCAGGCCACTAGGTGGTGCAGGCCACCGGGAAAACTCCCTGTACTCCAGATGGCCAATCCGCCCCTGGCTCCTGACAGTTCCTTCCTACATTCTTGGCAGCGGTGATGGTGATCACAGGACAGGACAGGACAGAAGGACGGACACGGTGTCAGACATCTGGGAATGCCATCACCATTATCATAATTGGCATCATCAACATAGTTTAATTATTGTTTTGCTGAATGTCCCCTAGGGCCGTGGTTTTCAACCAATGGTCCTTGAGAGGGTTCCACTTGGTCGCCAGCTAAATGGACAGTTGGCAACCAAATGGACCTTTATGGAACTCTTGGGAGTGTAAAATGTAAAGTATAAATTATATTTAAACATCCAAATATTTAATAATCCAAATTAGGCTACTTAATTTTCAAGACTGTACACATTTAGAAAATGGAGAAGAATTGTTATTTAGACCAACGTTTTGCCAGTTATCTCTCCTAAATTGTGGACAAACAAAATTCTTAGTTTTGGGTCCAAGTGACTAAACTCATCAAATGGTGGTCTGTGGGTAAAATGCACAATAAAAGTAGTGGGCCCTGGTATGAAAAAGGTTGAAAAACACTGCCTTGAGGTCCATCTATCTAGCGGTCTTGTCTTTAAACTTCTTGGATACTGAAACGTTCTTGTTCAAAATAGGGAAAGTCTCACTCACTGGATAAGTTGGCACCAAAAGAAAAGTATGTTACTTGCATAAAGACACAACGTGGCACAACGCCACATCCAGCAAGGTTTTTCAGCCAAACAATTTGGCCTTGCACCTGTGAAGGGTCAAATTGTTTGGCCGTTACCACTGTTGTACGTGATGTACTTTTGATACATTAGTGAGTTAGTTTTCCAACCCTTTTTCCATCAGAAATGTCAGAGAGTCTCACACTACACTACACACTCCATATTTGGACATACTTATATATCAAGGTCCTTGAATTTGGCATATAAAGATATAGCCTGCAAAAATATTCTTTAGCTTTGGGCCAAAACTAAAGATTATTTTGTTATCATTTGATAAGATTCTGTCCACAATTTCATGTTGTGTTGATGTTGGTACCAGATAACTGGCGAAGTAGCAATTCTTCTACATTCTCCAATCGTGTAAACTTCTTGTCAGCCTAATGCAGATGTTTAACAATAAAAGTTAAGGGACCACTTAATCACTTTTTAACGCATAATGCAGGGGCGGATTGGCACATATTTTCCCACCGGGACAAATTTTGCCTTTGCCAGGCCACCCTGGGGGGGCAGCTGGTTAACCAGATGTAAGTCTTTGAGAGCGTAAAAATGAAACCAAATGGACCCTTGCGGGTATTCTCCTTTGATTATGTGCATGGAAGACCGGTTTCTGAACTGTCCACAGCAGTAGAAAAACATGGTGGTATTTTATCATGTCCATTAGTGAATACCCATTATGTGAATATACGTTAAAAAGTGGTGAAGTGGTCCATTAAAGATCTCATAAGGGTCCATTTGGTTACCACCTTTCCATCATTTAACTAGGGACCATATTGAATGCCCTCAAAGACCACTGGTTGAAAAACACTTAATTAGTAAAATATGCTGGCATGCAGACTTTTCCTTTTAAGTTAAACCTCTTCAAAACCCATTTTGCCACTGGCGTCTGCAGCTTGAAAAGCCATTGAAAGGGGTCCTGAAGGGTTGTTTTTGTGGGCAGAGGACCCCCAGTTCGTTCCCCTGTCCCAGAGCATTGTCCCGTAGCTTCATTGGATTGGCTTGGCAGGAGCCGACTCAAACCCCGCTGCTCCAAAGCCATTCTAACAAAAGCTATGGAGAAAATTAACCGGAACAAGAAGAAATGAGTGAATGCACTGCCTTACTGGAACCTGGAACCTTTATATTATGCACACAGGGGCTATTATTAAGATTGGGGCACTTGAGAAAAAGGGGGGGGGGGGGGGGGGTAATTCTACAAAAAGGACAACATACCCCACATTCCACTGGGTGTTTTTATCATCACCACCACCACCAAGCTATTTATGATTTACATGCCTTTGTCAGTGATGGGCAAGTTACTGGGAAAATGTAGTAAGCTACACTACTTGTTAGCATGCTACACTACAGTACAAGCTACATGACAAAAGTAGCTTGCCCCAAAGACAGGTTGCTACATCAACACTACATAAATACATAGATCTTAACTTAATGTTTAACTTTCTAAACATAATGTTTGTTTTGTCTTGCTTTTTTCCTTCTTTATTATCCATTGGTCTGTCACTTCAGACACTGCATTTTGTCATGAAAAGTGGTATACAAATAAAGATGTATTATTTATTAAGCAATAAATCAAGTGATAGTTAATAAGGATGGAAGGAGCCAACATTATGACTAAATCAAATTCTACCCATTGAAAATGGGCGGAATTCGAAAATGTGGGTGGGAAAATGTAGTAAGCTACACTACTTGTTACTCTTGAAAAAAAAGTGTAGCTAAGCTACAAGCTATCCCTAGAAAATTGTAGTAAGCTACACTACAAGCTATGGGAAAATGTAGTTAAGCTATGTAGCTTAGCTACTTGTAACAAGTTACTGGCCATCACTGGCCTTTTATATACGGAATGGAAAAAAATATAGATGCACCAAATATTCAGCAGAAAATGGATTTTGAAAAAAATGGTCGGGCAAGTGAAGACTGCTACCTGGAATATTTACTGTAGCTGATTGTGGCTTAAACAAAACAGTCTTCAACTGCAAAAGAAAATGTTTAAAGCACCCAAGTAAGTAGAAAGTAAACTTAAACGCAAAATTTACTATATATTTTGGGGGGCAAGTGACCATGACCTGAGGGCAAGTAGAAACTGACTTGAGACCTTGGTGTCAGCCTATTCGGTTTCCGCAAATAGGCAGGCAATATTCAGGGGTTGACACTAAGGTCTCCGAGGCACTTGCCCATCGGGCAAGTGCAAGTCAGGTTCTACTTGCCCTAAGGTCATGGTCACTTGCCCCCCAAAAATATATTGTAAATTTTGCATTTAAGTTTACTTCCTACTTGGGTGCTTTAAACCAGGGGTTTTCAACACGTGGTCCCTGAGAGGGTTCCAGGTGGTCCCCAGTTAAGTTGGTTAACCAGATGTAACTCTTGAGAACGTAAAAATGAAACCAAATGGACCCTTGCGGGTCCATTTGGTTTCACTTTTACACTCTCAAGAGTTAAAATTCATCATCTTAATTAGCCCAGGTCTACACAACTAGAGAATGTAGAAGATTAGGTCATTTTGATGTGTATGTTAATTTGCCTGTTTTGTTTCCCAAATCCAGCCTGGAATTGTGCATAGCTAGAAAGCAGGGAAAGACAGAGGTCTTGCCCGATCGGGCAACCAGGTAGCAGTCTTCACTTGCCCCACCATTTTTTTTTACTTGCCCCGGGCAAGCGGGCAAGTGTCAAGCCCTGAATATCCATATCAGACAGAAATGTCACATCACCCCACCATCCATCCATCCATCCATCCATCCAGCAATCCCTATCAAAGCACACAACTGGCAACGGGTATAAAGAGAAGCGACAGTGTGTTGTTGACAGTGTGTTGTGCTAGCAGTGTGTCATGTGTCTGTTAATTCAGTGATCAGAGAACATCATGTTCTCCCTGAGAATCTCCCATTCACTGCCAACAGCAGGTGAGAAGAATGGTGCAGTGTCATCCCTGCCAGACACGTGGTTTTATCATCTACATTCTACAAGCTCATCAGTGCCAGGTGAACAGAATCACATGATGGTTGTCTTATCAGCTGTCCTCCTTAAGGGGGGAATAATTGGCAATGAATGAATAAAATATATATTTTTTAAAAAGACGACTGTGGGAGCAAATCATGCAGAAAACCTGTCCTAACAGGACAACCATACATCGTCTTGACATGAATGAAGCACAACCACACCCCCTATCCTGGGGTGAACTATCAATCAATCATCATTGATTACGTTTTCAGAAAGACATGATGAGACCCTCTTTCCCTGAAGAAGGTTGGGAAAGGGAGCGGACCAAATATAGAAGGTATGTGCATCTGTGTTGTTCAACTTCACTTACTTCGCATTCCTCAAAAATGCTTTTTTGGGGGGGAATAAACTGGACCACATAGGTTGAGAAACGTATCTTTGGGAATCATTTTCCCTACCTTATTAAACACCAGTTGGTACTTGGTAGTTCATCTTAGATAATTTGAATCCTTGACTAGTCACCTTTACAACAAGGTTATGGCGTGTAGAGATCACATATTCCTGGAATGAGTAACACTGCTAAACGTGTAGTGGGTTGCATCCCCAAGAACTTTGCCAAAATGGCAAATTCAATCTCGCTTTGATGCAGATTCTGAAGACATGGGGTCATAAAGGGCCTACACAAAGTCAAGAGCCACGCTTATGTGCCTGGCACACACCTGTGACTGAGTGGCACACACCTGTGACTGAGTGGCGCACACACCTGTGACTGAGTGGCACACACCTGTGACTGAGTGGCACACACCTGTGACTGAGTGGCACACACCTGTGACTGAGTGGCACACACCTGTGACTGAGTGGCACACACCTGTGACTGAGTGGCACACACCTGTGACTGAGTGGCACACACCTGTGGCACTTGAAATTCAAAACGAGAGTGAATGCCAACAGAACCTACACGTTTAGCAGTGATACTCATTCCAGGACGTTTGATCTCTACACGCCATATCTTGTAAAGGCATACGGTATAAATATACACACACATATACGAAACAATACCAATTATATACAGGAAGTACAGTAATTACCAAATTTAGGTTTCCGAACTTATACGGGTCAGTTTTTATCATCTCTCCACAATGTCTACAGTGTTGATTGTTGACTGATAGCAACAATGTTGCATAGTAACAGCATTGCTGCGTTTCTCAGAGTCTTGTGATAATTGCTTCAGCCTTACGGCTGAAGCAATGCCAATAAGGCGTCCGTCCGTCCGTCTGTCTGTCTGTCTGTCGCCCCACAAAAACAGCAACCTAGGCTACTTTTCTGGCCGTTAATCAACTGCAGTGACGTAAGAACGCCATCTGACATGGTAATGATCCTTGATCTATGGAGCTGTCAAGGCCAGAAAGTAGTCGTTTTTTTTTAAACCACACGGGAGGCGTTCCCACATAACTTCCAGGTATTATGAAGGATCCGTCACGCGAATTCCCTGTCAAACAGCTCCCTGGGGACCCCCTAGACAACAGCATATCAGGTTTAACTGGCCACGGTCCACACGGTGCTTAGATAAACATGCAACATGTCAAAAGGTTTTCAAACTTACGCCTGGGGGATAAAGAAAGAAAACATAGATCTAAAGCAGAGATATTTGTCTCACATTCGACCTCTGAACTACTTAGAGGGTCCCGGACTTCCCGGTCTAAAGACCCCCTGACCCCCCATGTCCAGGACCGGATTTAGCCAACTCGGGTGGGCTGAAAGAATGGCAGGGTGGGAAACTCCACAAGGTTTAGGGCCCACTATTTATTCGGCATTTGAGCCACGGACCACCATTTAATGATATTTTAGCCCCACAGACCCCTAAAACTAAAGATTTCTTTTTTGCTTTTGTCCACAATACCAGGCTGGATTTGGGGGAAAAGATCCAGATCAAAATGGCCATTAATCTTCTACGTTCTCTATTTGTGTAGACTTGGGGCTGATTCAGATAGTGAACAGAGCATAAAAAATGAAACCAAATTAACCCGCAAGGGTCCATTTGGTTTCATTTTTTTTAACGCCCTCAAAGAGTTACATCTGGTTAACCAACTTTCCACCAGTTAGCTGGGGATCACGTGGAACTCCTCTCTCAAGGACCACTGATGGTCCTCTGGGACCACTGGTTGAAAACCACTGATATTACCTTTCATTGGGTGGGCAGGGTGAGGGGCCATTTGGTTTCATTCTTTACACTCTCAAAAGATGTCACATCTGGTTAACCAACTTTTACCTTTCATTGGGTGGGCAGTGTGATGCACATTTAGGCCCCCTGCCGCCCCCCTCTAGATCCGGCCCTGCCCCCTTGCCCCTGCCCCCCCTCTAGATCCGGCCCTGCCCCCTTGCCCCTGCCCCTCTCTAGACTCGGCCCTGCCCCCCCAATCTAGATCCGGCCCTGCGTATGTCTCCCCTCACCTTGACCTTCCTGCCGTCGGCGGTGGTCTCCTCGAACTCCTCTCCCAGTTTGAAGTTGATCTCTGTGTTCTTGAAGGTGCTCTGGGTCTTCACGGTCACCGTGTCGCCCGCCACCTCGATGATGGTGGTGGGCTTGGTCTTGGTGGCCACCTGGCGCATGGCGAAGCCCACACCTGGCAACCCACAGAGAGAGAGACAGAGAGGGAGACAGCTGGGTGAGGTGAGGTGATGCAACGCAACGCCATCCGTCCAAAATGAACTAGCAGGGGTTTTCAACCTTTTTGAACCCAGGGCACACCATTTATTCAGCATTTGAGCCACGGACCACCATTTGATATTGACATTTTAGCCCCACATAGCCCCCAAACTAAAGATTTCCTTTGCTTCTGTCCATGACCATTAATCTTCTAGTTGTGTAGATTAGGACTAATTCACATGATGAATATTTTAACTCTTGAGAGCGTAAAAATGAAACCAAATGGACCCGCCAGGGTCCATTTGGTTTCATTTTTACGTTCTCAAGAGTTACATCTGGTTAAACAACTTAGGCGGGGACCACCTGGAACCCTCTCAAGGACCAATTTCACCCCAACTCACCAGAGAGAGAGAGAGAGACAGCTGGGTGAGGTGAGGTGATGCAACGCAACGCCAGCCGTCCATAATATGTTTTATTCAAGGCATCGGGTGAATCATTCCGCCTTTCAGTTCACCGTTGACCCATTAAGGAAATTAGCCTGGAGCGTAACGCCATCTGTGTGACCTCCATTCATCTATACTTTAGCTCAGGAGGTTCTCAGACAGTGGTTTTGGCTGCAGACCCAGAACATGCTCTGACCATGGATCACACCACCAGACAAGGCAGACCAGCCCCTCCCTCCCTCCCTCAGTAGTAGTACACACCATACTAATGGACCGCTACACTAACCTTAAAGGTAACACAGGCAACTTTAGTCTGTACAAACACTGTGTTTGTAAACAGAATCTAACTCCACCTCACCTCCCTCCATTGGCTCATTATGAATCTGAATCTAAAACGCTGCCTCACCCCACACAATCCCCCCTCTCCCCCTCACACATTGGTCACGTCTGTCCTGAGCCCGACAAATGTTTTGTTTTCATGATTTCTTGTCAACAATAAAGTTCTTCTGGACTGTCTGCAGGACGAAGCAAGTGTCTGTCTGCAGGGAAATGGCTGCAGCATCAAAGTAGAAGCAACGTAGAGGGGAAAAACGCAAAGAGATATAGCTGTATCCATTTTGTTTTTGGATAAAAAGTTGCCTTTGCCATTTTTCAGTCATCCAGTTGCACTCATTTATTTTCTATTCATTTGTCTACTACCTTCTGTTTTGGAGTTACTTGAAAACATTAAACATAAAGTCTGCAATATGTCATGAAGAAATAAAAGAAAATATAAAAAATGCCATAAGTTATAAAACAGCCGGCATTTCACAACACTGCATGAAGCAACGCCTTGTGTTCTTATAGATCTGACTGCCATTTATTTACACTAGTTTGGCAAGTGGCTGGGCAAACATCTTTTATAATTTCCCCAAACTAAATGAAGAGTTTGGTTGATAGTTCAGACCCAACCAAATGGACCATTCTAATCCAACTGATTCGATCTACAGACCTGCACTTGGAAAAAAGTTTGAGAGAAAACTGAATTACGTCCAACTAATTGGATTGTAAAATGTCGACAACAATTGTAAAATGTCAACAACAATCTCAATCATTCATTCATGACAAGTAAAACGGAACACAAACAACAATCAATCCAATCCTCCAAGTGTCACATGCAATTAGTATGTTCAGACAAAGTTCAACACAATTCCCATCGATTTGACCTTCAGTCTCTGGTCTGATCTCTAGTGGACTGGTCTGGACTCACAGCCTCCAGCAGGACATGTTCTACAAACAACTACAAAACAAACAACAGGCCATCTGACCTGCTGCATGTCTGGGCCTGTTGTGTAGTCAGAGCAGTGTGTGTGTGTGTGTGTGTGTGTGTGTGTGTGTGTGTGTTTTTGTGTGTTTTTGTGTGTTTTTGTGTGTGTGTGTGTGTGTGTGTGTGTGTGTGTGTGTGTGTGTGTGTGTGTGTGTGCGTGCGTGCGTGCGTGCGTGTGTGTGTGTGTGTGTGCGCGCGTTTAATACAAGGGACAAATGTCCCCACAAGTTCAACTTTAGTATAGCAGAATCCAGAACCTTGTAGACTAGTGTTTCCCCAAACTTTTTCTCATGTTAAGGAGGACGCCCAAATGGACCTTTAGCAAAGCCCCTCCCAAACTGCTATTGTCCAATAGACCTTTAGCTAAGCCCCTCCCAAACTGCTATTGTCCAATAGACCTTTAGCTAAGCCCCTCCCCAAACTGCTATGGTCCAATCACAGCTAAGCATAACATGTGAACCAGTATTTATTGTGTAAAGTCCATGATATTTACATTGGAATGAATGAGCCTGGCTGGAAAGTGTGACAAGAGGGCGGGGCTTAGCTAAAGGTCCATTGACACTAATGAGGTCGCGGACCCCTGTTAGCACTGATAATCATTAACTGTTTAAATTCAATGACCAGTATGACATGCATTAGTCTACAGACCCCCATTTAATAGCATTTATTTTCCCTATATCTGGGACTCCAATAGACCTCTCCATGTCCAACCATGGGTTGGGCACTTTCCAGCCAGGCTCATTCATTCAAATGCAAATATAATGAATATTACACATTAAACACTAGCACTTCTTTGAAACCAGAACTTTAAAATCTCTTCAAAGTGCATCAACAAGTACTGCGGTACTGTGTTTGATATTTAAAAAACAATGTTTAATCATGTAGGAAAACTATCGGTTTGTTCATCACACGTTATGCTTAGCTCTGATTGGACCATAGCAGTTTGAGGAGGGGCCTACAGAAAGATCTATTTAGATTGTAAAAATCTTTGGACCCCAAGGGGGCATTTGGTTCCATTTGTACACTATTAAGAGTTACAGACCCATCCGCTTCCATATGGTTCCAAACTATAATTTGGCTGGGCACCCCCTGGAACCCCCCCCCCCCCCTCAAGCCAAGGACCCCCTAGCTGGCTCACTGGCGCAGTGAGATTGTAGATCAAGCATTCCTTTTGGCTCATTGTTGTCAAGAGTCAGGGTGAATAGGAAAATCCCATTAAAATTCCTGAGCGCACTAGTGTAGTAGTAGTAGTAGTAGTGAGTAACGTGTGTGTGCACGCATGTGCACGTGTGTGTGTGTGTGTGTGTGTGTGTGTGTGTGTGTGTGTGTGTAAAGGGGAAGGGCCAGGGTGCGGGGCACTTCAGTAATTGGGTAACAACGGCTCACACCCCTCAGTAGCACTAGTAGTAGTGAGAAGCACAACTGTGCACTTTTCAGAGCAGGGGCGGATCTAGTCATGGGCATGGGGGGGCAATGCCCCCCTAAATACCCAGTCTGCTCCACCAAACACGATGGCATGCAAAAACAACCCAAGATATTTCAAATTAAAGTGCTTATATTTAAAATGATTGAACCACTACTACTACTACTGCTACTAACTACTAAAGCAAAAGCATTTCATCATTGAAAACAGAAAACTCGGAGTCAGACCTTTAGCTTTATGCATGCTGCGTCTGTTGCAACTTCAACAACGACTGATGTTGTTATTGATGCTTTACTTGCCTAATAGAAATCCAGTTAACTGAAAATGGTATGCCCGTGACGCTTTGCGCCACGGGCGATGAAGCCGCACCCATACCATTTTCTCCTGCCCCTCCAATTGGGAAATGTTACATCCGTCCCTGTTTCAGAGCCAAGCTCAGTCAGTCAGTCAGTCTGTCCGTCCATCCATCCATCCATCCATCACTGCCTTCAGGCTACAAACCGCCACACTCGTTCACGCACGATCAATACATCAAATAGCGACTATCAGCTCTGTTGCGCCCGTCCGCCCCATCGATCAATAACAGCACAGCAGGGTCTGAGTGGTCCCAGCGATGAACTGGGGTAAGGGGTCAGCGTGGTTGTCACGGTAACCGGAGCAGGCCAGGCCAGAGCAGTGCTGCCAACTTGGCGTATTCGTCGCTATATTTAGATTTTTTCCCCAGACTTCCCCCAGCGCCAAAATTAGTGAAAAACTCCTGGCGGAAAATCTAGTGCTTTTTGGCTGGTGTGTTGGGGCGAAATTGGTTGAGGGCGCCAGAGAGTCCTCCTTACTTCCTAGAAAGGACCATTGGTAACCAAATGGACCCTTACGGGTCCATTTGGTTTCATTTTTACGCTCTCAAGAGTTGAATTACATTGAAACATCTGAATTACCTAATTTTCGAGAATTTACACATTTAGAAAATGTAGAAGAATTGCTACTTTGACCCAACATTTCTTTTTTTACAATTATTTCTCTGAAATTAGTCTGAGGGACTAAACTCATCAAATCGTGGTCCTCTGTGGCTAAAATGCAGAATAAAAAGTGGGTCCTGGTATGACAATGGTTGAAAACCACTGCTCTGACATATTCTAGTGCATTTTGGAAGTGCCACTAGTGCATTTTGGATTTTGGCAGTTGGCAACACTGGGTCAGCGCACACAGACAGACAGACAGGCAGACAGGCAGGCTATAGCTAGTAGAGGTCAATGACCTCGTGGACCAGTGGAAAGAGAAGTCACTAAGGTGACCAATCTGCTGGTATCATGAGGTCATTTTACTGCGCCATGATGAAACGCAGCTACGCAGCTTAGCGGCACAAAGTCAAATAGGTGGCATTCTTGGCGGGCTGTAAAAAGTGTGCCGCGCGTGCACCTGCTCCTATCTCACACACACGCACGCACACACACCCACGTGCACACACTAGTGACTAGTGGCTGCATGATTCCTCTCGCTCAAACACGAAACCTCGATTTTCCTTCACAAGAATTGAGAGCACAATTCTCTTTTTTCCCCCCATTCATGCTATGGTGGAATATCATTTAAGCATTTAATTTATGGTTGCTGAACATTACTATAAGCTACCTTCAAAATGCTACATGAAGCAGCCACATAACTACTGTGGCATTAAACTGACAACACCAAAGTGCTTCGCTTAAGAGCGATAGTTCAGAAGTTAAGCTCTATGAAATACTGTATTCATTGATTGTCACAGTCAAGAGTCCCGTGATGGGATACTTCCGTTTCAGTCATTATGTGTGGGGTCAAGCGGGGCCCTCTCATTAAAAGTAAATACTAATTATGTTAGTTTCTTAAAATAATCGCACAAGTCATTTTTTCCAGGTTTTTCAGGAAAAACAAAAAACTCCCCCAAATTTTTTTGGGGGTGTTTTTTGTGTTTCCTGAAAAACCTGGAAAAAATGACTTATGCGATTATTTTAAGAAGGTGACGTTATGTTAGTTTTTTGGATTAGTTTAAGTGAATATGAACTACTTCATATTCACCAGAACAGAACTCCCTCCATGGAACTCCAACAATAAAAGGAATACAGTTGGAACCACTATATTAATTATATGTTTTTTTCATACAGCTTAACTTTAAATAAATAATATACCCGAACCATCCTGTTAAACCTCTCTTGTAAAAGTCTGTCTCGTAAAAGCCAAACATAACAGTAATTCACATGAGTGCTGCTGCTGCACGATGCTTTCTCAAATTTGGGGATGAGAACTCATACTGTACACTGTAAATAATGGGAGTCTCTATAAATTCACCCAACAAGCTTCTTCTCGTTAGCCCAATGAGCTCTGATAAGTTTAGAAATCTCAACTTACATTAATGAGTTCACAGTCTTTAAAAGGTTAAGTCAATTGACTTCTTCTCTTTAACTCAATGAGCTCTGCTAAGTTGAAGATGTTCAACTTGCATTCATGGGTTTTCAAAAGTTAAACTTGCTTTAATTCATTGTTTTGACTATTGTCATGTTGACTGAACTTGGTACACAAAGCCCGCCTTTGAAGCAAAACGCCAAGCGATTGGCTGTATGCAAATCAGCTATCGGCTGTACTGACCAATCACCGTCCTTCTTCTACTCAGCAGCAGCAGCTTCGCAGAGACAGGCACGAGGCACCATTATACGCGGAGACTTTAAATTGTGTTTTATGTCGGCAGTTAGCTCGGTGGACGACTGGATTCACGGTGCCTGTTTAGCTGATAGTTTGGGAACTAAGCGAGCTGCGTCGCCGCTTGTTTTATTTAAATAAACTTGGATGCATAACCAGCAGTTTTGGTCGGTAGACCTACATGTGGGTGGAACACGAATGGACGGACGAACTCAAAACATCTGGAATATGGCGACAGCAGTGAGTTGTTAAACTGTCCAGTTTTAACAACAAGAGGAACTCATACAGAAAGCCAGCATTCACGTCTCAGAAGACGAGGCAAAAAGTTTATTGGTAAGTAATATTTAAAGTATATATTTTATGTTACTAGGTTATTGTACTAACTTACATATACAGTAAACCGGGGAGAAGGGATGGCCAAATGGCGGATTCGCGCCAAACTTTCTATTCTTTTTAGGTTATTTTTGCTACTGTGGGTTGTTTCTGGCTGCTGCCTGCGTTAGCATTCATTTATAATATTTAGAGCGTCATTTCGCAATTCTTTATTTCGACGTTTCACACAGCTAAGCCTGCTGTCTCATCCCATTTTAGTTTCTCCTCTCCTCTCCATTGTAAACGTATTCCTCCCCTCCCCTCTCCTCTCCATTCTATTACGTACATACACGGATCAGATCGAACAGCAAACAGTGTCAGAGGAATACAGAACTTTATCAACCAACACCGTGTTACAGTGACCGTCGTTTCGCATTAGGCTACCGCACGGGACGCATGCTTCTGTCCGCGTCATTCTCATTAATTTACTGAATGAATCATAAAAGAAAAGCGGCGCGATGGTGGCGTTGGAGGAGGAGGAGGCTACATGTAAATGGATCGTATTCTGCGTTCTAACGTGTGGGCTGCTGTGTATTGATAATGTTATGTGTTTTTATGGCTGGCCTGGGAGTGGACGATGTGCAGCTGTGTGCCAATATAGTTTTCATATTAAGCTTGCCACATGCGCCATGCGTAGCCTCGCCATGTGTTTTGTATAGGCCTAAGCACTGCCCCGGCATATAGCGGCACCATTTGATCCCCCCCCCCCCCTCGGGGAACCACCACGACGGAAAAATCTCAAGTCGTTAATGCCCTAATATGGACAGCATTCATTGAGCAGTACCCCAGCCCCGCGGATGGCCAACCCAGAAGTACTGCTTATCCATACACCTGACGAGGTGGTGAAAACACAAATATCATCTAAACTCAAATCAATTCGGAGTAAGTACTGGGAGGCCGTGGATTCACAACGCAGGAGTGGCCATGGTCGAGTCATTGCACTATTTTTCGAGTTATGTAATAATGAGATATGGTGTGGATCGCCCGCCACCAACTCATTAGAGGCTGGTATTGAGACAGCTGAGGTAAACGGAGACGCCGTGGATCAGTCATTCCCAACGACCGTGCCGCGTCACTTTAGTGTGACTTGGGATAAGCAGAAGTGTGCCGTGAGAATTGGGCAAAAAAAATAAAAAATCCTTAGCACTACACCACGAAACCAACAGCGGGAATGTACCTATTCATTACATTGTTCCGAGGTGCGAAAAGAACAATAGGCCTACGCTACGACCCTCGTCATAGAAATGCTAATTTAAGTCTTTTGAACGGGGTCGTCATATCACATCACCGTATAGGTAGGCTAACTATTGACTCGTTTGTCACAGTTCCAGGCTGAATGAACATGAGCACGAGCTGTCCCAACTCTTACAAAAAGTAACTTCGGAGAATCGGAGCTCTCCTACATGTTGAGGCATTACAAGGGTATTTATTTCCAGCAGTTTTGCTGGATCTAGCAAGACATACGTCTTGTTAAGGTAAAAAATAACTGCCTGGCCCCGACGAGCATTGTGAGGAGGACCACCTAAGGTTGCATTTATGCATGTCTGCGGTGTGTCCACCGACTGACTCCTCGGCTCTTCTCTCCTTTATTTATTTTTTGTGTGAGATGCTGCGTTCATTCTGCAACATGACGTTTCTATGTATGAATGTGAATGAACGAGGGAAGCGAAGGGCGGCATCTTTTGCATTGATTCTGGTTTCACGCGCAGGAACTTGAAATCAAATGACAACAAATATCGCTCGGATCGCTCCCGCTATTGTGCCAAATCAACACTGTCGCAAAATGCCGGTAACCCGTGGGTTCAGATTGTACGAGGAAAAAATTAAAAGCTCACTAAAAATGCCATGATGCATGGCAAAACATGCGACTGACTTACACATGAAGGAGACTGCAACTGCAGCCTATCCGTGTTGCTTGATCACTGATCATTATTCAGTTCAATTCAATTACAATTACAATTCAGTTCAAATACATTTACATTGTCGAAGCAAGAACAGAACAACAAGAAATAGCTACAATATAACAAGAAAAAACATATAACAAGCTTGATCATTGATCATTAGCAAGAAGAAGGGGGGATCACACCCGTGTTATCTTGTAGATCTGTTAGAATGATCGTGGGGCACAGTGCTGTTTTTAATGTTAATTATGCCAAGGACCCCCATTTTGACATACCAGTATATTAGTCTATGGACCCCCAAGTAATATTAATTGGGGTATATTAATCGGTGTCTGATTACTACTGTACAATGTTCATTCGAGACTGTAGTTGTAGTAGCCCAGGGGGTTTCAACCGGTGGCTCGGGGACCACCAGTGGTCCTTGAGAGGGATCCAGGTGGTCCCCAGGCTAACCCTAACCCTAAATGATGGAAAGTTGCTTAACCACATGTAGGTCCATTTTGTTTCATGTTTACACTCTATAAGAGTTAAAATATGATCTGTATGTTTGACTGTTTTGTTTCCCAAATCCAGGCTAGAATTGTGGACAAAAGCAAAAAATAATTCTTTAGTTTTTGGTCTGTGGGGCTAAATTGTCCTCAAATGGTGGTCTGTGACTGAAATTGTGAATAAATAGT
Organism: Benthosema pterotum; assembly: GCA_039105355.1. NCBI lineage: Eukaryota > Metazoa > Chordata > Actinopteri > Myctophiformes > Myctophidae > Benthosema > Benthosema pterotum. The sequence goes on along the minus strand of CM076970.1, from coordinate 51,997,225 downwards.
GGGGCCCTGGGATCAAAAATGTCCTAATTCTGGTGGTGTTTCCATTTTGGCCCCGTGCAATCACTTCACATAAATGAAGTGAAGAAAACAACAAGTAAAACACATTAAAAGCATGGTGCGAACCTTCTCCTGGAGACGGCGTGAAATCAGGGATGGGATATCTAGGGAGGATATACTGCAAAGATATCCCTTTCTAAGGGCACCCTATAGGAGTTCATTAACCTTATTTGGTTAAAAAAATCATGTTGTGATGCACGTTACAGTGTATCACAGCAACACAATGTGAGCTTGTAGATCTGCTCTTTTCTGCATTTTTCCCCCTCCCCATCACAAAACATTTAGATTAGTGCCTATGTAAAATATCAAACTGATATGATTTAAATTGAGGTCAGCGGTATAGAAACAAAACAATACCTCATGTAACTCATGGGAACCTCCCAGACCCGCTTGTAAAATTCAAGATTATTGTGAGATTGACTACAGTATATTATTAGTTGGCAGATTCGGAATGCTAATCACACTTGTGTTTTTTCTACAGTTTCCTGATGAGGTCGACCAAATCCATCCAGCCACAAGCAGTCGGGCAGATCGCTTCAGAGGGCTTTGCTGGCATTTTGCCAGACGTTCTAAAACATGCAGAAAAAAATCCCATGCTGAAATCTTCAATGCCACAAGACACCTTGGCTGATGATCTACCAGGTACTGACAGCATTAACAACACTGTACACTTGAATTTCGTTTAGACATAGCCTTGGTTCCTGCCTGATTTGCTGCATTCTGCACATCTGATTTTGGCGCTGGACAAAAATTCTTAATTCCATGATATCAATATCGAATCACCAGGTTCAAAATCGATTTTGGTATTTATGTAGGCTTATTCATTAATGTGTTCATGTCAGAAAGACTGGCTGATGTTATCAGGCTGCATTGATGTGTATGATTGAACTTTTTGTTATCTATATTGTTTAAAATTGCTTTAAAATGTTGATTGAACTTGTGCTTGTTTGTTAATGATTTTTCTTTTGGGGCCTTTTTTCTGAGGGCATACAAATGGAACCAAATGGACCCCTTAGAGTCCATTTGAAAAACCGTCAGAAATCGACTTCAGGGCTGGACTGATGATGCTGCCGTCTGCCGTCAAAGAGAAAATCCAAGACTTAATTGTGATGGGAGGTGAGCATCTGTATTGTCCTACATGGTGGTGCACTTGTTGCTTTTCATTTCCATCACAGTGTAAACCGTTTAGAGCACCCGTACTTCTTGACACACATTTTCATAAGTTGCCTGGACGTTACCTTAGCCAAGAAATCCTGTGAGCTTGGAGAGCGATGAAACCCAGACTTCACCACTGTCAGTATAAATTGATGTTTAAATGATGTGGTTTGTTTACACGTTATCTTTTGGTATTAATATATTGGATTCACCACTTGAACCTTACTCAGACCAAATTTGTTTGCAGAAATGGTAGATATACAGGTACAGTATAGCAGCATCCATTCTTTCTACCAGCTGCTTGAAAAGCAAGCTGGGCAGCCAAACGATTGGCTGCCTCATCTCTAGGCAACCAAACACAATGCCACAAGCCAACATCTCAGCCATGGAATGCTATGCTGATTGGCTGCATTGTCTTTTTAATGACATTGTTCGTTCCTACCCAAACAACTGTGCTGGAACTGAAACAGAGGCAGTTATAGCTTACAGTATATAGATAATGGAAAGTTTTACCCCAAAATGTCAAATGCCCTACCTGCCTTTTTGGTAGTAGACTCTGTAAGCCAAGTTTGTCTATAACCTTGTGATTGAGAACGTCTTATTGCTCAATGCTCTTGATGATGTGTCTGGAATTACTCTCTCTCTGGTTCTCAATCCTCAGGGTATGCCTTTTATGCTTGGTGACATCACTGTGGCATCACACTGTTAACGTTGTCGTGGCATGACTGTCTGCATATTAAATTATGACAATTTCATGTTGCAGGACACTGACAACTTGGAGGAGATACGGGAGCGGCTCACAGTTGCAATCACTGTATGTACTTCTACGACCAGTTCCAGCTCAGACGTCGCCGTTGTTCTGGAGGGAGTGGAAGTGATCAAAGGCCTTGGAACAATAGCCAGGGCCTGCTGTGTCCTCGTCGGCTTATGCTATGCACTCAACCTCAGTTACCTGAAGGAGTTAAGGTACACGTTCAGATTTATCCAGAAACTCTCCTTGGAGTTGGATTCTGGCAAGCTAACCCAAAAGGTCCTGAATCTCAAGATGAAGCTATGGATACAGCCTAAGTCCTGGCAATTTTTCCAAGGCAGTCTGTCGTTTTGCTTTCTTTTTTCTTTTCCTGCCTTCATTGATGGGTTGAAAGTAGACTGACAGAGGGGAGAGACTGGGTAAGACACGTGGCATCCCCATCTGGATTGGGAGTCAAACCTGCAGCACCGCCAGGCTGTTTGAGCCGGATGATAAAAGACATGGAAAGTTCTGATCCTCCCCCAAAGTTGACAAGTCAGCTGTATCTCCATTTGCACTTCAATACTGCTTGCACTTGGATATAAATGCTGCTTTATATTTCATAGACGTACAGTGTCAACTTAAAATGGTGAATTATGCCTTTACTTGTCGAAATGGTTAAATCATTTAAATGTTCATATTTCATATACATAGTGTTGAGGTAAAATGGTGAATTTTGCTTATCCAAATGGATAAAAGTTTACATGTTGCAATGTTTTAATGTTAAATGTATATTTAGGGCTCTATTTTCGTCACCGCTAAACCCCTTACCCCTTAACTTCTTTGCCTTTTTAAACTATTAAAAAACATTTCTCAATAGTTAATGGCCAGTCTACAAGCTCACAATGTGTCAATAGATTGGCACGTTGAACTGTCCCAAAAGTTTTTCAAAATAGTAAAAAAAAGAAAAGAAAAAAAGATGGGTTTAGATGGTAACGAAAATTGAGCCCTTTGTGTCTCAGTTCTTGGCAACTCAGGATTTTTTTTATATACCATGGTAATCAGACCATGGTCTGTGGATTGTCACTTGCTATCTTTTTGTCTGTTAAAGGACCACTTCAAAGTGGTTGCTAATAATAACAAAATAGTTGTTTGTTTTCCTATAGTTGGTTTTCCAACTGTTTATGGCTGTTGCCTACCTTTGTCATTTGAATCCCCAGAAATTCAGGGGTAATAAACCATGTGAAATTGTGCTTTAACTTCAATTGTATTACTACTATTTATATACAGGTATATATAAAAAAATGAGTGTACTTTTTATGTATTGGCTCAATATTGTTTAGATATTAGTTATTAGATTTTAATTATTCTTTTTTTATTTAATATTTTTCAGGTCGTACAAATAAACTATATATTTGAGCAAAATGCAATAATTAAGTGATTTATTGTTAGATTTGAAACGGCAAGTTGTGTACAAGGATAACCTGAAGCCGTTAGTTATAATAATGCAGAAATGTTTGTTCAACTAAGAAAGGAAAGTTATATTACATTGATTAAGTAAAATAATGCTTTGATATAACTCAAGGTTTTAAGGTGAAACAACAAGTTATTACAAGTTCAATCAACTTACAAAACAAATTTGAGAAGACTAGTTCAGACAAGTTCAGTCAATTTTGATAACTTACAAAACAAGGTTGAGTCAACTAGAGTACTGTTGTTGTGTCAACTTTATCAACTTGAATATCCGAGTTGAAACAAAGTGAACAGTGAGGTTTTCTTAACTGTAGTTGACAAGTTTAGTCAATTTTGATAACTTACAAAACAAGGTTGAGTCAACTAGAGTACTGTAGTTGTGTCAACTTTATCAACTTGAATATCTCAGTTGAAACAAAGTGAACAGTGAGGTTGTCTTAACCTGGATATCCTTCGCAGCAGCAGAACCTGCGTTTTCAAGTTGAAACGATCTGAAATTTATTAGGGTGTAGGTTTCTGAATATAGATTACAATCTTTGCTACCCCCCATTCGATTAATCGTGCTACACCCACCCCACACACACACACACACGTGTGATAGTTTCCACATGCTGTCACAGCCCCGTCAGGACGCTCCATCTCGGTCACCAGCTGCTCCACTGCACACGGTTCAAATCCACTGTTCATTCATTCAAAAATGTAAATGTCAGACAGGGCCAGGCAGTGTTTTTAACATTTTTAAATGAAGACTGCCTTTTTTTAAAGAACTGTGCACAACTAACGGACCCCTCCCTCCTTCTCCCTGTCTTTCCCATGCACACACTGACACAATGAGCCGCTTTCAACCAATGTCACCCCCATATGCTTGTGTCAAGTTGTGTGTGACTATGTGTGCAAGAGCATACATGTGGCTGCCTGTTGTGCACTCACGCTGTGTGTGTGTGTGTGTGTGTGTGTGTGTGTGTGTGTGTGTGAGAAGAACCCCCCCAACCAACCAACCCCACCCATGCCATGCACCCTTTTGCTACCAAAGCACTTATAGAGCCATGCGGTGGGTGGCCATGCTCTTTACTCCCTCTCCCTCCCTCTCTCTTTCATGTATTCTCTCTTTTTTCCTGTTCTGCTACCAGCCCTTATAGACCCTCCACTCTGGGTTTTGGTGCAACCTCTCTTGCCCCTTCCCTCCCTCCCTCCCTCCCTCCCTCCTTCTCTCTCCCTCCCTCTCTCAATCTCTCCTCCTTTCTTTCTTTCTTTCTTTCTTTCTCCCTCTTTCATTCTTGCTCTCCCACTGCGCCCTCTCGCTTTACTTTTCCCACGCCCTAAATAAACATCTGTTTCTCTCTCTCTCTGTCTCACACACACACACACACACACACACACACACACACACACACACACACACACACACACACACACACACACACACACACACACACACTTTGTCAAGTGCACACATGTGCCAGCCTGCAAGTAGTAGCCTACTGTAGTATACTAGGATACCAATATACACACACCCTGCCGAATTCTGCCATGCACATTGCACAAACTAACCGCCTATTTCTGCACAACAATGCATTGCAGATTGTGGCACACACACACTGATAGGTAGCACCCACGCACGCCACACGCGCGCGCGCACACACGTAGCACCCACGCACGCCGCGCGCGCACACACACGCACGCACACGCGCACGCACGCACGCGCGCGGACACACACACACACACACACACACACACACACACACACACACACACACACACACACACACACACACACACACACACACACACACACACACACACACACACACACACACACACACACACACAGCAGACAGGCAGCACCACGCTGCCTTCACGCTGACGGTATAATAATGACAGTCATGTTTCAGCGCTACTACAGACAGACAGACAGCACATGGTTTCATGGTTCTCTTCTCTTACCCAAAGCCTTCATGTACTCGTCAAAGTTCTCGCTCTCCTTCAGGTTCCAGGTGCCTACGAATGCATCAGCCATGATGACTGCGGATAGATAGAGAGATACAGAGATAGATAGATGGAGATAGAGAGAGATATATGAGCTGAGCAGGGCGTGCTGCTGCTGCTAACGCTACAGGGAGGTGAGTGAAGTGGAGTGGAGTGGAGAGAGGGAGAGACAGAGGAGAAAGGAGAGTCACTGAGCGGAGCTGCGATCCTACTGGCTGGATTTATACCGGCTGTTCATGACGTCACGGTACAGCCCTGACTGTACGGAACCAGAGAGAGAGAGAGAGCATGGGGAGAGGAGAGAGAGAGAATGGGGAGAGGAGAGAGAGAGAGAGAGAGAGAGAGAGAGAGAGAGAGAGAGAGAGAGAGAGAGAGAGAGATAGAGAGAGAGAGAGAGAGAGAGCAGAAGGAAGAGGAGGGAGAGAGAGAGAATGGGGAGAGTAGAGGAGGGAGAGAGAGATGCGGGAGACTGGAGGGAGAGAGAGAGAGGTTGGACTACGACAACTACTACTACTACTACTACTACTGCTACTACTACTACTACTACTACTACTACTAATAATAATAATAATAATAATAATAATAATAATAATAATAAGAAGAAGAAGAAGAAGAAGAAGAAAGGTGTTTTCATATTTTCCTGGAAAATAAAAACAAAACAAAAGTGTGTAGTGGAGGGGGGTGCAGGGGGGGGTATTGACTCCTGTATCAGGTGTACTGTATGAGAGCATTTGCTCTCTGGTTGCTCGCTCTGCACACGTGAAAGCCATGGCCTACTTGTGCGCAATATGCAAGTTGGCACTCTCACGCAGATCTAGGTCTTTTTTGGCGTCTCCTCCAAACTATATAGTGTGGTGACCATATAAGGAGTTCCTCCCTGTCCCCAGTGAGCCCCTGGGTTAAAAAAAAGAGTTTGAGGCTTTGGGAGAAAAGCCTTTGTCCAATCAGGATGAGAGAAGCCTTCCTCCAATCAGGATGGAGTGGGGGAGTTGGGGCTTGGTGTACTGGTAGCCTATATGTGCTGTTGGCCTGTTGCACCGTACCCCACCCACTGTAGAGTGTGTGCATGTGCACATCTTTCCAAACCACACCCAAATCACTGAATGCTCCTTTAACCAGACGCTTTGCAAGCAGCTGGTAAAACACACAAAAAAATCTCAAAAGGTACTTTTTACTCCCCTGGTAGTGGGAGGGGAGACAAAAGAGAGAGAGACAGGGAGGAGTGATTGAACAGGTGGGGGGAGGGAGGGGAGGGAGAGAAGAAAAAGGGGGGGGGGCTGAAGAATGAAC